>CM030902.1:25764202-26174508 GCA_018136845.1 Heterotis niloticus | reverse complement strand
AAGGTATGTTTCACAGTTACATCGCCAAGGACGTGGTTCATCAAACGCTGGAGGGTAGCAGGCACATTTTGCAATCCAAAGGCCATAACAGTATACTGGAGGAATTTGTCTGGGGTAGCAAATGCTGAGATTTCAGATGCACGTGGAGTAAATGGAACCTGCCAGTAACCTTTTAATAAATCCTGTTTACGGACATATTTTGTATCCCCAATGCAGCCTAGACTGTCCTTATTGCGAGGGAGCGGAAACGAGTCGGGTTTAAGGATGCTGTTTAATGGGAGGATGGTAACCTACGTCAATGTCATGCTGGAGTATAGGGGTACAAGACAGAGTGTCAGAAAAGAGGGTAGGAAATTTGCCAATCAAAGCTTTAACATCAGAACAAGTGGACAAGGACAAACGGGCAAGTCTGGAAGGCCAATTTTCTAGTGCCTTTAAATTTGGTAATCGAGCACATGGAAAACAGCTTTGGTCAATGTGTAAACCATCCATTTCAGGTGATTCATTGAAGGGTTTAATGTTTACAGTAGCAGCAGGCACAGGCAGAGGAACAGGAGAGGCAGAATCACATTCAGAGGAATGATTGTGGTATGGTTTTAACATATTAATGTGGCAAATATGCCTTTTCCACCTTCGGTCGGGTGAATTGCGTAGTTAGCAGCATTAACCTGTTCCTTTATTTCATAAGGGCCTGAAAATCTAGCCTGCAGGGAAGAACCAACAACTGGAAACACAAGGACCTGGTCCCCAGCACAAAACGATCAATAGCTTTTTTTGTCAAACTGTGATGAGCACAACATATATCTTGCCAAATCACGGGCAGAGCACAAATGCTCACTCAGCATAGTGACATACTCCAACACATTCTTCTGAGTGGGTGGTGAGGGAGACAACCACTGTTCCTGGAGCACTTTCAGTGGACCATGGACAGAGCAACCAAACACTAATTCTGAAGGACTAAAACCAATAGATTCTTGCATGGAATCATGTGCAGCAAATAGTAGTAAGGGCACTTCCTCATCCCAATCTTTTCCAAAAGAGAAATAGAAAGATGGTAGCATGTTCTTAAGAGTTCATGGAATTGTTCTAGGGCACCTTGACTTTTGGGGTGGTAAGGACTAGATACCTGGTGTGAAATGTTTAGTTTCCGAACAACCTGAGAAAACAGTTTGGAGGTGAAATTTTTCTCCCTGATCAGACTGAATATGTTTTGGCAGACCAAAAGTAGTACAGAACTTAATAAGTGCCCTAATAACAGTGCTAGATTTCAGGGTACACAAAGGAGGAGCCTCAGGAAACCTAGTAGCAGCACACATTATAGCAAAGAGATAATTTCCAGATTTAGTTTTTGGTATTGGGTCCACACAGTTAATTAATATGAGTTCAAATGGCTCCCCCATAGCAGGTATGGGTTAGAGAGGAGTCGGAGGAATCATCTAGCTTAGTTTACCCAGAACCTAACACATGTGACAAGTGCGGCAATGCCGAGTAACATCAGACTTCATACCTGGCCAAAAGAAATAATGCAATATATGCGGATATGTTTTCCTTATCCCCAAGGGACTGGAAAATGGGTGATCATATGCAAGAGTCAATATGTGCTGCCTAAGAGATTTAGGAACAACAACCTGGTAGACCCTATTCCACTCCTCCTGGGTAGGGGAAAGAGACCACTTCCTCATTAAAACCCCATCATCAACATAATATAACAGAGTGCTTAGAAAAGCCAGACCTAGGGGTCACTGCAGCAAAGCAACCGGAAAAGATTAGCTCAGACTCTTGTGCAGCAATCAACTGCTCATGACACACAGGCACAGGGACATCAGAATGATTCGTCTCTCTGACAGGATTCTGTGAATTAGGTGCATTATCACAATCAGACTGGTCATAAGAATCTGAGTGACCTAAAATGTATCAGACAAAGGAACCATATCATTGAGCTTGCGTGCCTGTGCCCGGGTCAAAACACATGCAGGGAAAACAGAGGGAAAATCACATGCAACAAAATCAGCACCTTCTGACACTGGTTCTGGAATGACAACAGGAAGGGGACATGTTTTTGCCTCACCCAAATCATTACCCAAAATGAACAAATTACCATCAACAGGTAACTGGGCACAAACAGCAAACTTAACACACCCAGATACAAGCTCAGAATCTAAATATATTGTACAAAGAGGAACATGCACAGTACTAAGCTCTATCCCCTCTACAAGAACATCACTACCAGAGTACGTCTCATTGGAAAAGGGTAACACGCTTTCCAGAATGAATGACTGAGCAGAACCAGTATCACTTAATATGGTAACAGCAAGCAGGATTGATGTTTCAGAAAGAGATACAGAACCAGGAAACACAAAGGGCTGGAAAGAGAGTTCCACAGTAGGCAGAACGTCTGATGAGCTATTGCTAGAGACAACAACAGACAGAGCTTTCCTAGCCTTCAAATGTGACCCTGGACAAGCAGAAATGAAACGGACAGACTCCTGACAATAAAAACAACCCCGAGGGTTAGTAGAAGTATCAGGTCGAGCAGAAGCCGGAGAAACAGGGATACTCTTGGAACTAGTATCACAAATAGGCGCATCGGGCATAAAAACAGTTTTATGTGTTAATGCAAACTCATCAGCAAGCATCCCAGCAGAGGACAGTGATGCAACCTTTTGCTCATTCAGATACACAACCATACGGTTGAGCAAACAGCTCTTGAACTCTCCCATCAAAATAAGCTCTTTTAGCCCCTCAAAAGTTTAAACATTACTAGCCAAACACCACTTATCAAACAATTGTGATTTGTCACACGCAAACTCAACAAATGTCTGGCTGGGTGTTTTAACTAACTTCTTAAATTTTTGTCTGTAAGCTTCTGGGATCAACTCGTAAACACGAAGAACTGCAGCCAGAGTCAGCCTCCAAGGTACACAAAAAGCATGTTTTGATATTCCTACCACATAATCTCCAAGTCAATCCTTCAGTCTGATGGCCAACACAGAGATATTACCAGGAGTTTGAGACCTAACAGGATCCATACATCGCCAAAGGTCAGGTGCACCTGAGGCCCTCAGGTGTTGCATCTCAGCCAGTCCAAGTTTCAGTGGGGGTGGAGCCCTCTGGAGGAAAGAATTCCAACTGGACAGGATGAATGAAGACATAGCAGCGGATTTCTAACTGGACTAGAATAGAAGATCTTGGGAAGGGGAAGCACGCAGGAAGAACAGGGATGGAAGTCAGGAATAGAGTAGTAAACCTAAAAGCAAAGCAGACAAACAAACCCACAGTCCACAGTGTGTTTTTATTCTAAAAACAGTCCACACACACATAACAGCCTGGAGGGGTGTTATTGACACTGCAATGGCCTTTTATTATTTGTCCTCCACACACTGGACTCACCTCCTCACACACATATAAACATGATGCTGTAACACTTTTTTACAATCTATCAGACACAGACTGAGCAAAAACACAGCCATGAGGTAAATGGCAAGAGCAGTCATGTGTCCCAAAATTACTCTCTACATTAGAAAATACAATGTTCTATTGGCTAATAACACCAAAGTTAACAGGTGCTATTTTTCCTGCTTGCTGACAAATACAATGCAGATTTTAAAAAAATTGACGAAACAGAACAGCACACCCACACCTTCTGCACAGCATCCCCCAACACATCCACATATATCCTGCACTGCTGCTGACGACCTTTGCACTACGAATTGGTGGCCTCTGCCAGGTGTCCCATTCAACAAGAAGGTGGCTCACCTTGATCTGGGGTGAAGCTGTAACTGCAGTTTTTTAACTTTTTAGGGTGCTCCTCCTCTTCCTTGTCATCCAGCAACATGGAAGAAGATCCTCCTGAGAAGCAGCCAGTTGCTTTCTCCACTGCAGAGGATGTGTGTCTTTGAGGTATGTCTGCCTCTGTGTACCTGTTGCACTGCTGGCTGGAGACATGCCTCCCACATGGCAAATCACCAACATGGACTGGAAATCACAGAAACACCCTTGTGTTTTGCTGGGCCCCAGGAGAGGGTGAACAGCAGCAACTGTGTCATATGAAGCGACATGCTGGTTATTTACATCCTGGTTAAAAGGGGACACAAGTTGCCTTTAAAGGCACCGTTTCAAAATGGACATCAAATCAGGATTTGAAAATGTACATTTACTTTTTTAATGTTGAACCCAGCTCTCCCATCTGGGTGAAAGAAGACCAACAAAGACGTACATTTGTCTGAGGTTAATACAACAAATAATAAATTTGTCTGTTTTGCTGACACAAGGCCATTTACTTGAGCCATAATCATAAGTTATTTCTTTTCCTTCCACAATATATCTCAATGCAAACAGAAACAAATGTGATTTTCCATTCAATATCATCTTCTTTGTTCGGCAGTTGGGGTTCTGATCATCTGGCTGCCCAAATGATCCATCTTCCATAGCAGAATCAATTCTGTAATAGAAATTGAGATGCATTATACTAATCGAAATTATATGGTGAATCATACAATGCATTTAAATTAATTTGATCAAGTACTAAGTATGGAGTTGTACAAGAGCCAACTCACCACATTAAGATTCAATTCTGATCATAATTCTTACACAGAAAGTTAACCATTGTAGCTTTAAGGGGGTAATTTTATAGGACACCAAAATTGTGAGGTGGCTATTTTTAAATAATATTTCAGTAATTGTTAATCATAGAAACACAGCATTTAAATATATATTTGAAGCTTTATAATAAATTCCATCTCAATTCTCTATGTATGACAATCACAGCCCACTCTACAGCAGTTAGAGAAATGCATAATGTTTACAATCATTTACAGAAAGTTATCCTCTTATTTTGTATTAATAACTTCGCAACCATTATCTATAAAAGACAGCATTCAAAAATACATGTTTGTGTCTTTACAATCATGTCTTTGTCATGTGTATGCACTAATCATAGCTGGAATAAAAGTGTAACTCTTAAAAGTTACAAACTTTTAAAAGACCAAACAACAACGCAAGTAACATTGCTTATGTGCATTAAAAGTAGCAAAATCTTCCAAGAGTAAAACTATGTTGCGACAATAGCCAATCATGCCCATCAATGACAGTAACTGTCGTTTAGTCACAGGCTTTGGTGCCTGGAGAATAGCTTCTATTCTTTTAGCCCCGAGGGAGCGACCCGAAGGGGAAAGGACATGTCCGAGGTACTGTACCCGTTGACGCACCAGCTGGAGTTTTGCTTTAGAGGCCTTGTGACCATTTTCGGCCAGGAATGTTAACAGAGCTCTTGTGTCAGTATCACAATCTTCTCTAGTTCTCGAGCACAGCAGCAGATCATCAACATACTGCACCAACTTGCTGCCTTTTGGCGCTACAAACAATTCAAGATTTTTTCCTACCTCCTGCCCATACACACTTGGGGCTCAGTGTAGCCCTGTGGCATCACCGTCCATGTCCATCTCTTACCTCTAAATGTATAGGCAAACCGGTACTGCGAGTCCGGGTGCACTGAAATAGAGAAAAATGCATTAGCAAGATCAACCACTGAAAACCATTTGGCATTTGCAGGTATTGATGATAAAATGGTAGCAGGGTTTGGCACAATGGGAGCGCGGGGGTGTACAGCTACATTAACCCCCCTTAGGTCCTGCACGAATCGCCAAGACTCGTCAGCTTTTTTTACTGGCAAAATTGGTGAATTAACAGGTGAATAATTTATTGATATGACTATACAGGACAAGTTTGTCCCAGCGACAGATGCGGAACTGACCCCCCTTTGTACCACTCTTGTTGTTCTTCTGACAGAAGGACTGATGCAGCTGTCAGCTGGTCGCTACGATAAAAATTGTTGACCAGGATCTCCTCACATGAAGGACTTGTAGCGATGAGGTCCTTCTTCCATTCCTCATCCTCGTCTTAGCAGTAAGAGGCTGTGTCTTTGCTAGGAACTGTGTGAGGCCTGCGGCTCCAATGACCTTCACAACCTGTCCATTGGTGGGGGCCCCTGGTGCCGCCATCACTCTCAACGTGGATCGTGTAGCCCCTGTGTCCACCAGGAATGACACTTTGCAATGATTAACAGAGAGCGTCAGCATGGGGTCTGCAGCAGGGCACCAGGTTAGGGCGACATACTGACCCCTGTTTCCTCCGTCACCCCCTTAACAGCAGCCCAGAACCAGGTCCCCCCCCCTCCCTCGGGTCAGGGAGGCTGTTGGCCACATCTAGAAGCTCTTGTATGTCCCAGTTCCGCTGGACCAACACCACTCGAGGGTTGCCTTGATCATCATGACCCTGGGACTCAGGCATCCGAACAAGGGGAAATGCACCTACCGGCACTTGGTTCGGGCCGTCTAGGCGTGTCCCACTGCGTGTGCTTCTGGGTGTAAGAGCTTGAGGCTGTTGCTCTTCCTTGAGGGTGTAGCTTCTCCTGGAGGGCGTGGACTCCTCCTTTGTCTCATCTTCTGGCTCAGTGCTGGGAGCACTGGCATCGCCTTCAGCACCTGCCACTGCACTTCCATCTGGATTGTATGGAGGCGGAGTCTCGAGCCTGGGGTACAATGGCATCTCCTCTTTCTTCTTTCTGCGAGGCGCCTCTGTAGAAAGCACTTGTGCAGACATTGTCAGAAGAGCAGCCTGAGCTTCACTCTTTGCTTTTTCTGCTTTTAACTTGACGGTGAGGTCAGTTACACGCTTCTTCACCACTTTTAATGCTTTTTTTCCACTTCCAATGCTTTCTTTTCCACAACTCCTTCCCAGTCTCTAAACTTATATAAATACAGCTTTTTTCTTCTACATCCTGTATTTTGTTTTCACCATAATATTTCTTTAGTTTTCTGCAACACTGTTGGATCTAATGAGCCCTCTTTTGGCCAGAACCCACGCGTCGTTTTATACCACTTTCTGCACTCTTTTTTTAAACGACATTCCTGTCTCACTCTCTACACTCTCCCTGCAACTTCTCTTTAACCCACTAGATCCTAAGGGTTTGCTGTTATTGTGCTCTCTCATCTGTTTCTCGAATTCAGTGTCACCATTCGGATTATAAGCAGGATCTGGTACAAGACTATAGATACTATCACCCTGCCCCATTGTGCTTATCTTTTCCCGTTCGAACCTGCACCCAATGGTCTATTTATTTTTTTAATAATATTAAAATCAGTATTTTGGATAAGTACACCCTCCACGCAAATTCAAGCAAGATCTTCGTTGCAAAAAAGACAGACAGTACAACACACACCTACAATTGTATTTTAACTGAAATATCAATTGTTGTATCAGTACATTTTTTTTTTTAATCTTTATATGCACTTGTGCACCACTGTAGTTTTAGGATACTTTGTTTAACCCTTTATAATGCTGCTTTAATGTTTCGTAGGCAATACTTCACACACATTGAACACATACAGATGACAACAAAGACAGTGAAGTACTTCAACAAAACCAGGTAGAACCGCCCCAGCGCGCGACACACGGACTTGGCCCCACCAACTCAGAACTGCACCCAGTGTATTCACAGACTTGGACTCATCAAGTCAGAGTTGGACCCACCAACTCGGAACTGCTGTGCAGTGGAAAGTCGCGGACCTTCTCTTTTCTTAGGTCGGGACCCACCCGGACCTGCTGGCTTAGACCCACTAAGCCGGAGTTGGACCCACCAACTCCCTGGTGTACACCCTTTTTATTTGGTCTCTATTCACACTCTTTGTTTGTGTAATTCTCTATAAACCCTTTTCGTTTGGTCTGGACAGAACTTCTCCTTATGGCCAGGGACCACCCTGTCTTCTAGCCTTTATAAAAAGACACAAACTTCAGAAACCCGTTCTGATAAATGGAAACAATTCTGTCCTACCGTTCAGTTTCTGCTGATGACGTATTCTGTCTGAGGACAATCCACGCCGCGGGACAGGCCAGCCCTAAAGTTTATCAGGCTCGGTCACCAGCGGGTCTCCAAGGACAATCGCCCCCCTTCCTTTGGGATCTGCACGGTTGTGGGTTGCCTCAGCAGAAGTTTTCCATCCTGGATGAGCCCCCAAATCTGTGGAAGAAAAAATGAAGTAACAGTTTAGGTGTAGAGTGAGTTACATTTTATTTTGTATAGAAATACACACCAGTGTGGAAGAGCCCTTTTGGAAAGAAAGTCTCCCCGAATTAAGCATTACACAGTTATTTATATGGCAGTAGTAAGTAAAAAGTGCAAGCCTTCCTGTACTCTTCCTCTTGCTAGATGTTGTTTATTCTCACTTCAATCTTGTTACCTTGAGCGTTGTAACCTGGGTCATTATGACCTGGGTGTTGGCATCATTTCATAATCTTGGGTGCGAGTTCAGCGACTTTTGGACAGAGCATGGAATGTACACAGCCTTGTAGTCTGGACATATAACCACAACAAAACATTGGTTGTACCGATTTGATCAGCATACAGAATAACAGCATACAGAATAACATGTAATTTTAATGCCTTAAGCAAGCAGCCTGAATTAGTGCTTTCTGGTTTCATGATTGGTTTTATGATTGGTTCTATGATATAAAATATAAGATTTCATGATTTCGCAAATTTCATTCACATGACCCATGGATGTTAACTGATGGAATGTAATAAAGGGAGGCAATATTGAGCGGCTAGTTGTCTGTTTACCACAGTATTTATTGGGTTGCATCCTCCTCTGCATAGGCTGACTCTGGATGTCATCCCTTGGAATTGAACCCAGTAGCATTACATTCATGTGGCTTTATTAGTCCTGAAATGCGGGAGGAAGACCAGGATGGGTGGGGCCTAGATGCAGTGATGCACATGCTGTTTGGATGCACATTTGCACAGCTATCCTGATGCTCACCATATATATTTGTACCAGGTTCCCTTCACCCAGCTGGCTATGCTTGTTGTTGTGGTCTCATAGAGTCTGTTGAGTTCTAATGAAGAGGGACATCCCACTTTGTATGTATACAGGATTGAAACCCATTAAATCCTAGTGTTCTGTCACTTCAAAGAAGTGAATGTCAGAGAGGTTCAAATGATGGAGAAATACAACTGAAAGGCACTTAGTTATAAAGTTCATGCATGTCAACAATAAAAAAGGAATACTTTGAGTAATTTTCTGCCTCAAGCATTCAGAGTCCCACTGGGAGAAAAAAAAACTTTGCTTGGCAATAAACTACACATAATTTAAGTCTCAAAGATAAAATTTATTTGCTCTCTGTCTCATCCTTTCAGTCCACAAAGCAATTGGAACAGGCAGGTCACATGATCTTTGTTGAACTTCTAACCTGTGCTTGTCCTCACCAGGGAGAATGTTTAGGAAATTCTCCTTTGCAATCATGATGTACACATACAAACATGAACTTACTAAAAAGCATAGTTTCAGGGTGCACATGTGCTGAATAATAATGTTTATTAATCAGTGAGGTATTAAGGTGCCTATCTGATATTCATCATAAAATGCCATGCAAATTAACTGCTCTAAACGCAACATTTTGGCAATGTCAACCACACATTTTCCAAACATGGCATCCCACAGGCCTGAAAACGGAATTTATTTATTTTTAATAGCCACCCCTTGGGTTTCTGAGGTGGTTGCATATTACATTCAACCACTGTCACCTTATAAATGTTTCATGCTATGCATGATGCACAGAATGAAACAATTCCATCCTAGCTGCTTCTTCGTGGGGCTAAGCTGACCTGCAATAATGTCTCCTCGCTTGAACACTTTGTTCTCCACTGGGTTCTGGGACATTTTGCACCAGACTCAGGAGCATCTGTTACATACTGTTTAACTGCCTTCTCTACCAGTCTGGCCTGTTGCTTTCTGCTGCTTGAAAAACATGTGGTCCTCAAATCACCTTAAATGAGTTCAAGTGAATGTAAATCATAGCATATTAACATTATGCTTTGTTATAGCAAAATCTATCTCTTTTTGAGCTTTATGTACCACAGATTAAATCTTCTTCTTTCAGCCGCTCCCGTTAGGGGTCGCCACAGCGGATCAAAAGCTTCCACTTCCTCCTGTCCTCTGCATCTCTCTCCATCACCCCCACCACCTGCATGTCCTTCTTCACCACATCCATAAATCTCTTCTTAGGCCTTCCTCTCTTCCTCTTGCCTGGCAGCTCCATCCCTAGCATCCTTCTCCTGATATATCCAGGATCTCTCCTCTGCACATGTCCAAACCGACGCAATCTCGCCTCTCTGACTTTGTCTCCAAACCGTCCAACCTGTGCTGACCCTCTAATGTACTCATTTCTAATCCTGTCCATCCTCGTCACACCCAATGCAAACCTTAACATCTTTAACTCTGCCACCTCCAGCTCTGCCTCCTGTCTTTTGGTCAGTGCCACCGTCTCCAACCCATAAAGCATAGCTGGTCTCACTACCGTCTTGTAGACCTTCCCTTTCACTCTTGCTGGTACCCTTCTGTCACAGATCACTCCTGACACTCTTCTCCACCCACTCCACCCTGCCTGCACTCTCTTCTTCACCTCTTTTCCACACTCCCCATTACTCTGGACTGTTGATCCTAAGTATTTAAATTCCCCTACCTTCGCCAACTCTATTCCCTGCATCCTCACCATTCCTCTGTCCTCCCTCTCATTTATGCACATGTATTCTGTCTTAGTCCTACTGACCTTCATTCCTCTTCTCTCTAGAGCATATCGCCACCTCTCCAGGGTCTCTTCAACCTGCTCCCTACTCTCACTACAGATCACAATGTCATTTGCAAACATCATAGTCCACGGTGCCTCCTGTCTGATCTCATCTGTCAACCTGTCCATTACCATTGCAAACAAGAAAGGACTCAAAGCTGATCCTTGATGTAATCCTACCCCCACCCTGAAAGCATCCGTCACTCCTACCGCAGACCTCACCACTGTCACACTGTCCTTGTACATATCCTGTACTACTCTTACATACTTTTTTGGCACCCCCGACTTCCTCATACAATACCACAGCTCCTCTCTAGGTACCCTGTCATATGCTTTCTCTAAGTCCACGAAGACACAATTCAACTCCTTCTTACCTTCTCGGTACTTCTCCATCAACACCCTCAGAGCAAACAACGCATCTTTAGTACTCTTTCTTGGCATGAAGCCATACTGCTGCTCACTAATTGTCACCTCCCTTCTTAACCTAGCTTCCACTACTCTTTCCCATAACTTCATGCTATGGCTGATCAGTTTTATCCCTCTGTAGTTAACTACAACTCTGCACATCACCTTTATTCTTAAAAATAGGTACCAGTACACTTCTTCTCCACTCCTCAGGCATCATCTCACTTTCCAAGATTCCATTAAACAATCTGGTTAAAAACTCCACTGCCATCTCTTCTAAACACTTCCATGCTTCCACAGGTATGTCATCTGGGCCAACAGCCTTTCCATTCTTCATCCTCTTCATAGCTTTCCTAACTTCCTCCTTGCTAATCCATTGCACTCCCCTATTCGTAGTCCCTACATCATCCAGTCTTCTCTCTCTCTCGTTCTCCTCATTCATCAACCCCTCAAAGTACTCTTTCCATCTGCTCAACACACTCTCCTCGCTTGTGATTACATTTCCGTTGCTATCCTTTATCACCCTAACCTGCTGCACATCTTTCCCAGCTCGGTCCCTCTGCCTAGCTAATCGGTACAGGTTCTTTTCTCCCTCCTTAGTGTCCAACCTCTCATACAATTCACCATAAGCCTTCTCTTTAGCCTTTGCCACCTCTCTCTTCGCCCTACGCCTCATCTCCTTGTACTCCTGTCTACATTCTTCATCTCTCTGTCTGTCCCACTTCTTCTTCGCCAGCCTCTTACTCTGTATACTCTCCTGTACTTCTTCATTCCACCACCAGGTTTCCTTGTTCTCCTTCCTCTGTCCCGATGCCACACCAAGCACCTTTCTAGCTGTCTCCCTTACCACTTCTGCTGTAGATGTCCAGCTCACTGGTAACTTTTCACTGCCACCCAGTGCCTGTCTTAATTCCTCCCTGAACTCCACCTTATAGTTTTCCTTTTCCAACTTCCACCATTTGATCCTTGGTTCTGCCCTCACTCTCCTTCTCTTTTTGATCTCCAATGTCATCCTACAAACCACCATCCTATGCTGCCTAACTACGCTTTCCCCTGCCACCACTTTACAGTCTACAGTCTCCTTCAGTCTGGCCCTCCTGCATAAGATATAGTCCACCTGTGTGCATCTTCCTCCACTCTTGTACGTCACCCTGTGTTCCTCCCTCTTCTTAAAATACATGTTTACCACAGCCATGTCCATCCTTTTTGCAAAATCCACTATCATCTGACCTTCTGCGTTCCTCTCCTTGACACCATATCTACCCATCGACCTCCTCATCTCCTCTGTTTCCTTCCCCAACATGTCCATTGAAATCCGCTCCAATCACCACTCTCTCTCCCTCAAGTACACTCCTCGCCACTTCATCCATATCACTCCAGAATTCTTCTTTCTCATCCATCTCACACCCAACTTGCGGGGCATATGCACTAACAACATTCAGCATCACACCATCAATTTCCAGATCCATAACCATCACTCTGTTAGACACTCGCTTCACCTCCAAGACACTCTTTACATACTGTTCCTTCAGGATAATCCCTACCCCGTTTCTCCTCCCATCCACACCATGGTAAAACAGTTTAAACCCCCCTCCGATGCACCTAGCCTTACTCCCCTTCCATTTGGTCTCTTGCACACACAATATATCAACCTTCCTTCTCTCCATCATATCAGCAAGCTCTCTCCCTTTACCAGTCATACTACCAACATTCAAAGTTCCTATCCTCACGTCCACTCTCTTAACCTTCCTCCTCTCCTCCTTCCTCCGGACATGTCTTCCTCCTCTCTTCCTCCTTCTTTGGCCAACAGTAGCCCAATTTCCGCCAGCACCCTGTCGGCTAGCAGTGCTGGTGGCGGTCGTTGTTAACCCGGGCCTCGACCGATCCGGTTTGGAAATTTCCATTTTTGTCCGCATATTTAGTTTGGCGAAAATTTTTACGCCAGATGCCCTTCCTGACGCAAACCTCTCCATTTCCGGGCTTGGGACCGGCACAAAGACATGCACTAGTTTGTGCATCCCCTTGCGGCTGGATTGTACCACAGATTAAATGATGACACACAATAAAAATGAGGAAGTTGAGCACAGCAGTTCATTGTTGTGATTGCATAGTTTCACTCTTTACATTCTTGTACATTAGTGTGGTTCAGCTACTGCACTTACAGTATTATTAGATTATTGGACTGTTACTCTATGACAGTGTGATACTTCGGGAAATTGGAAATCAGATTTTACGTGGTTTCTGACTTCTTCAAACCCGATTCGTCATGGCCGGCTGAGATACTTCGGACGGTGGATAGTGATGAAGGACGCAAATGAGAGACCTCGCAGTGACGCACACAAACATCAGGGGACCCGCGCCGGAATTCGGAACAGACTGCAGAAATGAGCTCATCGCCCTCCACTGCCCAGCATTCTGCTCATGAACATCCAGTCATTGGAAAATAAGCTGGATGATTTGAGAGCAAGGGTGACCTTCCAACAGGACGTGAGGGACTGTAACATCCTGTGTTTCACCGAGACAATGGCTGACCCCCCTATTGCCGGACCAGGCAGTGACTCCATCGGACTCATTCTCTGTGTTTCGTATGGACATGACAGCAGAGGACAACAAATCCAAAGGTGGGGGAGTCTGTTTCTTGGTGAACACTAAGTGGTGCGAACTGAAGAGCATCTCTGTTCTCTCTCGGTCCTGCTCGCCTCATCTGGAGCATCTGACTATCAAATGCCATCCTTTTTACCTGCCTCGGGAGTTCAGCTCGGTTATCGCCACGGCGGTTTATATTCCTCCTCATGCGGACGTTGGCACAGCCCTGTCTAAACTGCACGAGGCACTCAACACTACTCAACACAAGCACCCGGAACCAGCAACCATAGTGGTGGGGGACTTTAATAAAGCGAACCTCAAACAAGTCATGCCGGACTTATTCCAACATGTCACGTGCATGACTAAAGAGGACAACATGCTGGACGACTGCTACACGCCGTACGAGCAGGGCTACAAAGCTGTTCCACAGCCGGTGTTTGGGAAGTCGGACCACAACGCTGTTTTCCTTGTGCCGGCTTACAAACAGAAGTCTTGAGGCTCCGGCCACGAGGGAGGACAATTGCCCAATTGGAAACCACGCTACAGGACGCGCTCGATGACGTCGACTGGGACATGTTCAGGACAAGTTCGGATAATGTCAACGAATTCGCAGAGGTAGTGGTCAGCTTTGTGAGCGTGCTGGAAGACAACATTGTCCCCACAGTTACAATCAAGAGCTTTCCCAACCCAAAACCGTGGGTCGATGGTACGGTCCACAAAGCAGTGAATTTGCACACTGCTACGTACAATGCAGATCTCGAACCCGGCAACATGAACGCTTACAAAGTGGCTTCATACGGTGTGCAGTGAAGGATGCAAAGCGCCAATACCGGGAGAGAGTCAAGTCGCTTTTCCACCAGGGTGACACGTGCAAATTGTGGCTAGGACTGCGCACCATCACAGATTTCGGAAGGAACGTGATAAATGGACTAACGTGGGTATGAGTGCCGACTCTGGGTTCGCAAACGAACTCAACGCATTCTATGCCCATTTTGAGCCCGATTGTGCTAAAGTCACCTGCGACAGCAGCGATAGCAGTGAGGGCCGCAGCGGATCGACGGAATGTGGTGACTTCATCACCGTCGCCCAGTCCAATGTGCGGAGGGAGCTGAAGTGCATTAACTTCAGGAAAGCGCCAGGGCTGGACGGCATCTCCAGGCGCCTGCTGCACCGACCAGCTGGCCAGAGTGCTCACAACCATCTTTAACGAGTCTCTGGCTCAGTCCACAGTCCCTAGGTGCTTTAAAACATCCACCATTGTCCTGGTACCAAAGAACATTAAGCCCTCGTGCCCAAATGACTACCGACCCGTTGCACTAACCTCGGTAGTCATGAAGGTCTTTGAGAGACTCATCAAAGCCATCATCACAGCATCCATCTCCAGCTTTGTAGACCCATTTCAGTTTGCCCTCCTGCCCCAATAGATCCACGGTTGATGCCATATCCCACGTCCTGCAGACCACCCTCAGTCATGTGGACAGGAAAAAGGGGAACTATGTGAGACTGCTGTTCATTGATTATAATTCAGCTTTCAACACCATTGTCCCCCACAGACTGTTCACTAAACTGAGTGACTTGGGATTGAACTGCCACTTGTGTGCCTGGGTTCTCAGTTTCCTCACAGGCAGACCACAGGTGGTGAGAGTCGGTAGTTGTACTTCTGGCATCATCATACTCAACACAGGAGCTCCACAAGGTTGTGTACTTAGCCCTCTGCTCTATGCCCTCTACACTCACGACTGTGTGGCCACGCACGCCTCCAACTCCATCATCAAATTTGCTGACGACACGGTGGTGCTGGGCCTCATCTCCAACAATGATGAGACAGCATACTTGGAGGAGGTGGAGAACTTGGCATTATGGTGCCAGGAGAACTGTCTCCAACTGAATGTTGCCAAACTAAAGAGATGGTAGTGGACTTTGGTAGGCGACAGCAGAGGTCCTACACCCCCCTTAAAATCAACGGGACTGCAGTGGAGAGGGTGAGCAGCTTCAAATACCTGGGCGTTCATGTCACTGAGGACTTGACGTGGACTGTACACATCCGAGTTCAGGCCAGTAGAGCAAAGAAGCGGCTCTACTACCTCAGGCAGCTGAGGAAGCTACAGGTCCCTCCGGCGATCCTTAAAACGTTCTACTCTGGTGCTGTACAAACCGTTCTGACTCAGAACATCATCTCCTGGTTTCGGAATAGCTGTGCTCGCGACATCAAGGCACTGCGGAGAGTGATCCGGGCAGCAAAACATTGCACCGGATCTGATCTGCCATCCCTACAGCTCATCTACACCAGGAGATGCAGGACCAGAGCGACTAGGATCATCGGTGACCTGTCTCAACCCAGCAACCATCTATTCATCTTGCTGAAATCAGGAAAACGATTCAGAAGCATTATGGCCAGAACGGAGAGGTTCAGGGGGAGCTTCTATCCACAGGCAATAACACCTTCTTAAGAAGAAAGAACATTCTGGTTCCAACAAAAGGGGTTTTGTAGTTTCTGTGGGGGACAGACCCCCATGGAGATCAGCAGAAGAGCACCTCCAGGTATAGTACTCTAAAACAAGTTACTTAAACTGAAATGATACTGTACAGTTTAAAATTGATGATTTGGTTTAACACTGTTCCGGGGGCCATTTAGCCCCAGCCCTGGCTGCAGGTACTCCGGACGTCGGGCACCCCAGGGAGGAGCACCAGGGGTCCGCAGGGTCCTGTGCTTAACCCCAGGGCTCGCCGTAAGCCAAAAGCAGACCACACTTGAGCCCCGGAACGCTGGGGACATTGCCTTTGAGCCAATCTCCAGCCGTTTCGCAAACCCTAACCCTAGCTCCAGCCCTAACCGTAACCCTTGGCCCCATCCCGCGACCCCATAGAAGAACAGCAGAGGTGCGCAGGGCCATAAAATTTACCCCTACCCTCGCCGTAAGCCTCATCCTTAGCAGACTTAAGCCCGGGAACGCCGAAAAGCCAGGGAACCGGACCGTTCAGCCCCGGCCCTGGCTGCAGGTACTCCGGACGTCGGGCAACCCAGGGAAGAGCACCAGGGGTCCGCATGGCCCTGCGCTTAACCACAGGGCTCGCCGTAAGCCAAAAGCAGACAGCGCTTGAGCCCCGGAACGCTGGGGACATTGCCTTTGAGCCCCAGGCCTGGCTGCAGGGAACCCACACGTCACGTACCCTCGATGGAGTAGCAGGGCTCTGCCATTCCATGAACATAAACATTCCCACAACTATAACTGCATAATTAACCTTAACTTTTGACCCCAACCCTCACCGTAAGCCATACCCTTGCCAGACGTAAGCCCGGGAATGCTGCAAAGCCAGGGACCGAGGCCATTCAGCCCCGGCCCTGACTGCAGTGACCCAGGACGTCCGGAACCTCAGGGAAGAGAAGAAGGGGTCCGCCGGGCCTAGAGCTTAACCCCAGGCTTTGCTGTAAGCCAAAGGATGACCACACTTGAGTCCTGGAAAGCTGGGGACTTTTCCTTTGAGCCCCAGACAAGGCTGCAGGGAACCCGTACGTCGGGTACCTCATGATGGAGTAGAAAAGGTCTGCCGGGACCTAAAAATAAGCTTTCTCCTAACTCCAACTGCAAAATTTACTTTAACTTTTCAGCCTAACCCTCAGCGTATTGCTAACTTTTGCCCATCTCCAGCCGTTTCAAAACCCTAACCCTAGCTCCAACCCTTACCGCAACCCTAGCCACCAACCCGCTACACAAAAAAAGAATAGCAGAGGTCTGCCGGGCCATGAAATTGACCCCAAACCTCACCGTAAGCCTCACTTTTGCAAGACGTAAGCCCGGGAACGCTGCAAAGCCAGGGACCGGGAACATTCAGCCCCCGCCCTGGTTGCAGGGACCCCAGACATCGGGAACCCCAGGGAAGAGCACCAGGGGAATGCCGGGTCCTGAGCTTAACCCCAGGCCTCGCCGTAAGCCAAAGGCTGACCACACTTGAGCCCCGGAACACTGGGAACTTGTCTTTTGAGCCCCAGACCCATCTTCATGGAACCCTGATATCGGGTACCACATGATGGAGTAGCAAGGGTCTTCCAGGCCCTGAAAATAAGCCTTCCCCTAACTCTAACTGCAAAAATAACTTTAACTTGTGAGCTTAACCCGAAGCGTATCGCTAACTTTTGCCCATCTCCAGCCGTTTCAAAACCCTAACCCTAGCTCCAACCCTAACCGCAACCCTAGCCACCAACCCATGACCCCAAAGAAGAATAGCAGAGGTCTGCCGAGCACTGAAATTGACCCCAACCCTCACCGTAAGCCTTACCCTTGCCAGACGTAAGCCCGGGAACGCTGCAAAGACAGGGACCGAGGTCATTCAGCCCCGGCCCTGGCTGTTGTTACCCCTGACGTTGAGAACCACAAGGAAGAGCAGAAGGGGTCCGCCAGGCACAGAGCTTAACCCCAGACTTTTCTGTAAGCCAAAGGATGACCACACTTGAGTCCTGGAACGCTGGGGACTTGTCTTTTGAGCCCCAGACAAGGCTGCACGGAACCTGGACGTCGGGTACCCCATGATGAAGTATCAAGGGTCTGCCGGGCCCTGAAAATAAGCTTTCCCCTAACTCTAACTGCAAAATTAATTGTAACTTTTGAGCCTTACCCTCAGTGTATCGCTAACTTTTGCCCATCTCCAGCCGTTTCAAAACCCTAACCCTAGCTCCAACCCTAACCGCAACCCTAGCCACCAACCTGCTACACAAAAAAAGAATAGCAGACAATTTCTGGGCACTGAAATTGACCCCAAACCTCACCATAAGCCTCACCCTTGCCAGACGTAAGCGCGGGAACGCTGCAAAGCAAGGGACCGGGGCCATTCAGCTCCGGCCCTTGATGCAGTGACCCCGGACGTCGGGAACCACAGAGCAGAGCACCAGGGGAATGCCAGGTCCTGAGCTTAACCCCAGGCCTCGCCGTAAGCCAAAGGCTGACCACACTTGAGCCCCGGAACACTGGGAACTTGTCTTTTGAGCCCCAGACCCATCTTCATGGAACCCTGATATCGGGTACCACATGATGGAGTAGCAAGGGTCTTCCGGGCCCTGAAAATAAGCCTTCCCCTAACTCTTATTGCAAAACTGACTTTAACTTTTGAGCATAACCCTAAGCGTATCGCTAACTTTTGCCCATCTCCAGCCATTTCAAAACCCTAACCCTAGCTCCAACCCTAACCGCAACCCTAGCCACCAACCTGCGACCCCAAAAAAGAATAACAGAGGTCTGCCGGGCCATGAAATTGACCCCAAACCTCACCGTAAGCCTTACCCTTGCCAGACGTAAGCCCAGGAACGCTGCAAAGCCAAGAACGAGGCCATTCAGCCCCGGCCCTGACTGCAGTGACCCAGGACGTCCGGAACCTCAGGGAAGAGCAGAAGGGGTCCGCCGGGCCTAGAGCTTAACCCCAGGCTTTGCTGTAAGCCAAAGGATGACCACACTTGAGTCCTGGAACGCTGGGAACTTGTCCTTTAAGCCCCAGACAAGGCTGCAGGGAACCCGCACGTCGGGTACCTCATGATGGAGTAGCAAGGGTCTGCCGGGACCTAAAAATAAGCTTTCTCCTAACTCCAACTGCAAAATTTACTTTAACTTTTCAGCCTAACCCTCAGCGTATCGCTAACTTTTGCCCATCTCCAGCCGTTTCAAAACCCTAACCCTAGCTCCAGCCCTAACTGCAACCCTAGCTACCAACCTGCTACACAAAAAAAGAATAGCAGAAGATTTCTGGGCCCTGAAATTGACCCCAACCCTCACCGTAATCCTCACTTTTGCAAGACGTAAGCCCGGGAACGCTGCAAAGACAGGGCCCGGGGCCATTCAGCTCCGGCCCTGTCTGCAGGGACCCCGGACGTCCGGAACCTCAGGGAAGAGCACCGGGGGAACGCCAGGTCCTGAGCTTAACCCCAGACTTTGCTGTAAGCCAAAGGATGACCACACTTGAGTCCTGGAACGCTGGGGACTTGTCCTTTGAGCCCCAGACAAGGCTGCAGGGAACCCGTACGTCGGGTACCCCATGATGAAGTAGCAAGGGTCTTCCGGGCCCTGGAAATAAGCTTTCCCCTAACTCTAACTGTAAAATTTACTTTAACTTTTCAGCCTAACCCTCAGCGTATCGCTAACTTTTGCCCATCTCCAGCCGTTTCAAAACCCTAACCCTAGCTCCAACCCTAACCGCAACCCTAGCCACCAACCCGCTACACAAAAAAGAATAGCAGAGGTCTGCCGGGCACTGAAATTGACCCCAACCCTCACCGTAAGCCTCACTTTTGCAAGACAAAAGCCCAGGAACGCTGCAATGCCAGGGACCGGGGCAATTCAACCCCTGCACTTGCTGCAGGGACCCCGGACGTCGGGCAACCCAGGGCAGAGCACCAGGTGTCTGCCGGGCATTCAGCTTAACCACAGGCCTTGCCGTAAGCCAAAGGCTGACCACATTTGAGCCCTGGAACGCTGGGAACTTGGCCTTTGAGCCCCAGGCCTGGCTGCAGGGAACCCGAACATCGGGTACCCCCTTGATGGAGTTGCAGGGGTCTGCCAGGCCCTGAACATAAGCCTTCCCCTAACTCTAACTGCATAATTAACCTTAACTTTTGAGCCTAACCCTCAGCGTAAGGCTAACTTTGGCCAATCTCAATCCATTTCAAAACCCTAACCCTAGCTCCAGCCCTAACCGCAACCCTAGCCATCAACCCGCGACGCCAAAATGGAATAGCAGAGGTCTGCCGGGCCCTGAAATTGACCCCAACCCTCACCGTAAGCCTCGCCCTTACCAGACGTAAGCCCGAGAACGCTGCAAAGCCAGGAACCGAGGCCATTCAGTTCCGGCCTTGGCTGCAGGTAACTCGGACGTCGGGCAACCCAGGGCAGAGCACCAGGTGTCTGCCGGGCCCTCAGCTTAACCCCAGGCCTCGCCGTAAGCCAAAGACTGACCACACATAAAGGTTGTGGAAGAAAAAATGCCACTTTGGATGCAGAGAGTTACATTTTATTTTCTATAGAAATACACACCGGTGTGGGAGAGCACCTTCGAAAAGAGTCTCAAAGGATACAGGGATCATTTATACAGCAGCTCGCAAGGTATACACCCCTTTCAAGTGTTTCCCACGTCTACTCTTTGTCAGCGTGACTTTAAACATTGTCATAAGGAATCATTTTCCCGTCCTAAGTGTGGTGGAGTAACTCCTGATTTAGATGCCTCAGTTGAGGGAGTTTTGGTTTTATTACTCCTTTACATACCACCAGGGTCTGGCCTGGGTCTAAATTGACCATTCCCTTGACCCTTTTTCCTTTGCTTTATCTGTAGTTTACGTTTCCCTTCCTTAAGTACCCTCTTTTGCTTTCCCAGGGAACCTTCTTAAGTACCTAACATTCTAGCAAGGCAGAAGTCCCAATGCTTTATAGCAGTAAGCACAATATACTGGATAACATGATCATAAAACATTCACTACACTATTGATTAATACCTTTAACATAACAGAAACATGCATTAAGAGCTTAACTTCAAGAATTTCTCTCACACTCCCCCCTTTGACATAGGTTACACCACCGTGTCACCATCAGAGTCACAGTCGGTATCAGAGTAGCCATCTACAAATAAAAACTTCAAATCAGGATCAGAGGTTGTGATACTCTGTTCCAACAGAAAGAACCATAGAAAGCTGACCTGAGAGCAGTCTAGCCATCATTGAATGCAAAATTGGGAAGAAACAGCAGAAAAGTATGACTGCAATGAAAAGAAAAATACCCACTGACAAAATGGTAGAAACAATAGAATTCCACATACCACCAAATCCAAATATGTCCCACCAATTCATATAACGGCCAGCATTACTCTGCAACTCTGTCTTAAAACAACGTATTTGTTCCATAGTTTTAGTAAAAGAACCTTCTGGGGTGGTGTTATTAGGAATAAAAGTGCAACATTGATCTCCAAACATTTGACAAACACCCCCCTTTTCAGCAAACAACCAATCTAACACTTGTCTTTTCTGCCATGTCATTTTACTCGTTGCATCTACTTGCTCGCCTAAGGCGGTTAGGGCAGCATCAGTATAGTTAATAAACCTCTGCTGATTGTAGTAAATATATTTAATCCATTCTGTATTCTTATTGGGTGTTATCCACAGAAAAATAGACTTCAACCCGGACTTGACTTTGCTACGGGCCTTAAAACGGTCCGGAATGCCTCGGGGCTGGCCAATAGCATCGATATACACCTCTGGATCAGGGGAATACAACCGCTTCCTTCTAACGCTACCTTGTAGCAGAGATGGGGAAATGGTCAAAGCGTGGGTCAGCATAACCTGAGCACATAACCCTGTCCACTTCACCTGGAGAGTGGAACGCAGGCCACCGTCTGGGCCACAGAGCCACCAGCTGTCTGCCAGGTGCACGTTCTGATGGTCCACTACCCCAGCTGGGGGTGGCTGGGCACCTGTTGAAGATGGTGCATAAAGGCGAGAGAAGATAGAAATGTCCCAGATGTAGGAACAGTTCCCTTCGAATCTGCCCTCTGGCACCGAACCCCGAGACCGAGCATAACAAGTATATCCTGACCCTTCCACATACTTAAAGGGACTTGTCAAAGGGGGAGGCATATTTCCTCTAATTTCTGCCCACTTCCACGTATGATTACATCTGTGAAGTATACCGGACGTATTAGCATGGCGAGAAGAGCCTTGATACAACAAGCACCAGTAAGGACACATAGATGATAACTTATTTAAAGATATCCTATTTAACACACACACTGCGGTATTATTGTTTTTAGGACAAAAGGCCACCCCTGACAATTGGTCATACCAACTTGTACAGGTTATGCCATTATAAGGTACAGGTACAAAGTAGTCTTAACAGGTGCACAAGCAAAACAATCATCTTTCCTCATGGAGTGTACTGTATAATTTATCCATCGATACCAGTCACTCGTCTGGACTGTTTTCCAAGTGTCCGAAGTCAGAACAGCACTAGCAAGTGCTAGACCGGTAAGAATCATAAAACAAAATCTGGCCATTTAGAGTTCCTCGTCTCTAAGATGTAGGTGGTGCAATCTTCTTGCAATGGGAGAGATGTGTCCAGGAGTCAACGCCCTCAACTTTCACAGCATGGGGTGTTGTCAGTACTTGATATGGTCCTCGCCACCGGGGTTGGTTCCAGTGCTTCCTCCTTAAGTCACGAATCAGGACCCAGTCCCCTGGGCAGAGCCTAATCTCAGGATTCGATCCATCTGTTTGCCAGCACGCCCGCACCTGGTGGTGGACCTCCTTTAACACTTTAAGGCCTGTAAGATATGAGAGTAAATCACCATCGACAGTTTCAAGAGTAATCCGTCCACCTGGCATTGGGGCCGGCATTAGCCTTCCGGTCAGAACTTCAAAAAGGGAGACACCCAATTGCCGGTGTGTCTTTCCTCGCATTGCTGACAATACCATGGGAAGGGCATCTGGCCAGCTGAGACCAGTGCTTTCACATACTTTAGAAAGTTTTGTTTTGATTGTCTGATTGGCTCTTTCCACTAAGCCTCCACTCTATGGATGATAGGCACAATAATGTCTGAGGTCGCACTGCATCCACTCAGAGAGCTGGTGAATGACAGAGTTAACAAAATGCGTGCCATTATCACTAGTGAGACGTGAGGGAACTCCCCATCTTGGCAACACGTCCTTCAGTAGGCAGTTTGTGACTGTTTGCGCTGTAGCCTTACGCACTGGAAAGGCCTCTACCCAACGGGAAAAAATATCAATAATCACCAAACAGTATCTGTAACCCTTTGATGGAGTGAGTTCAATAAAGTCCATCTGGAGATGTTCGAACGGACCTTCCGGTCTGGGAGTATGGGCTGGTGACAGCACCATACCTTTCCTTATATTGTGTTTGAGACAGAGCAAACATTTCTGACAGAAAGATAATGCGAAGGTGGAAAACCCTGGGGCCTCCCAGAACCGAGAGACCATTGCAACCATGACGTCTCTGGACGCGTGATCCAATCCATGTGCCATCTTTGCGATCCCAGGAAATGCGCTACGGGGAAGAAAAGGCTTGTTAGTGTTTGAACGGAAAACACCTTGAGCATCCTTTAATGCCCCTTTCCGAAGCCACGCCTGGCGTTCCTTCTCTGTAGCACCTGTTTGTAAAAGATAAGGATCATTAGCCAGTGAATCCGCGTCTGTTAGCTGAGCCATTAAAGGCACAATTGGAGATTCTGACGACAAGGCTGCTGTTTTAGCCCAATTGTCAGCTATGGCATTCCCCTTGCTAACCGGGTCGGTATTTTTTGTATGGGCTTGACACTTCACTACAGTTATTTCCTGTGGGAGCATGAGAGCCTCCAGCAGCTGCAGAACAAGCTGATGATGTTGAATAGGTTTCACAGTGCTAGTGAGAACGCCTCTCTGTTTCCACAATGCTCCATGGTCATGACAAACACCAAAAGCGTATCGAGAGTCAGTATACACTGTGACCCGCTTTCCCCTGGACAAAACACAAGCTCTGGTGAGCGCAAACAACTCAGCGGCTTGCGCTGACCACCCACTAGGGAGCCTAGCTCCTTCAACTAATTCTTCATTTCCTGCCACCACAGCATAGGAAGTGGATGGAGAGCCATCCTTCTTTCTCAAGGAGCACCCATCTACATACAGAACTTCGCCTCCCTCCAGGGGTTCATCCGTCAGGTCTGGGCGTGGCTTACTAACCTCCTCAATCACCTCCAAACAGCTGTGTGGGTCTCCATCAGTCTCAACAGGAAGTAAAGTGGCAGGGTTCAGTACAGAACATCTTTCCAATGTTACATTAGCTAAGGTGAGCAACACATTCTGGTAATGAGTCATTCGTGCCGGGGTCAACTGTGAGGTACGTGCCTGAGTTAGAATAACATGCACTGCATGAGGCACACGCACAATGAGAGGATGCATCTGTACCAGGTCTGCACATGACAAAACTGCTTCTGTGGTTGCTGCAACTGCACGCAAACAAGCAGGCAAAGCAATAGCCACGGAATCAAGACGTTTGGAATAATAGGCTATGGGCCGCTGACGGTCACCATGCTTTTGAGTTAGGACCGCTGTCATGAACCCTTGACGCTCTGAAACGTATAATACAAACACCTTACTGTAGTCAGGAACACTGAGGGCGGGAGCAGTCGTCAGGGCCTGTTTCAGGTCAGTCGGGGCAGCTTCACCCTCTTCCATCCAGGTAAGTCGGTCAGTCAGTGCCAGGTCTTTACCATGCATCATGTCTTGGAGTGGTTGTGAGTGCTGCGTAAAATCTTGGATCCAGAGGCAACAATAACTAATCATGCCCATCAATGACATTAACTGTCTTTTAGTCACAGGCTTTGGTGCCTGGAGAATAGCTTCTATTCTTTTAGCCCCAAGGGAGCGACCCGAAGGGGAAAGGACATGTCCAAGGTACTGTACCTGTTGACGCACCAGCTGGAGTTTTGCTTTAGAGGCCTTGTGACCATTTCCGGCCAGGAATGTTAACAGAGCTCTTGTGTCAGTATCACAATCTTCTTTAGTTCTCGAGCACAGCAGCAGATCATCAACATACTGCACCAATGTGCTGCCTTTTGGCGCTACAAACAGTTCAAGATTCTTTCCTACCTCCTGCCCATACACACTTGGGGACTCAGTGTAGCCCTGTGGCATCACCGTCCACGTCCATCTCTTGCCCCTAAACGTATAGGCAAACCAGTACTGCGAGTCTGGGTGTACTGGAATAGAGAAAAATGCATTAGCAAGATCAACTACTGAAAACCATTTGGCATTAGCAGGTATTGATGATAAAATGGTAGCAGGATTTGGCACAATGGGAGCACGGGGATGTACAGCTGCATTCACCCCTCTCAGGTCCTGCACAAATCTCCAAGACCCATCTGCTTTCTTAACTGGCAAAATTGGTGAATTAATAGGTGAATAATCTATTGGTATGACTGCCCCTCTTGCAACTAAGTCCTCATGCACTATTCCAATACCCTTTTCTGCTTCTTTAGACAACAGATATTGTGCTCGATGAGGTCTATAGTCTGATTTAGGTATGACCACCAGGGGTTGTGCTGTTTTTACGCTCCCAAAATCATTTTTCCCTTTTGCCCATAAACATTCAGGGATTTCCTGCAACCAAGGAGGTTCTGTCACTCCCCCCCCCCCCAGGCATTTGGGTAGGCGGTGACATCTTCAGGAGGGAACAAAGGATACAGGGGTCATTTACAGAGCAGTTTGCAAGGTATTCACACCTCTTCGGTAGTTTTACACTACATCTCTTTGCAAGTGCAACCTTGGATGTTTTTGTGACGAATTACTGCCTTTCTAGACACGGTAGAGTAACTTCTCAGTTGAGCGAGTCCCTCGTTGATGAAGAAAGGCACAGAATTCAACCAACCTTGCAGCCGGGCAGCAATTGCATCCTAGAACAATTTCCCATCTGTACCTCGTTCAGCTCACAGGATACAGAACACAAGAGATGCAGCATAATATTTTAAACAACATAGTCATAATAAAATATTTATTTCACTATTGACTAATGCCTCTACCATAGTACTAGTACAAAACATGCAGTAAATGTTTCACATTAAAAGCATAACTTTTATACATTTCTCTCACACTACGTACAAGGAGAATTTTTTTCATGCTAAATATAGCCTTTGGTAATTCTAAAAGCAAATTAAATAAACAGTTTATTCAAATAATTCTCTCTGGACCAGTTTATACCAACCCAAAGAAGCAACATATATGATCGACCCAGAAGTCTTTCTGGCATAGCATCATTTAAAGGATTTATTCATCTTGACATTTTGAGGAAACAGAACTATGTCATAACTTGCAAACAATTTTGGGCTAAAGCACCGATTCACACTAAAATCTCGCAAGTTGAGTTGCCATTATTTACTTCTAAAACATATTTGACTTTGTATCATTTGTTTCATCAGCGCTGGATGATCCTCGTCTCCGGCTTTTCCTGTTTCAGTCTCTGCCTATAAGCGGGCAGTAGCAGGATGGAGGGGTGGTCTGATTTGCCGAAGGCAAGACGGGGTAGGGCCTTATATCCAACCCGGAAGGGAGTGTAAACGTAGTGCGACGCGTGTGTGCTGGTGGAATTTCGGCATGGCTTTCCTCAGTATGGCGCTGTTGAAATCGCCAGCCACAATCAGGAGCAACATGTAAAGTGAACAATAATAGACCCAGCACAGAACCGACCTTAGACATAAATGAAAGGAGGAAATCATTAGATTTCACCACCAACTGTTGGAGAAACTACTGGATGCGTGCATTTATGTGGCGTGATCCCAGAACAAGGAGCAGAGCTATGAATCCACGACAATCCTGCAGCTTGTTCCGCTTCTACTCTGACTGCTTCAGAGCTGGCATATGTAGGCCTGGTGACAGCAATACCAATCTATTGGTACCCTACACTGGACCCAGAGAGCCCTCTCCTACTCACGCCCCTATGCTGAGTCACAGGCATGGATTACCTTCTTTAGGGAGAACAATCACAAAGGCCTTGAAACCTGCTTCTTTAAAGTGTTGCAGAAGAAACTGGTTTTAGCTTTGCACAGACTTTGCAAAGTGCCCAAACAGTACACCATCATTCATGAACGACGGTGTTGTTCCCCTTCCACTTGACTGCATTTGAACTGGTTTTATTGGGCCTCGTGAAATTCACCTGCTTTTGTCTCCAGCATGTACCTATATGTTAGGAGAGTAAAATATTTGTTGGCAACTATGGTTTGTCCTTGGAACCCCTGCAGATTTTGTGTTTTTTCTCCAGTCTATTTGGATTTTTTTTTTTTTTGTTTGTTTTTCTGTCCTCCTGGCCATTCAACCCTACTGTTCATCTGTAAACACACTTTCATTGACTGGGTTTTCCTTCATTATTCTTGTCTCTTTTTCACCTTGTGAAGCACTTTGAGCTACAGCATTCTGTATGAAAATGTGCTATACAAATAAATGTTGTTGTTTGAAAACCCAACCTGGCATGTAAACTACAGTACCATACAGTGAGGGTTACTGCAGTGCCAGACATTATGTCACCTTAGCTAACAGCAACAGGTTAGAAAAATGATCCCCAGACTCTCTTCACTATGAAAGTTTGAAGGTATTCAGAAGGTATTCACTCCTGGCAGTCTCGGGATGCTGTGTTTTTAGCAAGATGTCGCTACAGGAAAGAAGTGTTCTAAACTTTTATGGTACACAACACCACTGCTGTGCAGCACCGTGCAGACTAAACTTGTTTCACAATTCTGCACAGCAAATTCCAATGCTTTAAACCTTTAGGCTTGTGAGCAAGTTGCAACTGGACAGAAATAAAGAGCAATTATCAAGTAAATATGAGTATATACTGTATTTTGAAAGCTAATCAATGCATTGTTTTGAATTGCTTTTTACAATATTTTAGAGTAAACACCAGAAATTTTCAGACTGCCTCAGTTTAATGTAAGTTACAAATAGTGCAAGCAAGCAGCTCTGACTACTGTACAAACTCTGCTGAACGTAACTGCAAGCTTTCAATGGGGCAGCAACACTTCTCCAGCTCGCTGCCTTTGTGACCAGGGTAGTATCAGTTCATCCATTTCATGTCACATCTTAATGCTGCAACATGGCAACATCTGCACAGAATGAATGAAGGTGAAGGTGCATCACTAAAGGATCAAATGTTCTTTAATAAAGGATTAGGTACATACAGCAAAATGTTGCTGAATATGAGCACAAATCCTCCAGCAGTCAGCATGTCCACAAGCTGATGACAAATACAACAAAAGTCCCACTAGTCTTGAAGGCACTGTGCAAAACAGCCCTTAAGATGTCCTTCACACTCTTCAGGTACACTCAACACTTACTGGATATTCTAGATCAAGCACCTCCAATACTGTCCCTATGTGTGTTCAAACACAGCAAAGGGACAGTGTATGAAAACAATTAAAGTTCCATCTTCAATACTACACCTAGACACAACATCAAGCACAGGAATGTGGATACTCATTCATCAGCAATTTCACCATCTGAACACATTGGACATAATCGCTCCAGTATTCCAGGTTAGACAAAATATATTGTGTGTGTAAACACTATGAACAAAAGTTTTCTGTTTCACCTGAGGCAAACACTACCAAATTCAGAAACATACTACAATCTGGACAGTTACTTGGAGTATCAAATGAATTAAATGCATACATGGAAGTCTTGCCGGTCCTACTTACATGCAACACTTTGTCTAAAAATTAAACCAAAGCAACAGTTTGATTGTTCATTTACAGGAAAGAGAGTCACAGCACACCAGAATCATTGGCTACTTTCTGGCAAACAAGAAGTAACTACATTTAGTATGTGAGGATGCCCCCAGGGGATGTTTACAGATTTCACACACGAACACACTACTGAAGTACTGTGCAAAAGTGGTCACAACATCTCAGTCTGGAAGAAAATGTACACGGTTGAAGGTGTGAACATCGTCACTCCTGTCTAACTGAGGACAAGACCATGGATATTTAAGAAAGAGCACATAAACCTCTACATGTGTATTCCATGAGGACATCTTCAGGTCACTGCAGTCCTGAGGTAAAGGCAGTGAAGGGTGTAGCAGGGGATGTGTTGGAATTCAAAGACTTCACCACAAGCACTGCACTGAGATCCACATCACGCCCTTCTCTTTTCTGGAAGCATAGAACAGATGAGGAATGATGAGGCCCAGGAGCATGAAGGGGACTCAATCGCTGTGCCAAGCTCTGCTCCAAGTAATGCCGACATAAGATGGTTAAAAAGATAATCATGTGTTTAATTTCATAAAATCAAAAGGACTATAACGGCACTAGAATATAATTTGTAATGTGGTTCTTTCTGTGTACTTCTGTACTCAAGACACATTAGTGAAGTCTGTAAATCCCCACCCAAGAGTGCTTACAGCTCTGTATTCCACAAACATTTCTTTGAAGGCCAGGAAGTCAGTGAAGGTGAGCAACATGTCAAAAACATCTCCGGAGATTTCATCTTTGTGCTGCCTGAAAAAGTGAAAGATGGGAAAAGTAGATGAGAAGTAGGGGTGGATGTAGCATTACATGTGTTGCCAGAAAGCACCAAGACACAAATTTTAGCAGGTGAATAAATGCTGCTACAAATTGAAGGCACTCCAGAGAAAAGTTCTTCATTCCTAATACTAAAATTAAGTGTCAATACATCCACCAGTAATCATAAACAAACATACACTGTTACTGGGCAGAAAAATTGAGCAATGATCAAGGATGGTAACAATCCAGAGTGGTAATGAAGGATTCACTGAGAAGAGCAGGTGCATTTCACAGGATGGCACTTGCTCAGAATTTACACAATCTGTGGTAGAATAAATTTTATGTGGCCATGCACTCCCCAACTTTGATCAACATTGCAGGCCTGGATCTTAAATCAGACTCAGTGACTGCTGAGAGAGAAAATGGAGTTAGCATTGTCCAGGTTCTCATTCTTACAAATATGTCACGTTGACGAGCCACGGCTGCAAGAACTCACATAAGTGAATCTGTGAAGGTATCCATGCAGAAGCCAGGAATTCTCTCCATCAGTTGCCGCTCAATGTGTTTCTCTAGCAGCTCAACCTGATAGAGCGGAACATCAGCTGTCAAGAACTTGATTGTGATGTAACTGGAGACTGTGAGCATCTATTGTCAAGATGAACACTGGCATGTAGTAAATCAACTATAGCAATGGATGTACACATGGTGGTTAAAACTAATTTGGCAAATGTATACAAGAGTCTAAGAGGCATATTAACCAGAGCATCTTTTCAAAATCATATCAAATAAATTGAATACATCACAGCATAACATTTCCACTAAAGTACATTTTGAGCAAATACACATCTGGGAGTGGCTACAGAGGAAAAAAAAGTTTTGTGTAAAGTAGTGGTCAAGCTTGCCTTGCACATGTTTGAAGGTTTGTGCAGTATCACTATATTGCTAAATGTACTATGTGCATTTAGGCATATGTATTCTTTGGACACTAACATATTCATTGAAGATAGTGGTGTAGCTGAGTCTGTTCTCCTCCGAGTCATCAAACTCCAGATAGTACTTCTCCATAAAGTAATGCTGCAGCTGCTGGAAGTCCTCCCCTGTGAGAAAAATTCACAGAGCTCTAATCAGGCATTTCCTTTAATGCACCAAATTAGACAGAAAACTAGGTAAAAAGTGTCTCACATTCCATCAGTTACAGACATCCGGTAGAGCACGTCACTGCTGCCATGAGCTCACCCATGATGATGTCCTCGATGTTTCCAATGACCGTGTCGAACTCTGCGTCTGCATCAGAGCAGCTGCAACAGAACATATATTCGCTGGCAGCTATGCAAGAGATAACACAACCATCACCATCACTAAAATGTCTAGCCAAATATTCAGTTCTTTCAGAAGGACTGATTACTAGATAAAAACAATATTAATTACACATATTTAATCTTTAAATGAACACAACTTTGATTTGCGATATGGCGACACAAAAAGTTTCAGTTCTAAACCTGCATACTTACTTGGACAAAGTGAATTCATCCTCATTGATATCCTCCATCTCCACAGAGTTACTTCCACCTCCCAGGAGATCTGTGAAGCAGAGGGGCCGCGTGGCAAAGTTGACAGAGATCAGCTCACTGACCACAGTAAGGCATGTCAAAAGCAGGAGACGAGTAATGTCTGAAAAGCTTGACCTGTATGAGGCGACGAGGCTAGAAAAACAATAAACGCTCAGACTGAAACCCACTCATACAACAGCCAGACAGGTAGGAACGACCCGACATCATGTCATTTTGACAGAGGTCTTGTTTCTCTGTAATAGTTCAACCTGTTTCTGTAATATCATATTTCTGTATGCCAGGGCCCCCCGTAACATATTCGGTACAGTATATGAGCAACCCAGTCAGCAGCGCATCACAGACACACAGAGTTCACGTAGCTGAAGAACTTATCAGGCAGCTGCTCATGCTAACTGCAGCCCTAGCCAGGTTGCAGGTGCCACGTCTATAGTTAGAATAGAACTATTTAATTGCGTTTAGTCAATAATATTTTTGAGTAATCCCAACTGAACCGGCAAACGAGTTTTTTTTTACGTTTTTCTCTCGTTGTCATTCTCTTCCGCTTAATGTAGCCGCCTAGCTTCTCCCGTAAACGACTCCACAGCAACCGACGCACGAGTGCAATCTGCTAATCCCTCCGATGGGAAACACTTGAACGCCCACTGAAGTTCCACCTCTATAGCGGGTCTTATGTAGCCGAATAAACGACCAAATATTGAAGGGATTTTTGTTTCCGTATTTTACAAAAAAAAAGTGCTACACGGTTTCAGCCTTCAAGGTGCGGCAATTTTTCCACAATACGTTTTGACAGTTGGAATCCAAGCGGGAAATGAATCAAATAAAGAAGTTCAGTAGGTGGAGGTTTTAGACGGTCGCGTGTTCCACTGGATGCTTACATTCCTGTCCATTTGGGGCTTTGGGTGCATTCGAAGCAGCGACGGAACGAGGTTGTTTTAAGGCCCCTTTTGGACACGACACAAGAAGCCGCGTTTAAGAAAACTGCGCAAGCGGCGTAGGAGCAGTAGCGGCTCAGAAATGTATGGGATGGGCGCCGCCGATGGTTTTGTGTTTCTCTGCCGAAATCGTTTTAAACTTCCGTTAAGTCATGGAGGAAAATTCTGAGCCAGGGTTCTGGAGTCATGTGCCCTAAGAGCAGAGCTGCAGCGTTTCCATGTGTTGTGAAACAGAGGTTCTCCTGCAACGCATAACTAAGAAACCGAACTGCGACTAAAACAGTCCCCACCGAAGAGAAGCCGCCGTCGTGTTAACCTGCCACAGGGCCACATGGAGAGCAAACACCGCTTTCAGTTCGAGTGGGCAGGAGGAAAAGTTTTTCTATTGCTGAAAGCACGGCACCTCCCTTTCAGTAAGGCTCTCGGTGTTGTTCTTTTTATCCCGCGCAGACACGGGGCTAAAATGTTCCCTGCTGACTCCATTGCCCTCTTCTCTGCTCGTCGCAACAGCCGTCACTGTAATGCGACAAACGACGTACTTTATAAGCGACCTTTCCGCGTTATTTTCCATGTTTGTTTCGCTTTGGCTGCAGCTCAACCTTTTTTTAAGGTCGAAATACAGATCTCTAAATCCGAACAATAATCTATAGTAAAAACGTTTGGACCAATTTTGCACCTGTTGGTCAGACGAGAAATAGGGGGATACAGCAGGATGTTCATGTTCGGCCTAGGGGTGAGACCAGGTTCCTTTCCTTGTGTGGCTGGAATGGAGGTCTTCTCTGGTATAAATTATCTACGTGAGGACATCATCTAACCTTGCAATAGCATCAACCAATGCGCAAGAATTCAGCCAACATGCCATTTCTTTTCAAGTTTCTAAAATCTAACAACATACATGTTGGAATCTGGTACCGTGCGCCAATAAAGCTGAGCAAAATTCAAAAACTGTGCCATCGGTCATAAACAACAATGAACCATAAATATGTACAGTACTGGTGAGATGGCACTCCCAGAGTTCATGCAGGAAGAGCAGGCTTCCGTGTTACTGTCCATCAGTGATGATGCTAAAATCAGGTATGCTGGTCCCACCCCGCTTCCACCGAATGGTTTTGTGCGTTTGCTCACGGTGGGCTCATTTATCTGCACATGCAGTGGTTAAAACACTCTCAGCCGCTCTTCCTTACACGTTCAGCTCTAAAGCAGCCAACACAAGCGTGGCGCAAAAAGTCTCTTCGTAGTAGTAATTCACTCACGTTGTAGATGAAACAGTGCTGTCTTTTTGGTGTTTACAGAGCAGTACTGCAGAAAATAATGTCAATGCAACAGCCCCAATGCCAAGCCTTACATGAGCTTGGAACAAGGAGTAATGACAAATGTAAAAATCATTACTCGGTGTAGCTAACCAAGAAAAATAATACTCAAGTGAGACTCAAATCATAACCTCAATTCCATTTAAACCTCAAATGTAGAAATAGAATATGTGCACTTCAGTAGTAGAATAGGACTGAAATGCCCCATTCCTCCCAGTCACTTGTGTCAAGTTTGGTTTGAGTGACTCCTGGGGGGGGGGGGCACTAAGATGACACGGGGTGGTTCAGATGCTCCAAATGGCACAGCATGTATCTGCGTTCAAAGGGGGGGACCCATTGCATTATGTTATTTACATAGGATAGGGTACCTAGGATAAGAAATTCAACTTTGCAAGTTTATTACTAAATGCCAGTTTAATTACACATAAATAAAATACCACATTATGAATATGCCTGCTCTTCGGCATGGTATGAATCACTCCAAAACTGATTCAAGTAAGATGCTAAAGACAAAGAAAGAGTGGCTACAAAGTTCAGTTTTCCACCTGTATTGACTACCATTACCCACTTCACATCAGATTCTGTCATCTTGTCAGCACTGTCAAATGGAATGGGAAAGAAACTGAACACTGGTACATTGAACAGCTGACAGAGGGGTTCAGGATGTGAAAATCAGAGTCCTAGCAGAAAACAAGCAGGCCAGCTCCATACATATTACTAAGTATGTTAATATGAGGAGAAGCAGTCTGCGGTGGTGCTGAGGACCTCTCGGTCTCTCAAACCTTTTGGTCTTTGTTGATGGGAGGTGATAATCCCCTCCCTTTGCCAAGAGAGCTTTCTATGGAGTGTTCCTTTGGAAAGAAGAGAGAAGGGGGGGGGCAGTTGTCCCTCATGTTCTCTTGGTCTGCAGAGCCTTAACCCCCTTTGCCTCCCTACCAGTTCCTGGGAATGAGTAGTCCCAGTGCAGATGTAATTTTCAAGCTGGGGAGTTAAGGGGGCGATTTGCACATCCCCCTGCTCTATCTCAGCAACATGGGAGGTTTGGGGTGGGGGGGGGTCAGGACACATGAGAGATAAGTCTGACACGACTCTGGATGTCGTGACGGCACAGCGGGCAGGTGTCCAGCTGTAAGGCACACTCCATACACATCCCACTGCAAGGAAGGAGAAAGAGAACAGTCTCATATGGTCAGCAAGTAACAATTACCTTTGTCCTACAGAAAGAGAAAGTCAAACACGCAACATTAACAATTTTCCTGTGACAACACATAGGGAAAAGACATTATTCAAAATACACATACGCACAGACACACGTATGTACATTGTAGCTTTAGTGTTACACCCCTTCTGCATGCAGTCTGAACACTGTGTTATACCCATGTCCGCAGGGCCGAAGCTCAGTGTCAGCCAACTGGTCACAGCAGAGGGTGCAGCAGTTGTCTCTGATGCTCACCTGCTTCAGCAGGGCCAAGCGACGGTGTCTGGAACACAAGATTCACAGTATGCACTTATATGGTTATATCTCTGTCATCTACCTCCCTATTCAGTTTAGTGTTTAGTTGACACCCTTGTGGAAGGGAATTTACAATGGTACATACACTACTACAAATATCTACCAATCTACACAACAGAACAAATTAGCACACACTCACATATGTGTTTGAACCCTGGAAGGAAGCCCACACAAATGCAGGAACAGCATGCAAACTACACGCAGAGCTGGACTCAAACTCATAGCCCAGGAGCTGTAAGGCATCAGCACTACTCACTGCAGCACTGTACTGCCCACTGCCATGAAGTGCTACCATTCAGGTTGAGATGTTTCCTCAGGCTATGACCCTTGCAAGGCAAAATGTTTGCGCGGGAGCAAAGAATGACTTTCAAAACTTGCTTTAATAAGATGATGGCTAATTTCATCAGTAAGGTGTGGTTGGGAGGGCTGAGACTGACCTGGGCAAGATGATCTTTTCATCTGATGCCAGACAAGCAAAGTCATTGAATGTGCTGAACTTGACAGGTGGTGCATGGCGGAACGGTTTGGCCCCAAAGTTAAACTCACACTGTTGATACGACATGAAACTTGCTGCTGCGAAGAACCCAGACCTGGAAGAGAGAGGTGTGCTGTAAGTTTTATCTAGGAGATAGAGGGACTTACTGTTTGCATTCAAATAATTTTCTGCACTAATGTAACACAATATGGTTTATTGTTAAAAGAAAGAAATTATATTGTCACAAATAACTAAAATCAATGAAATCAGTGGGCAACTGAAGGAAAAGCTGGGGCTCCAATTGTAATACCCAAAGTATCATTCGATCAGTGATTAATTTGCATTTAATGCTCAAATTCTAAATCCACACAGAACCATCAGGTACCAAAACTGGACAAAATTTTGGTACTACAAGTGCCTACGCTTGGGTGGACTTTCATTATTCTGCAGTTCAACTGATGCTTTTATTCAAAACAAGTTAGTTTGAGTAATTCAGGATGGGGCTTGAACTTGCAGATACACGTTCAAATGTAGTGTTTGATTCCTGTTGTTCCTCTACCTGAATATAACAACTTTGTAGAAAATGCAACATTAGAAGCAATGCGGGTTGGACTCACGTGGCCGAGGAAAAGACCTGCTTCTCCGGAGGGAGCTGGTGCCCATTCAAGTAAAAGATCATCTGTTTTTTGCTAAGGTCCAACAGAAAGCCAACAGCATCCCCTGGGAGGAACATACAACTCATCAATACTGTTATACCCTGTGGGTCTCTTTCTGGGGCAACAAGTATTGGTCTCAGACAGAAATGTATGCAGACGTCTTGTGAATAATTTGTTAGACCACATAAAATTTACGAATGACAAGACAACCCTTTCAGGGCCTCAAAAATAAAAGGCAGTTAGGTGCAACCTTCACCTTCTTTCCAGCAGGGATGGGAGTGTGGCTTACTGCGGGCATTGTACCAGATAAGCTGCCTGCAGCCATCATAAGCACATGAGTATTCATCATCCCCAATGCCATAACCCTCCTAGAAGTTGGAGGAGGGGGGAGAGAAGAGAAATAAATAAATTTAAATGAACTGTTTTATTGTTACGTCATTTACAGTAAACACAGTTACATACATGGTTGAGAAACTTGCTGTCCTTGGTGGCCCAGCCAATCTGCATGACCCCAGACGTGATGACGGTGACCTCATAGTACCAGACGCCCGAGTCGACACAGAAGGTGCAGCGCACACTCTCAAAGGACGATGCATCACAGCGAGCCTAGTGATGAAGGTTAAGAGGAAATATCAAATGGAAGGCCTGTATTTGACATCCTGCTGTGTTAATGGTCATTACTTTTCCAACATTTGTTGATGCCTTAGAAAAACAGGTTTTTTAAAAAATAAAAAAATTTTTAAAAAAAGCCTAGACAATAAGGTGCCTCATTTAATGCATCAAAAGCCCCATTTGCAAAATTCAGTAAACAAAAATAAACAGTCCCTGAGAAGCTCTTCAATTTAGTGAAAAAGAATTTTGTTGCCCTTACAAAGGTTAACTGGTTACCAAAAGATGGTGTTGGTTTGGAACAGAAATACTTAGAACGGTTTTGGTGAAACAAGCTGAAAGAGCACAAACCAAACCAGGTGGAGGACCAGGACATATGCAACGTCTCCTGAAAAGCCACTCACCTCAAGACCACTCGGAGAAATCTTGAGATACTCGCTGACATCATTGCTGTTCAGCATGGCATTGATGTTGCTGAGATTCACCTTCTCGTAAGTGAACTGACGTCCTTCTTTCAAGACTGGAGAACAGGCCACAGCCACATTCAGGAAAGCCAATGAGACCACAGATATACTGTGTTTGCACTGCTGCACTATATACTGTAAATGGCACTAATTTGCTAATTCCATTTATTGTGTGTTCTGTGGTGGCCTATGCTGTCTATTTAGTGAACTGTACACTATGGTCCCAAACAAAATAAATTTGAGAACAAAATGTAAGTTTAGAATGACAAAAGAACCACAATGTCAGTTATGGCATGAGAGATGCTACTGAGAATTACTACACTCACCCCTTTAAGTCAGAAAGTGAGAACCCACTGAATTTTCAACTTCTAAATTACATCTAATTTTGTTTGATTACCATAAAATCATGTACATACAGTTTGGCCAGCATTATTCATACAAGTGTTCATTTGTGCTGAAAGGATCTGTTCAAAGCACTACAAAGTTCAGTCTTTCTCTGTGCCCCAGATGGTGTTATGACACTTCTGGTTCAATTTCCTCACACACTGCGACGCCCTTGAACCTTCCAACTCGTACCAGGGACATGAAGTACTCACAAAGGTTGTCCAGGCTCCATTGGGAGCAGAAGCCAACCTGGCGCTTCAGATACTCTGTGTGGTTGGCCCACGATTCCAGCACCACTAACCGGTCACTGATACAGGACTGCGATACCGTCAGCTTGTTCTCACCTGACACAACAACATATCCCAGTAACCACTGTGGCATTTGCCACAATCAAAATCATTACAATGCACTCTTTGCACACCTGCAAACACAAGCAGTTTCATTAAACATATTTACAGAAAGGTCAGTTCCAGAATTGGACTTCATGTAAACAGAAAAAAAGCACTGCATTAAGAATTTGTCAAAATATGAACAATGTACAAGGAGACACCTGGTGTGGACAATGTAAGACATAATTGTGATTAAAAATAATACTATGAAACTTAAGTACTTAAACATTTAATAAGAAAGCAGCAATTTCTGAACACAGTTTATTAACCCCCCCCTGCCCGAGTCATAGAAGATGCTTCTCTCTTGCTTTAAACTTACTGGTCTGTGAGAACTTCTCCAGGGCAATGAGCGCAAACAGCATCACCATAGGGTGGGACTCCGAACTCTGAGGCGCAAAAAAAAAAAAAAAAGGAAAATCACAAGAACTCATGCAGCCATAACCAAAATAACCGTTAAATGTAACTTTGACATGGCCTTATTAATTATGTACTCACCAAGCTCTCCAGGAGATATTCCAAGGTGCCACGGCTCAGGAGACCAATGCTGGCCGGACCTGGGACAGAGAGCAGCACAGGACAGAAGTAGAGCGTGAGAAGCCCACCACACTGCTGCAAAAGTGACAGTTTTCTTCCTAAATGCACAAAGAATTTTAACCACAAATACAACTTTACATGTAAATGATTCAGCAACCCCTAGGAGTGTAATATCGCCAACTATATACACTCAGTGGCCATCTCCCAAGACTGAAATCTTCCAAGGCACTGATTCAGCACATTGCAGAAAACTTTCTTGGATTTTGGTCTATACCATCTTGACAAAAATGCATACCATGCCACTTTTTTGGTCATGTATTGTCTCATTAGAAAGGTTCTGAATTGTGTTGAGACCTGGGGACTGGACAGGCTACTCCAGTAAACTGAACTTCCAAGCTTCTAGAAGCATCTTGGGATGCTGCAAAATTTGTGACATACCACATCAAAAAATAAATAAAAATTAAAAGAAAGGAAAAAAGGGGGTGTAGACCATGGAAATGAAGGATAGCACCCCGGCAGCAGTAATGCACAACTGTGGCATTCAAATTGCCCACAGTAGATAGCAAGTGGTCTTATGTGTGGCATGAAAACCCTATACCATTATATCATGACACCCTGTGTACTACTGATAAAAGGCAGGTTGAATCCAAGGTCTTAAGCTGTTGTTGCCAAATTCTGATCGGCACATTGCAACAGAAATCAAGGGCCCAGACTGCATATACAGTACATTGTTAAGAATATTTAATTTACATACATACATTTTTGTACAGAACAACAAGATTAGCAGTTACATAGCAATATGTAAGCAATCTAGTTCGGTCAATATAGACCCTTTCTGATGCCCCCCCCCCCCAAGAGATGCAGTCATTCTCCTGTTGCCAGAGAGCCTCACCTGCCATCTTCTCTGCCAAGCAACCCAGCACAGCTGCTGTGTTACGGTGCTTAGCAGGGATAAGGGCGTCTTGGCGAGCTGCTGAGCCGCTGAGGTTCAGCATGTCGGACAATTTCTGCAATGCATCCTGTTGGGATGGGGAAAATCACAGCCTACGTCACAGCACTGAAATGCTTTAGAAAACAATCATTTCTACCTTACATTTTGGCATATACCAAATTAGATGATAAATTTATCAAAATTGAAGGTGGAAAAAAAACTTCACTGGAAACATTGCAGAAAGATAAGGTGCACAGAAAAGAGAAGTGCTCACTTTAGTGGGCAGCGGGCACTCATCCAACAGCAGGGTGATGACAGCTGGACCCAGGGGGTCATCAAGTGGGATGACTCGAATCAAAGACTGGACCACCTCCAGCCACCCATCATCTGAATGGCCAGAGGAAAGAGCATGTAGCCAAGAGATTAGTAGAGAATGGCATTCAGTACTGCTCTAGCATCCTAGAGCAAAGTATTTTATCCTTACACAGTAAGTGACAAGGTATACAAATAGTTCAAATGTCACAACTCATGCTGCAATTGAACTAGTGTCAGTATTTACTACTCCCCAAAGGTAAATGTCCAACCTATGGCCATAAATAAATAAAATAAATAAAACTTTATACTAAAGTTAGAACCACACCGTTTCATCAGGCAGGAAGAGCATCATGGCGAAAATGGGCAAACTGAAGCAACAGACGCAGAATCCAGAAAGTCCCTGGAGAAGCTTATTTGCCGCAGTCAGGAGTCATAAAATTTGTAACAGGAGGCCAGTGGGGCACAAGCCTTGCTCACCAACAACAGACAGCTGAACAAGCACACACACATCAAGGCATAGTCTTTATGTTGGACCACTCTACATACAGCTTGACAACAAATTAAAAGTGAACACACTTTCATATGCCACCAGTTACTCAATACTTTTCTTCCTCAAACTGTACTGCAAACAAGACAAATGCGATAAAAAGGCAGTTATCCAAAACCAGCTGTGTCTCAAATATCCCAAGAGCAGCAGGACAATAAGTGAGCTCAAAACAAGTATAACTGAAGGGTCCAGAACACTCTGTGTAAGATGGGGTCCACAAAAAAAAAAAAAAAAAAAAACCTGAAGTGCAGTATAAACACACTGTACATGTAAACAAAGGGAATTTGATGTGTCTTGATTCCAGTCATCACACAAAGAATCTAACCCGTTAACAGAGCCTTACTGAGATTTCAGCCATTTCCACAACTGGTGGACAGGGTTTGTGTTAATGGGAGCTGTGACTGCACTATATGCACTTCATAATTCACACCTTTTATGTTGAAGGAAGGCAAACCAAGACCCAGCAGGAAGCAGTAACTGGACCAAACTAGAAAACAAACATGTAGGTAGTACAACAAGTATGGCAGTCACCACACAGCTCCAGTGTTTCCAATTCACCTGTGCATAGTTTGCATCTCCTATCCTTGCATTGATCTGACCCCCTTCTTCTCCAGCAACTGATCATTTTCCCTCCTCACTCTTTTGGAAGATGTGCTGCTCACCAAATCACTACACTGCCTTAAATGTATAACAAATGAAATTGTTTGTGTATGTATATACAGTGGATTCTGGTTACTTTAAGCCATCAGTTAAACTGAGCAGCTATTTATTTGAGATAAACCTTGAAAGATATAAAGCAAAAAAAAAAAAAAAAACCCATTAACAGTTTCCTCCAATTACTTGGATGCAGGTGACTGCAACGTTGCTGGATTTCCACTTGTAACTTTCAGATCCCATGGCAGCACCAGTTGTGCACACTTATGTCATGGTGCCCAACACCAGTCATAAACCCACAGAGGTAACTGAAGTATCTCAATCTACAATTACACATTAGATACATACACCATTCACACAAACTGCAAGAGTGGTCATTATATGACTAGTTAGACAGGAGCATTGGAATGTTTGCTGTATACATTAAATATGTCTACTCTAGAATTTATTTAAATGCATACCTTGCTTAGTAAAATTGTAGGGTCTTTGACTTTTTTTTTTTTTTTTTAAACTATTTACATGACACTTTGCATAATTGAGGCAAATGCTTAACTGGGGCAGTCCCAGTGTGTCCCAAATAACTGGGATCCTCCATATGCCTTTTCCTATCCCTTTGTCAAGCAATAGATGCAGTTCTTGGAAAAGTACAAAAACAAGCTTGTATTTGGAAATACTTAATTATTGCCCCCCCACTTTTCAGTTTTGCATTGCAAAGATGCTGAATATTAGTCATCCTCACCTGTTTCTGCCATCTCATGCAAAGTAATCATGGAGTACGGTGGTTCCTGGTCACTGCAACAGAGTTCAAAACAAGTGAGTATCATCTGTACTGTGACTCCAGGGCAGCCAAAGAACAGTCAAACAGAGGGCAGTGAAAGCAGGAGGACAGCAATGTAGCTCTTAGCCACCACTGACAGACCATACTGTTGAGGTTTAGGCCTTGCAGCGCTCATCCATCATCCTGCCTGGGCCTGTGGAAACTGCAACAGCCTGTCTCCCCACAGGACAATCAGTGTTTTGCAAAAGAGAAATCAGCTTCTGCAACTGATTCCCGAATATCCATAAACACTATTTTTAAGCCTTTCTGTATTTATTAAAAAGGGGGGGGGGTGTTTAGCTCTTTTAGGCCACATTAGGTACAAGGCAGAATTTTTACAATGTGTACACATGAAAGAGTCATCCTACAAAAACAGAATTACATTTGTTCTAGTGGTTTGTGTGCATAAAAAAAAAAAAAAGTTTTGAGGAAACTTCATGTGTTCAGAAGCAAGATAAAGACTAGCTTACAAATGGGATCAATGATGTGTGTGGATCATGTATACAAGACAACATTTACAAGATGAATATGTGTATGTCAGGAAGATGCTACAACAAAAACCATGAAGCTACAAGCAGCAGCTGAGACTCCTCTTTAGTCACTGGAATAAGTGAAGTCTTGCATATTTAAAAATGCAAAGCTGGCTGGAAGTTTCCACTGACATTCCCCACGCTGCCACGTGCTATGACCCTTGGCTAAGTTCTTGGGGATTGTAAGGATAGGCAATGGATCCGACCTGTACGGCAATACTGTGGTGTTATCCAGGGGAAAGAAAGCCATCAGCAGATAAGGCTGGTTTACTGCCCTCGACAGCAGCAGATATCAACACTCCTGTGAGACTGAAACAATGGCACAAGCTCGCAGCACTGCGAGACTGCCTGTCAGTAGACACATCGAGTTACTCTGTCACAGAAAAAGTTTCACTTTCACCTTCAGCGCTAACACTGTTCCACAAATTTACAGCAACGATGTAATGCTCCTCAAAAGAACAGAGCAGCTTGCGCACTGCTCAGCGACTAAATACAAGTAGCGCCACCATGCCTTGGCCACAGCAGCAAACCGTTCCCCGAGATGCATCCGGCAGTCCGGGGCACACAAAGTTCAAGGAGTGCTGAGCTCTGCAGCTACAGCAAGGAGAAACCTGGTGTGTACAAAATTCGCCAGACTGACAGCGTAGAGCTGCTAACAGCCAACAAATATCTGGCCGGTACAGAACGTGTGCGGTGATCAAACTTAGTTCAATTTTGTCTCATTGGTCAAATCACTAAGGTTAAAGCAGAGCTTCCTAATGAGTCCCCCTACTAAATGAACAACAAATATCGGGAGGTGACTACTGATACGGGAGGACTGTCTCGAAATGCTGGAACCACGCGATAATGGTTAACAGTTTCATAATCCAAATGAATCCGAACCAAGACTGCACACTTCAGCAAAACTTAGATGCAAAACATACTTTGAGACAGCTTCTGTCTCCTGTCAAACCCAGAACTCTGAGGCCCACTTACTTATCTACTAGTGTCCTGATGACTGCCAGCGTATCCAGCACCAGCCCGTCCACGTTCTGCTTCTTCCGTCTGGGCTCGTGCGGACCTCGGCCGCGTCTTGGGGGTCTGACCGGATCCCGTGGCCGACTGCTCCGTGTCTCTGATGCCTCTGCAGAGGCGTGGTCTATGCGCCGGTGGTGTCCCCGAGGTGCTGAGCCTTCGTCCACATCACTGTCCTCCCTACACACGCAGCTGTTGCCCATGGCTCTAGCTGCAGTTGCACTCTCCCAAAAGCAGAGCAAGAGTAGCTGCTCTACAGTTAGCCGCAGGCCCCACACAAGGCTTCTGCTGGCACAGAATGCAATCCAGGCAGCTACAATCATATCATTGGGGCGACTGGAGAAAAACAGTCTCTTGAGAAGTGGAACTGTCAGTCATGATGCAACTGCAACGGGTGAGCAGCTGAATGGAGGGTGACAGCTGGCACAGAGTCGCTGAGCATCCTTGGCTTGGCTCACCATTAGCCAAAACTCTTGAACACCTACAAAGACCTTCAGATCTTAAGCTCCAAGTCCCAATTACAATTCAGCTAACACTTTTCGTACAGAGCAATAAAGACACTTCAGGACAGTACACAATGACTTGGAACTATAAAACATTTTATTTGTGACAAAATACCCTGTTCACAAACATTGACAATACCTGTAAAAGTACATACAGGTTAATTACTAGCCATACTATGGCTTATGTAAGACATAAAAACAATGAAAATTCTCTGACTTGCAAAAACTGCTGCATTATTTGACAACAGTAAATATTTATCGTGGGACTAGCTGTGTATAACTTGTGATCTTTTTATAAATAGGAGAGATAAGTCACAGAAGTTATACTTTAGAGGCATATTTCCTTCACATTAGCAAATCACATTAAAGTATTAAATTTCTTATATTGTCGACAGGGAGTGTTTATAACAGCAGCAGACATCAGCGGTGCAGCAGGAGACCAGCAAATCCGTTTCATACACAAATAAGCGCTCAGCTTTCATGTCATAGTTGGCTCTTCCGATTATTCAGCATTTTCTACTGGCCAAGTATTGTTAGATTTTTTTAAAATGTTTCAACGTTTAAACAAATAAAATTTTAGCACAAAAAAATAAGCTCTGCTTGAATTTTTCACCCGAAAGAAAATTACATTTATCGTTACCTTAACTAATTCGCTAGCTGACACAAACCCAATCGTTAACCAAAGTAGGAAGGTTCTTTAATGTTGGTACTACGTGTGTCATTTATAAGCATTAAATACTTTTAAGAAAAAAAAGACCAACGACAACTTACCGAGGCAGCGTCTACATACAGGCCATATTTCCGAGGCGAAGCGCACACCGAGACTTACCCGTGCAGACAGCTGCGGTCCTCCGCGTCACCCCCCTACTTTAGTCCGAGGATGCTGACGAGGCCTTTTCCGGTCACTCAAACGGGGAAGTTGGCCGCCGCTCCTTCAGCTCCTTCTTGCGAGTCTGCGAGGCCTCACTTCCTCACGCTTTGTTAGCCGCTCTAATTCATGTCGCGGCTTGAACCGGGCCCTTCCCCGCAGTCCGAGTCACCGGGGCAAGGATGAGTCGGGACCGAACCGGGCTTCTGGATGTCGCTTCCACGAGTCAGGCGGTGAGTCGGCGTGACGTCAGCTCGAACAGCAACAGTGCGCGTGACGGCGCCCGCCCCTTCGGCGCTTTATAAGGCAGAGCGCGCGGGCCGCCGTCAGCACTCGACGTCGAGCTCGGGTTCGGGGGGTTCGGGCGCTTCGGCGCGTAAAACGACAGAAACGTTGTTTGGAACCATAATCTGTTCTTTTAACTCCAAAAACAAAAGCTCGCATACTTAAGAAGCACAAAGCAACAAGTAACTACCGGAACCCCAAATGCGTAGTAGCACAATGAACAACATGTGATCAAAAACGTTCGAAGCGTTCGTTCGGCCCAGTTTTACTCTAATTAGTTGCAATGGGACAAATAGGACATAAAATGCGGTGACCGTCTCGTACCAGAAACCCATATACGAATATCCAGCATTAAAATAGAGCACAGTGTACTGACCGAGCAAAACGTAATGTGTTGCAAACAACCGGTAAAGCCTGAAAGACTTTGTCGTTTGTGACACTTTGCAGGCCCGGTTTGGTCACAGCACTTTTTCACATCAAACTTCTGTGTGCTATTAAATGTGCGGTGCTGCCACCCTGCAGCACCCCGAGGAGGAACTGAGCACCAGGAAATCTTGCAGGTAAAACCACAAGGGAAGGTCCCTGGACCTGTCCTAGCAAGAACATTAGACTCTGCCTTGGAGCAAAAGGGCCTGTCGGCAGCTTCATTTCACACTTGTTGGCGTGTAAGCAGCCTTGGATTTTAACAAATGACCGCATCCTGAAGTAAACCCGACGAAAGGTTGCAGCGGCCTGGAGCCGGTCCTGGAAAAACAGGGAAAACCCTGGACAGGAGGCCAGTACTTTGCAAGGGTAATCACACAGTAAGGGGTGAGCCAGAGTCACCAATTTGCCAGAAACACATGTCTTTGGACTGTTGGGGAAAATTTGCACAAACACGGGACAAGCATCAAAACTCACAAAAACACCGAGCCTGACTTGAACGCAAAGCCCAAGTGCTGCACCACCATGCCCCTGAAATTATAGAACATTATATTCAGTATGAACTTGTACTTGTCTGCTAAGGTATCACAAATAAACTGGAACAACCAAAAGAAAAACAGGTTAGTGCTTTCTATTAGGATGGAGGCACAGATAAACAAGTTATACAGTGTTACAGGGGGCATTACTTTGTGACTGGCATCTTTTGTTCAATGTAAAGGAAAACAAGTAAGTTGTGACATTTACGAAGCTGGGAAGCTGCTAAATAGTTTGGACGGTGAACTTTTGATGTACATATTTCCTGCTCTGTGGTGCAGCTTCCTTTACAAGGTCATACAATTTAATTGCTTAGTAAAAGCGGACTTTATCGTTCTGGAAGACGGCAGCAGCTTACGCACTTAAACTGAACCTGCACACCTAAGCAGTAGACTGAGCTAAGTATTCCCCTAACTGAACTCATTAAGAAGCCTCTGGTTGCAAGGTCCATTGGAAGGCAAAAGAGGAAAACCCGAACACACAAGGAGCCTCCAAGGGTTGAAGTGAGACACCGGAGAGCGCTGCTACCACAGAACTGGAAAATATACAGTTAGCAGAGTTTGCAATGTTATTTATGTATTAAAAACTCTGGCAATACAAACATGAGCTGTCATGCACGATGATCACGTTGAACTACTCGAGCGTCGCTTATCAGCCTCCGTTTATTATGTGCCGTCAGTATCCGTGCACACATTTGCGGTGACATCCAAGTACATGCGTACATTCCTCACACGGCAGCTTCATTTCTTCAGCAAAGTCATTCCCACAGTGACAAGTCGCGTGGTGTTCGATCCTTCTTCGGCTGCAGCAGCCTGGATGAAGGTATTTGCCTTGAATTGCTCCGCAGGCAAAAGCACGAATGCTCAGCAGTAAAGTACTGTAAGTAGCTTCGCATTAAATCGCTTTTCAAGTTGTCCCTGGAACAACCGTTTGACAGAAAATGATAAATGACGGACCACTGGTAATAAACCTTTGGAAGGAACGTGCGTCTCCACCCACCACCTGCGTTGAAAGAGAAGAATCGGGCCGGCACCATTCAGGCCCTCCTAGTCAGTTCATGACCACCTATTGTTTCCAGTGGCATTTCGAGTTCAATGCATTACATTTAACCAGAAAAGAGGCGAAGGGCAAAAGCCATCTGGACTCGAGGCACCAATCGTCGGACGCAAAAGCTGTTGCACACAAAAGAGCCCGTTTGTAAGCCACGCAGAAGTGCGCTGTGACGTTCAGTGAAAGATTCCCCTTTTTTACGAAGATACCGCACAAGTGCGTAACTTTTACTCTGCAGCAGCATTAAGAAGGCAGCGCCACCCTAAAGGACGCAGCATCCTGGATGTTTTCGCCGTAAAAACGGTCCCAAATGTCTGGTCGCAACTGGAATTTTGTTTCAATTGCTTATGGTTGCAAGTACCGTTTGGCAATGGGTTTCTGCCCTCGCACCGGGACAAAATTAGTTCGTGAAACGAATTAAGCGCGATTCCAGCGCGCCGGTGCCGCACTGTTTCTCAGCTGTAGTTGAGACTTTAACGATAAAAGAGCACGGATTTGCGTGGCTTTGCTGCCAAACAGCAGCTCCGCTCCACAGTCGCGCCGTTGAGCGGGGACTCCATGGTGCAGCCGATCGACCAGCAGATGGCGACAGAGCCCTCCTGCCAAGAGGCTGCGCGCCTCGGCGTCTCTCTCGCTTTCAGGGCGGGGCTGCGACGAGCGCTCCCGCTTTTGTTTGTCAGTTTTTGCGTGAAAGCGCAGCGCCTGGACGGTTGTGATCTTCTGCGAAGGTCTCGCCCGCTTTCCCAACGGTCATCCGTTGCATTACATAAGCGCCCCCTGCCCCCACAGGGCGCACACACCGGGGTCTCGCCGGACGCAACGGAACGCTGGGAGATCATTTCACGAAGGAACAGTAATGAAAACCAGACGACGCGATTCGATTTAAAGCTTCTGTATTGGCGATCAGGTTTAACGGTTGAGGTTCGGTCAGGATCTGCAGGACCGCGTGGCCCAGACGCTCGTGTTCACTATGACCGTCTTTCCTTTTGCACTCCTAAAAGCGTCACAAACGGTCTGGACTTCTGTCGTGAAACTTAAAAATAGAAAACAAAGGTTTGCCAGTACCAGTTTGTCACTGATATACCTTGCAGAGTTATTTTCGTCTTTGGAAGAAAGCGGAACGTGACCTTTGTGCCTTTGACACAGGGATTTGTTGGGATGTGTCAGTGGGAAGAGAGGAAGAGCAAAACAGTCTGAGTGGCGCAAGGGTGGCAGGACTGCAGACAAAGGGAAAATTGGTGAAACGCTTTCCAGAAATATTTTCCGCTGACCATTTTTGCCCTCTTCACTCACCAAGCAGCCCCTGCAGTCTCTCTTTGCCCCACAGGCCACTTTCTGAAAAGGAGAGGTGTGTGCGCACATGATGTCTGAACGCAACCCTCACGTGCGGACCATGTTTCAGCATGACCGTTGCCCAGCACTTGAGCAGTGGCGGGAGACGGTGGATCAGAAACGGCCGAAGCTGTGCTCTTCCTGCCTGTTGCAGCACAACTGTCAGTAGTTGTGCAGCAGCTTCCACTTTACTGCGGTATGCATTGCCATGCACTCTTGTTTCTGTTTGCACGCCAAGGATTGTCTGGACATTTCATTTACCTCCAAGTGAGATTTCAAACCAGGACCAGGGACGTTCTTCTGTTTTCGCTCACGGTCTTTCCCAGAAAAGATGGTAACACATAGACTTCCATGTCAGAACCTCCCACAGAGTCTGTGGGTTCTGCTGTTACTATAGGAACTGAGCCTAGAATGCAAATGGAGCTACAAACACCCATTGTAATTATTTTAAGGGGCAAAAGATTTGTATCGTGCATTTCTATGTTTACGACCGATGATTTATTGTTCAGCTCTGGTTATCATTCCATTGTGTGGCAGTTCCTGATATTCGATGCCATATTATTGGCACAGTTAAAATAGATGGCCAGGTATGGACGGCCAAAGAGGCTTCTTTGCCCCTCATTTTCTCTCTGTTTCCATCCGTTGGTTTCAAGCTATGTCTCACTTTTTTCCCTCTCTCACTTGGGGACCCAATTATGTGTCAGCTTGTTGAAACAAGTTTCATACCCTGCCAGGATCTGCTTGCTGTGGTCTACGAGGGTCTGATCTGAGCCTGTCACTTCCCATGGCTGCCCTTCTGGCCGACACACAAGCTGAGGCTCACATGCCTTGTAACCCTCTCCTCATCCTGACCCTCTCGTTCTGTTCATTACACTGGCGTTCAAGGGGAAGGCTGTCAGAAGTCATGGCAGAACCCTTTCCCCCCTCATTACTGTACCTTCTGAGCTCCCATAGTTCCTCCCTCCTACATTTAAGGAGACTGTATGCTGGGGCCCTAGATCTCCTGTGGCTGTGGGTTGTCCTCCTGAAACCAAGGTTGGGCTGTAACAGAGGAGACACCATAGTTTTTACATCTGACCCTGTTGCTAAACTGCAGAACAAAAGTGTTAAGTCCACAGGTTTACCATACATACAGCGCAGACACATTCACGAACAAAGAAAAGGAACATAATGTTCAAGATTTTGGAACCAAGCTGCCAGCTAAAAGAGCGCAATGAGCGCCGGCAACGAGAAATGTGCTCCTCGGCACCCAATCAGCTGCCTGCTTGCCAATAGCAGAGAGCAAGTTGTCATGGCAACCCTTGGAAGAATGGGATGCCGAGAGAAGACGGTTAGCCCTCCTCACAGCACTTGCAGCAATTAGCATTCACATCAGAAAATGTGAGTCAGATTCTGTTTCGCTCATCTGTTTGTTCTGCAATGAATTTTGCCCTGCTTCAAGCTAAAAGCTAGCAGCTTTAAAGCCCTGACAACACTTGTGTGACTTAAATGAAAGCATTTGCCCTTGTTTTCATGCTTACGTTAACCCAATGTGATACATTTCAATTCAGTTTATTTTTATAGAGCGCTTCTTACACAGTGACCCAGAGTGCTGAACAACAGATTAAAGAAAAAAACAGAAAAGATATGAGATATAAAGTAAGTCCACAGGTATGTGACTAAAGCAACTATACTGGGTGAAAATGCAATAACATGGGCCTTGCAGCAGGTGGGGAGAAGAAAACAAAATCTTCCAACCAAAAACTGGTAAGGGAGAAATATAAAGCAAAGGCTGTCCCCCAGGTATTTTACATATAGAATAGAATAGAATAAACCTTTATTATCCCACGAATGGGAAATTTCGGTGTTACAGGGCTCTTATCAGGAAGGGAATATAGGAGAAGAACAAGTAGGTTAGTATTAAAGAAGGACACGAACAATTAGATTAGTAAGTCTGTACACAAGTACAATAAAATAAAATAACTCTATATACATTAAGTTATAAATAAATAATTTAACCAATTCAGACTGCGTTGTGCAATCTGAATATAAAAATAGTGCTAGTACTTGCAGCTAACAAAAGCCGTGCATAATAAAAAGTATTCACATTCCCCTCCCAGACATTTTTATGTTTTATTGTTTTACAATGAATCTCAGGATTTCATTAGGCATTTTTGCCTCTGTTTATTAGAAAAAGACAACACGTAGGAGGCAAGCAATTATTTTGTTTGATAATTGTAATAAACTTAGATCAATTTGTAGAGATTTGTTTTCACTTTGACAATTGTCTTTTATTGAATACTTTTTATAGGGTCTGTGCTGCCATCATTTTAAACAATAAAAGTCAAATTAACTGATACTCAAGTACAGGCCTGCTGATCTTCTCCATCATTGCGTGAGGTTCAGAGCTCTCAGCAGCATGGGTTGTTGGTCTCACAGCTGGGCTCATCTGGCCTCATTGGGGGGATGAACAATCTGCACTTGCAGTACAAAAGAAACTCAAAATGAGGGGGTTAGCAAAGCCATTTACAGCTTTAAAAGTTGAGTAACATTTTATAATCTACTGTAAACTTCACAGGATGCCAATACAAAGACTTAATAACCGTTGTTATTTGGTCACACTTCCTGGTTCAGGTGACAATTCTAGCATCATCATCACCATCATTCTGTATCAGCCATACCCTAGATACAGTTTGGCATAGAGAGCCTGATATTTAGGCTCCAAACAAGTGGATGTTTGAAGCCTTGAACCCCAATACGGGGGGTGAGGCCAGTAACCATCACCCCGACAAACAGTGGCTGAAGCGAACTGTCTCTCTCACCGAGTCCAAGCCTGCCACCGCCTTCAGCATCTCCACTGTAACTCCCAGTGGGCCCATGCACTTGTATGCTGTGTTTGCTTGGTGGTTAGAGTCATGTTGGAAAATCGATGTGTCAGATATGTGAGAACTTGCATCTGCCTGAACTTGTGTGTATGTGCCAGTTGCTGTTGACTAATTTTGTTTTTCTAGAAATGAGAGTCTTTGCGTTGTTAATTTGAGGGATGCCGAAGCTCTGACAATGTGCATACCTGTACTGGCATGTGTATTTCTGCCCACAAAAGGAGCATTTGGTTCAAGCTGTTGGAAAACAGAATTGGAAAGAACCCCCAAAATTTCCCTAAATATGGGTCTGTCCTGTAAATGTGGAATTCTCTGGCTCGATCCAATTCATATTTACTAACCAATGTTACAGTGTGATATGAGAGCAACACAGAAGAAACCCAGATGTGCCAACAAAATAACACAAAAAGTCTTGTCCGTTTCCAGTCGGGTGGGATGACAAAAGAGAAAAAATAAAGAAAATGTACCCATCAATAGATGTAATGTTGCAGTGGTGTGGAAGGCACTTAAGTTTCATGATCCGGCGTCCACACTGGAGGCCACTAGTGGGACAACTCCTCCATTGCCTCACCTTTCACAGCAGATCAGAAACGCTGTATCCTGAGATGCAGATGTGGGAATGACCATGACCTTCTGCACTGTCCCTGTTGGACTTGGTGAGCTCCCTGGGCTTTACCACACAAAAACAGTTCTCAGTGGAAACAATTTGAAAAGCTCCTGTTCTTGGCAGCCAAATGCGCATTTCTGACACCTTTGTACGCACTGGATGGTCGCTTACTTGCAAAAGGATCCAATGTAGACGAATTTATTCATGATTTGATTGGCCGGCAACCCACATCTAGAGCTTCATTAACAAAAATTAAGTTCAATGAAAGGACTCGTTGAAAACATACTCATTTAGTGTCAGAATCTGACAGCCAGACAACACACAGCAAGGCTGCAAAGACTCTCACAGTAAATATTTGCTATCAAGCAACCCGTTGCTAACATTTGTCGCAATGAGCCTCTGTTGTATTGAAGACTTTCAGGTGTTTTCACCATTTTCACTACTATAGTACATATCTATATGCTCACAAATGGAAATGTATTCAACGTACAAAATGTATTAAAGATCACTTATTTTTGGTTTGAAATGTTTATCTTTCCATAGAGAATGAACCCGACTTCCAGCTGTACATTTCCATTAGAATGCCAGTATCAACAATTTGCTTACAATAAACTTTGTTGCAGAAGATCTCTATAAATGACAAAAGGACATTTGTGAAAAGGTGCTGCTACCTGTAAGCTACCCCTTTATCATCATCTTCTTTATCTTTTGGCTGCTCCCGTTAGGGGTCGCCACAGCGGATCAACTTTTGTATTTTTGTCCGCATATTAGGTTTGGCAAATTTTTATGTCAGATGCCCTTCCTGACGCAACCCTCCCCATTTATCCGGGCTTGGGACCGGCGTGGAGAAATACACTGGTTTGTGCATCCCCTTGTGGCTGGATTCGTAAGCTATGCCTTTATGCAAAAACAAATTTATGTTACCTCTGCTGATGGAATGACAGCTGCTGTTAAAGATGCCATTTAGTATTTGAATGGTTCAGTAAGCCATCCTCCAACACACTTGTGCACACAATGGTATATGTTGGTAAAATTTTATTGACCTGAGAAATTACAGAAATAACAGGTAAAATGTATAAAATCATCAACATGACCGAGGTACTTACTGTATCACAGACTGCAATTCACTTTGTTAATGACCATTATTTCCTTAGAAACGAAGAACAATAATAAAACGAAGAACATCAGTACAAATGTACATTGTCATAATTTGTCTGTTTTTTCTGGTTCTGCTTAGGGTCCCGTTTGATGGTTTCCCTTCTTTGAAGAAGAATGTGGATCTCGAAGACGTGCAAGTTACATACAAACGGATTGTCGAGTGTTCATGCAGTTCTTTTGCTTGCGATGCTTCATAAACAGCAGGGGGTAGGCAGGGTTGAGGAATGGGCAACATGCAGGCGGATCCTGGGGGTGGACCCCTCAGTCGGGCGTGCTGTTGTTGGGGGTTAGGTTCCTCTGTTTGAAATACTGGGTGACTTGCTGCGGTAGCTCTGCCAACACTGATTTGGCTAAAGTTTCTTTTGGAGCCTGAAAACAAAACCCAATGGGAAGTATTACAGCATAGATTCAATAAAATGATTTACTGGTGATTGATGCAAATTTAACAGTTAAATGATCCTCACATTCCTAGGATTCTCTACTGGCTCGGAAGGACCGACTGAATTTCTGCCTCCGTGCAGTTCCAGATTTAAATTAATTTCTCATTTCCTATAGATGCATGTGTGCCAGGCTCTGGTGTTTGTTCACTCCTTCTGTAGAGGAAGTCACATGAGGCCAAAAACACCCACTCCCCCTCCTACTTCTACTCCTGTTCACACACGTGCAGTAGGACTGCTCCTCATCCTGGCCAACAGTTAGCAGCTCATTGCTCATCTAAGTCGTCACTCCCTGAACTGAAAATTCTCTCCACTGTTTCTCAAATATAAAACAGATAGTCGCATGTACCTGAACTGGTTGCTCACAGGCATCATAAAAATATCAAAAGGTTCTTTATGGCATTTTATAAACATTTAAGAATTTCTTAGTTGTGCATTAAGAGTGCAATGTCACAATGCTTTTGTTCTTTTGATAGAACAGTATCATGAAAGTCTAAACGTTAAGCTTAACAAACAGCTGTTGAGCGGAAAATTCCAATTTCAGTACAGATCAAAGTAACTACCTGCTATTGAATATAAACGTACGTATGTGACTTATCTGTGGCCAATTAAAGAGTCTTTAAAATTTGATATTTGATACCGGGCACATAAACACCTGCACAGGGTCACTCACATTGCGATAGTCTCGGAAGGGGACAAACTGGACAATGTCCCTGATGGCTTCCTCGCCCATGTGGGAGCGCAGCACGCGACTGTCCCCGTCCAGGAACTCCATGGCGGCAAAGTCAGCATTGCCCACGCCAACAATGATAATTGACATGGGCAACTTGGCGGCCTGTACAATGGCGTCACGGGTCTCGTCCATATCGCTGATGACGCCGTCCGTGATGATGAGTAGAATGAAGTACTGCTGCAGGTTTAGGACAGTGGGGTTCGGGTATAGCAAACAGGGCGGAGATGTCAGTTTTAATTCAAACTCAACATTTATCACCACTTGTTTCTCCCTGGTTACTGCAACTGGCTATATGCACCATCACAGCTTCACTGAAGAGCACAAAATTAGCAACAGCAATAAGAGGGAATTAATTGAAAATTGGCGCAATATCACAGTTATTGGAAAAAGGCACCGGAGAAAAATACAAGTGGCGGAAAAACTGTGGAAACGAGACACCAAGTTATATTCTGAATAGCAGCTGACAGTTCCGTTTGGCCTTTGGTGGGTTTTTGGTGAAAATGCTTCACTGCTGATTCACACAGAGAGTAGAGCTTGAAGGGCTCCTTAAGCTTCTTGTCAGCATTCTTTTGTTGCCTCTGAAGCAAGGTTGCTGGTAGAAGAACAAAAATCGGTGCATTACTGAGGCTATTGACCCAGAGATGTCAGAAGAAACAACGCTGAAATGTTGACACAAAGACAGAGGCTGTATTCACCCAGATTAAGATAACATTCACACACACTGCACTCTGTTAAAAAAGGTAATAAATAAATAAAAAACTGATGAACAGCAATAAAACTTTCACACATGGAAGAACTGCTTTAAGTACTTCAGTAATTCACTCAATCAGAAGAAATGTTTTCCTGGACTCCCTCCTGTTCGCTGATCATCAGAGAATTTTATTTTGTTAGTGCAAGAGACTCCACTGAGTCCACCGAGACAAAAACACAAGTTGGAAAGTTTTATTTAAAATCTGGAATGAGAGATGAAGGTAGACATGAGAGAGGAGGAAAACAGATGGAGGACAGAAGCCCTGTGAGATGGAGAAGAAACAACAGATGAAGGAAGAAAGAGGACAAGGCTGTGGGGGTCAGTGGAGGAGAAAGGGAGAGCTTTAAGGGATAAACTTCTCTCAAGTGCATCTCAAATTGTGTGCACAGGACCAGTGATTTAGAAGACTTCAGTCGTAAGCACTACGCCTGTGCATATCATTGCCCTTAACAAAGGCACAAATCATTCTTGCTTCGTTCAGTGTCAGATGCTCTGCCTAAACCCTTGTGTTATGAGGAGCTCTGCTTCCTGTCCAGCTCTGACCACCCACTCTTCCCCAGTTCCACTCTTTTTACAAGCAGCTGTTGGTAAATAGTTAAAAATTCTCTAAAACACAGTAGAAGTGAAGAAAATGTGGATGCTTTCAGCCCTCTTTGCATGTTCACACTAAGGGTTGAGCTTCTTCCTACACCTTCTGTACCGTGAGGGATCCCCAAGACCCAGCACCGCTTTTGCCCTTGTGCATTCAATCCCCAGGCCTACCCCTTGATGTGGGCCATCCAGTCTGGGTAGTTTGTTGCTCTGTGTGCATTTAGATGTCTACTCCTCTTTAATGTGCTAACAGGTCTGCTTATTAGTGACTCATTAATGAGGACACGGCAATGGTCCCACTCTCAGTGTAATGGCAGACCTGCATCACACCTCACGTCCAGAGATGCAAAGGGTCTACTGCCGTGTTGCTAGAGTGCATGTTGTGAGGAAAAAAAGCCACAGAAACAGGAGAAAAAGAACAGCAAACACAGCCTTGTACTGAGCTCTGTGGTGGTCCGCAGCGACTCGCTGTTAGAATCTGCCAAATGGAGAAAGAGAACAAATGTACACAGTGGGCTGCAATAGATTAGCATGCTGGTGTCTCTTTAATACACCTATAGAATGGAGATGCCACATCTTTCTCTGGGTATAGTCATCAGCAAAAAGTTATTTTAAAAAAAAAAATTTAAAAAAAAAGGTTGAAAGGCAGCCAAAAATACACCCTTATGAAGCCATTGTGAAGGATTCCTATTGCTGGGAAGCCTGCTGTAAAATCTACCTCTTCATGTACTCATCACACGCCAGGTCCAGGCTGTGAGAGGAAACACACCTGGGTCAGTCCACTGTCAGAGCAGTATATTCAATGACCCTTGGGAATACTGAACACTGTCCAGCCTTTTGCAGTTCTGCCATGTGCTCTACTGGCACAGTTGGGGTAGTAGCCTAAAGTGTGGAAAAAGCAACCAGAAGGTGGTGTTTTCAAACCTTCTCAAGGGTCCCACCGTTGTACCCTTGAGACAAAAAAGCTGCATGCAAAATCTCACCTGTTAAGCTACAGACTTCACTGACATTAAAGAAAAAGAATTATGCAACATGATGCAGTGCAGCACACTTGAGGAAAAGATTAAATAGAACATACAGTGCTGTCTATGGGATGGCAGTGTGCAATTATAGCCAAAGCACTCCCTTTGTACCAGGTCTTTAAAGGGGAGGAAGTGTATATAATAACTATTATCCAATCACTCTGACTGTTTTGTTTATTTCTCTACAGTCAGAAGTCACTTTAAAGTTACTGTATTTTTTGCACTCTGAATTATTACAACTCATTTAATTTTGTAGTTTTATAGTTGCCATGGGGAACTACAGACATGCCAACTGATTAAACCATGATGTTGAACTCATTACATGTAGTTGTGGGGAATTTGCTGGAATGTTATTTCATGTCACACAGACATTAAATGTTAATGTGAGCCAATGGGGTATCATTAGAAGGTATCACTGAAGAACTTGAACCCAGCAGAAGCTCACATGCTCCACTGCAACTGAATCACTCACAGTTGCTCTCTTCCAGTAACAAACAGATGCAGTTTGTGAAATGTACGGATGTGGCCCGTACATCCATACCTCTCATGAGGCTTAAGTGACAACAAGGGAAACAACCATGTGTTTCTGACCTCTTCAATAGCCATAGTAAAGAGAACATGATGGTCTTCCCCCTGTTTTGCTCTTAAATGAAGCAAATGATGGATAAAAGGCATGACATTTATAACTCATGCAATGAGTTTTTTTTAAAACACTGACAGAATACCTTATCCCTGTGTGATCTCCTTTGCTACTAAGTTACACCACTTAAAAAAATAAAAAAAAACCATGCACACACAGTTGATGCTCATACTGATTTTTTCAAGAATGGAGTCCAAGTATAGTTCAATTACTGAATTTTAAGCTCAGAGGAACCTAAATGCTGCAGGATACCTGGTTTTTCTGCCAGAAATGGGGTTTTACCACATCCCAAATGCTGGACTACACTGGTGAAACCACGGTTGAGACAGGAGCTCAGCTGTGAACTTTACACTAAAGCATGCAAAGGTATATAAAATAGACCAAATGAGATGAAAGAGACACCCATGAGCTGTGACTGCTGTGTAGAAAACCTGCCAAGATCTCACATCAACAACACAGTGTCTTGACACACAACACCCTAATGTTGCTGCAAATGAGAACAGTCACGGGGAAGGATGCGAATACAGCCAACCTTGTGTGCCCAGAATTTTCTCGTTCTGTTTCTTCTAGGCATTGGTATGGTTGCATTGACTGTTCACAGAGGGATTAAGGTGCATTGTTTATTCGTTTTACATACAGGGCTTGAACGTTGTCTGTTTGCGAGAAGCACATAACTTAAATCCTCAGACAGATATGTGGAATCACTGCAATGCACATCTAATGAACCAGTGCCCAATAAATTAAGGTAAACAGAAACTGATCATCACCACAATAAGCAAACTGTGATGCTACTCATTTTATCAGACGATTTTTCATTTTGAAAGATTTGTCGAAAATGAAGTGAACTATACCTTGCTATTTTCAGTGATTTATTTTACAAAATGCTCAAGTATTATACAGCAGTATTATATAATCTCTGTTTTGGTAATTAAAATAGATGTTACTTAAATTTGTTTTTGTAAACTATTTGACTAAAATTATATCGCAAGCAAAAATGTAACTGGAGAACCTGTAAAGAATTCATGTTTGTGTCCCTTAAAGGATTTTTTTTTTTAACTAGATAATTACATATTTCTGTGTTTCTATGTTCCTTAACTGGACAGGTACACAATTTGATGAGACAAGTAAAATGTGGTCAACAAAACACAAAAAAATTTTATTACACCTTCAGTGCATATTTACTTTATTTAATAAATTGTTTTTGCTAATTGAGGAGGACCATGTGTTTATTTCTAAGAGGCAAACCAGCTGTAGTTCTATAAGGATGATTTTGGCTGTCGGGGTAACACTGATCCGGTTTTGCTTTGGCAGTAGTCTGAGCACCACTCTATTGTCTATTTGTGCACTGGACTGATTCTGCTCTTTGTTTCTTTCATTCTGAAAAGCGCAGCATGCAAACATGGTTCACAAGCCACTATAAAATCGCCTCCCCCTCTGGGTCTGGCCACTAGTCCTCATACTGGAGAGGACAGGCAAGATGGTTTCGAGAAGCTATTAATCATTAAACTCTCAATGTGTTTGTACAGAGCGCCTGAACTGGACCCAGGGCTATAACTGAATACACTGAACCTGGCGACCAGAGCGGAGAAGACCCCATTCACATGGGGATGCCATTTTAGTACACACCTATCTGTGCTCTGTTGCACCCAGTCAATTTGGGTTAACATGAAGACAATCTGCACACTCCTATTACTACGCTGTTGCTGGGATTCTTGAAATTGCCAGATCGTGGAGCCAAAATAAACACTTCTGCCTCTGTTCATCTGACCCAGCATCTTACCCACTGCCTGCTGTTTGTCCCACTCACCGCAGCAGTCTCCTGCTGAATGGCCTGCGAGGCGAAGCGTGCCACATGGTTGATGATGGGGGAGAAGTTGGTCGGACCATAAAAGCGAATGTGTGGCAGGCAAGCTGAGTAAGCTTGGGCAATGCCCTCCACACCTGCCGGGATACAGTTAATAAGACGCATCCATTACCACGGAGGCCACACCTAACTCTCCAGAGTCTGCAGTAGCTACAGTTGCAATCATAATTATTCCGTTCTCTTAGCAGCAAGGAAATTCTGGTGATGTGAATTAAATTTACTGAAAATATATCAGTTAAGGCCTAAATATTCAAAGAATACATCTTCAAGTGATTCTGAAAACATAAAGCTGAGTTTATTAATACTTCAAATTATTTTTTTATTTTTTTTTAAAATCTAATTCCCTCCACAACTGCCCAAAATTATTCATTCCCCAAAACCAGTATTCTGTGGAGAATTCCATATCCTTTATAACCTCCATTAAACGTTCCTGTATGTGCTCACAAGCTTCTGACGCCTCTCTGCTGCAATCTTGGGCCATTCCTCATGTGCAAATGCTTCTAGCTCCCTGATATTCTTTGGTTTCTGTGCTGCTACTGCTTACCTTAAATCCCACCAAAGATTTTCAATGGGATTTAAATCTGGGGACTGAGATGGTCACTCAAGAACATTCCAGAATCGATCCCTGAACCAAGCTGTGGCTGACTTTAACCTATGCTTAGGATTATTGTCCTGCTGGAAGGTCCAATTATCTCCAAGCTTCTGTTTATGCACTGAAGTCATCACATTCTTCTCAAGAACAACCTGGTATTTTAAAGAATCCACGATGCCAGTCACAAGGTCAAGATTGGCAGTTCATGAAGCAGCAAAACCCTCCCATGTCTTTGCCATGTTTATAGTTTAGCATGAACACATGGATGGGTGGGATTTATGTATCACAGCTGCAGTGATTTAAGAAGAATCATCGCATTTCCAATTACTTAAATGTTTAATCAATATTTTTATAGTTTTATAGAGTATTAAGTGATTTTAAAGAAACAGAAATACTGAATGGGGATTGAATAATTATGATATAGCTGTATTACACATGGTATATTTTCCTACTCAGCAATATTAAATTGCACATTTTCATTATTAATTTGAATATGTCACTCACAGGTGTACGGTTAAATTTATACATTATTACAGTCTCGGAGGGGTGAATAATTATGATTGCAGCTGTATATAACAATATTGGTCAGGATTACAGCCCTCTAGCTACTTCACATACTGCAGCTTATCAAAGACATGAATGGTCATTTCATGTCAGATTGTGCCATTTATAGTAGTACTGATGTGATTAACCACACATGTCTAAATAGTTCAGGCACATTCACAGCTTAAACAAGTTCTCTTACAGTGAATCCAGTGTTACTCACCTGAACAGAAGGGGTTGGTAGGGTTGAAGTTGATTGCAAACTCATGTGACACCTGAAAATAGAGGAGAAGAAGTTTTGGGGGGAGGGTTTGAGAGTCTACAAGAATCACAGACAGGAGCAAGTGTTTCCATGGTGAGGAGCATGCTAATGGAGAGAGTAGGGAGCAAGTGGCTTTGTCTGGAAATGAAATGCGATCAAAGCACAGCAGTTGGTAGGATCTGATCCATTGCTTTTCAATGAAGATATCACTTTGTACCCCCCCCAACACCCCACCTACTTCGCATATGCCCCCAGCTCCTCTCTCCTCCCTTATCTCCTCCTCTTGGCTCGAACAACGGCTCTGCCCAGTGGAACTAACATACAACATGCTCCTCTTCAAACACAGAGCTGCTCATCCCCCTCCTTTTTCATGTGCCCTTCTTCCTTCCCTCACTTGTCTCCTCTGTGCAGTGCCATAGCAACCCGCATGGAACTGTGAGCCGGTTGCATAATCGAGGGAATATGCACACACTACACGAGGGGTGACCTGCTCCTGTCATCAAAGGTAGCTGTCCTCACTCCACCTCAGTCCTGGCTAGTTTATTCAGCTCAAGTAACTCTAACACCTCAGTGAAGTGTCTCATCCCAAACCTATAGCCCTCTAACCCTCAGTATGGACCTTTCCATGCACAATCCCTCCCTTCTTCTCTTCTGCTTTCATAGCTCTCCATCTAGCAGCAATGGATGGTCACAAATTCTGCGAGCAGTGTGCATGGGGACCACTGAAACACAATTTAGGGGGTTATTACTCAAATGTAACAGTCGAAGCTGCAAGGGCCATGTGACTAAATAGTTAGCTGGAAATTTGTGTTGCACCCTTGAGCATCCAACATCTGTCACAATTCACTACCATCATCCCAAACACCATTAATGTGTGTCTAAAGGAAAGAAAAAGTAAACTTTTGTAACATAAAACAAATTCATCAAATGGGAACAATTAACCAAGAGTTCTCTCAATAAGCCTTGCAATGATGCAGATATTACTGTTTTTCAAAAAATCTGAAAGTGCAGTTTATGTAATCTGTTTACAAATACAGCTGGGTAATTTTACCCATTGTGTTGCATTTGTAACAACACTTTTCAAGAGGTTTCAATTTCTGTCCGTTTGTGCCTGTCACTAGGATACTAAAAAATAAAACAGTGACATGCTTTCTGAGCATAACGGAAACACCCAGATATGCTCTTAAAATTTTTTTCACACTCATTGAGGGGACTAAATACTCAAAACCAGTTACCTTCCAGTCAGGTGGGAGTTGTGCTCCAAATCCCAGAGCTGGAAACATCTTGTCTCTGAGGAGGAACAGGAAAGAGTACAAAAACAACTTTCAATGTTTATTGACATTTATCATTCCACATTCACATCATGTGTGTGCAGCACACAAAGTATTTTTATATACAGTACAGTATCAGGGTCAGATGATAACAGAGCACATACAGCGTGCATTGATGTGGTATGGCTTTCCTTTGTCAAAATATTTCTGTATGGCTGTTATGATGTTGTGGATGGCACAGTAGCATGGCAAATAGTACTGTCAACTGTGCCGGGGGTTTCAGTCTACTTCAGTTTGTGTTCTCCACATTTCTATGTAGGATTCCTCCCACAGTCCAAAGACACATGTTTTAAGTTATACAGTCACTAAATTGTTCATAGTTTGTGACTGTGTGAGGCTGTGTGTGGCTACCCTACAATGGACTGGTATCACATGCAGGGTGTACCCCTCCAAACCTAATGCCCAGTGATTCCAGGAAAGGTTCGGGACTGTAATGACCCCGAGAAGAACAGGTGGTTAAGGACAGTAACTGAGGGAGTGTGGGGGCACATTGTACAAAGGCGTGTTCACTAAATAGAGTGTCTATATCTGCTTGGTATGTGGCATAATGGTGGTTTGCCATTTATTTAGTATGAACTGGAAACAGCCTTTCCCAAGTGCATGAAAAGCTCTCTACCTGTGTCCATATGACAGCCTGGGACTCACGTGTCGTAGTCCTGGATGATCTGGCCTACAGCCCAGATGGCAGACAAGTACTCGTTGCTGCCCAGTGGGTTGATGTAGTGCAGGGAAGAGGGTTCACGTGGGTTCCCATTGGAGGCTGTGAAGTCAATTCCCACCTAAAAGGCACACCATGCAAAGTGTGAATGACTGGCAGGGGCATTCATAAATGTGGAGATCAAAATAAACACGCAAACACACCACACAGTCAAACTGATATGCAAAACACACATAGACTCACGCACCACAAAGTTAGGGTTCTGCCCACCACATCCAGCTTCACGATGAATGTGATTTAATTAAAAGTTACTGGACTTTAAGATCACTATAATAGTATGGTGCAATTAGGAAAAGAATTCACCAAATAAAGACCATCTTCTTTGGTAATATCAACTGGTTATACTGACAAAATGCTCAGGAAGATTGTGTTTTTAATAACAGGTACATATTGAACATTTGCATCAAAGTAAATAGTTCATGTTCTCCTGCACTGTAATGTGCAGTGTTTAATATCTATATTGGGTTAATTCTCTCAGATTATTTATGGTAAGAATATGTTTCAGGACACCCATGACCCCGAAGCTAATTCAGAAAAGTGGCCGTCATCACAAATGTTAATATGGGCTTTAAAGCATTGTGTATTTTTTACAGCCACAGTACTCAGTGCATCAGAGCCCTCTCCCCCTCCCCCAGCTTGACTGAGCTGCTGCTGATGACTTCATCCATCTTCTCATGTTCTCCATCTCTCTATACCCCCCCATTGGACGTAATTCCTTCCTTCCAATTAGTGATTATTCAACAGTTCTCCATATGGTAAAAATGATAAAGTTCACAATAGAAAATATCGAGCAGCAGTAGCCTTGGCGATCTAAGCACAAGTGGTCACGTCCCCCTCCGTATTTCTATAACTGCCCACCTGGTAATGGGAGGAGACTAGACTACACTAATTTTGCTGCCATCACTCTCCAAGCCCCTTTCTCAGTCCTCTCTGAAGACATCTGAGGTGCTGCCAGACAGTCTCAACTGCTGCCAGAGAGACAGGTGGAGATGGGATCTGAGAGAATCAGAGTGTGACTTATATGCCTTAGACCTGCTCTGTTGTGTTGGAGTGCAGATTTGCTGAAACTGGCCATAGCTCATGGCTAAGGTGTTTTAATGTTATCAAGATTGTAGGAGGGAGGAACAGTACTGTTTTAATTCTGCTTTACTTTTCAGAAAGAAAATCAGGTAATAATAATAATAATAATAATAATAATAATACAACCCATCTCAACCCAATCTTGTGCATTTGCTGACAAACTGGAGATCCTCTGCCTATCTTTGCACCTCAAAGACTCAGCCTTTCGTGGATATCGCTTTTGTACCAAATCATAAATACAATCACCTGTTGACATCACCTGTTTGAAATCACATTATTTATTTATTTATTTATTTTTACCTCATTACTAGTTCTAAATTGTCCCCATCCCACCTTTTTTTAGAATGTGTTGCAGGCCTGAAATGCAGGAACGGATGTATATTAACAAATTAAATGTTAGTTGACCAGACAAAACAAGAAATATCTTGGGTTTATATTGTCTGCAATGAAATAAAAGTCTAAGTAAATGTAAGAATCACTGCATTTTTTATTTGCCTTTTCCATAATATCCCAACTTTTTCTGATTTGGGGTTGTAATAATAATAATAATAATAATAATAATAATAATAACAACAACAACAACAATAATATAATTAAAACTGGCTCAACTTGGGGAGTTTGAAAAAAATAGTCATTTTTGCACTTACACACTGACTAAAAGTATAGGTGCACATATTTACATAAATAAAGATATAAAAGCAGACTTGCACAGCAAACTTTATCATAAATACAGCAATACCTTAATTTGCACTACCTCCGACTAGCTCTGCAGTTTTGCTATAGCTCTTACTTTAAACCCTTTAAGTAATTAATTAGAATAATTTATCATATTTTTCAAATGTTAATTTTTTTTTCAAACATTTAATATTTTGTAAGATGTTGTACATGTTGAGGTTTGAAGTACCAATTGTGCAATATACTGGATTAATGACCTCTTATAGCACTGTTTCTTTAAGCCTCCATTCCTCAAGAGCACACCTAGAGTGTTGATCCAGGTACACTAAAAGTAATGTAGTATGACAAAAGGAAGAGATACCAAGTATGATGCAGACAAACAATACCATAGACTAATTCATTGATAACTACTTATTCTAATGGAGGTTTGTGAGGGCCCAGAGCTCATCTTGGATGCACAGGAATCTAAGCTAGGGAGCCTACCCCCCAGACCCCAAACAGTTACTCACACTTATACACGCTGTAAGAGTCACCATTTTGGCTAAAACACAGATCTACAGACTGGGAGGAAAGCAGAACACCTGAAGGGAACCCAGATAAACACAAAAAGAACATGTAAATTTCAAACGGACTGAACGGAGATCAAACCTATGTCTGACGGCACAGCTCAGGCACTTTGAGGAACCAGTGATATCTGCACCTCCATCGTGCCACCCTTGTCCACTTGGGCCATTTCGTTCTGAATTCACTGAAAGGTTCGTTCAGGCTAAAATGCTGAGCATCGCCAGTGTGCTACATTACCTGCCCACTGCACTGGGCTTTAAATACAATAAAACAGGCAAGTACATCTAAAATACATACAACAGAATGACCAAGCAAGTACTATACTGAAACAATATACTAGTGCCTTTTCCTAAGTGTTGCTTCTCTGACCACTGGTCCACAATGACCACTGCTTTACACTGGCCAACAGCCACATGGCAGCTATGACTACCGCTCCATACAACTATGATCACATTCAATAAATTAACTTTTTATTCCAATAACTCCTGATGAAATGTAGCAAGAAAAAAGAAAAAGAGAAAGGTTCACTTTCATAAAACATTTTTTTTAGAAGCTACAATCCCTGAAATATGATTTTGGTTTAGGTGAGCATCACAGATAAGATGCAAGGATTTCACACTAATGTTCTTAAAAGTTCTTAAATGAATTATATATGAAGACATATAGGTACAAGTTTTACATATTTCAATAATCACAGAGCAAACAATAGGATATTAAAAGCATCCTTAACAATAAACCATTAATCACTACGATTTTTTTTGCATGTTCCCTCCATAGCTTGTCAGTCTACAGGTGTTTGTGTCAGGCATGATTGCATGTAGTCGCTCACATTATCTTGGATATTCACATGTACATTTACACAATTGCATGTTTGCTTCCATTTAGTGCAAGACATGCTTACTTGTTTAATTGTATGTAATTTCATACATTTGAAAGTGAGGATGTATATCAAACCCAACACGTTAATGTGTTTTCAAGGATTGTGTGAGATACTGATTTGCTTGCTTGCACGTACATGTACAGTGATCATGGTGTTTGTACACAGAACCAGAGTCTACTTTTTTCTGTGCGTTTTAATCTCTCCAGTGTGTGCATGTGCGTGTGCACTTCTTCTCTCCCCCACACTGGTTTGAATACTTGTATGTATGCGGTGTGTTGTGTATATATTACCTCCCCCTTTTATTCTCAGATGTACAAACCGCTTCTGCATGGGTCACAGTTACTATAGCAACCCAACATTCCCTCTCTCCCAGCATCTTTCTGACAATCACGCAAGGAGGAGGAAATGTCAGAGTTAAATATAGAGTCTGTCCATATCAGAAAAAAATCCTACGTCAAAAAAGACAAGCAGTGAATATGTGTAATATTGAGTGTGGACAACAAAAGTCACAGCCTTCAGGAAAAGCCAGAGCTCTCTGATGTACTTTATGTAAACAAGGGAGCTAATCGACTCAGAGACGGTCAATGGCGGGGCAGTGCTGTGAAACACGGAGAGTTTCTGCAAACACATAAAGCCCTGTCCAGTCACCCATCAAATCTCAGTGACTACAGGAAGCACATGTCCTGGATTCACTGGTGCCGCATTTCACTTGCCATCATACTACAGCTCAGTGTGTGGGTGGGACTGGGTCAGTTAATGCGTCTAGGTAAAGCGACCACCCAATACTCACTGTAAACATAAGTTGGCACCCTCCCAGAATGTAGTCCAGGAAGGAATAGTCTCTTGCAATCTGTGAAAATAAGGCAGAATGGCATCAAAAGTAATCCTCATTGCAAAAAGTGGGCATTCATTTAAAGATACTTAAGCACTACAGATAGTGAATTAATCTTCTGGTTCACAAAGAAGTCAGTAAAATCTTCAGTTTTGCCAGATTTAGGCCATTCCCTTTAATTTGCCTTTTTTTTTCCATGGTATGGCTTGTATACGTGGAAAACAGGATGCATATTTGTACAATGCTTACATTTTACAAAGCTACAAAATTGTTTCCAAAAGAACAATAGTATAATGAAGATAACAGAGCAGGGCAGCATGTATGTTTCATTTACAGGACAGACTATTTCATTTTATTATGGACATATGTTCTTTTACATATGACATTAGGTTAAAGAAGTGCAGTACACAGAGCCGTAATAATTATTCAGACCATTGCCACATCTGTCCACCTTCTTCCACATATAGTCTGGGAAATTGAAGACAGACTGCATCTTCTACCAAATTATTAAAAATGATTAAATCCTTACAAAAGGTGATCAAAAGTCATAATATTGTTGGTGTAATTGTTCTGCAAAACTGTTACCTGTCTATTCAGGATATTATTTCATCTATGGAAAAAAGGATAAGCGTGTCTTGATTAATTTTTGTTTGAACTACAAATAAATTAAAAAGCAAGATCGCCGTAGTCCTTTATTCCAGTCCCCGCCTATGCATTCAGAGTAATAATCAGCAATTAAGGCTATTAATGAGCTTTGTGTTATGTCAGCCAATGTTTACCGTGCACAACTTCAGAATGATGATGCCAGAATTTTTGTAGCTTTTCTTCTTCTTCTGTTTTTTGGGATTTATGCATTCAAACTCAATCTGGAAGAAAATATTAAGAGTTTGAATGATAAAATCACAAAGTCGTGTGTGGAGATTATCCTATGATCCTACAATGCTAGCAACAGTGCAAATATGACAACTTTCTGAAAGTCACATCCAATTATTTTATTCTCTTATCACAATGGCATCGAAACCCAATCTGAGAAATAACCAAATAGTTTACACAAGAATTACAATTCATTCTGTCTGGAGTAAAATTTTATTAGGAATAACATCATGGTGGGTGTTGACGAAGACTGAAAATGATAGCTTTTATAAAAACTAAACCAGACGCTGACTATGTTACATGCAAACCTACTTTAACAATACTGTACAATCACGTACCAACAGAATCTGGTAGCTCCTAAACAGAGGTGAACAAAACATGATTATGACAAAATATGATGATTTATATGGATCCTTACAACTCTGATTATCAGATTATTTTCTTCCTAATTTAGATTTTTCCAATTCTTGCTTCCACCAAAACATGTATATCTAATTTTACATCTGTTTTTATCGCACATTAAGTCAATGATATCAATGATATCATATCTCATCATTCATAAATATCTTAAATCCATAAGCTTTCCGTACCCCTTATGCGCAAAGCAAAAATAAATTTGTTAACAGAATTAACACGTAAAGTTTTCCATAAGGAAATTAGATTGTGATAAAAAATTCCAAATATAAACATCATGACTATAAATATTGCAAAATCCACGGATAAGGTACTTAATCCAAATCACATGGCAGCTGTCTAGCCATCAGTGAAGTCAGTAAAAGCATGAAACTATAAAGCTGTGCAAGCTGTGTGGATAAAACATGTGCTACACAATACAGTGTAATACAGTGTGAGTGTGTGTGTGTGTGTCTGGCATTCTGCATACAACTGACTTTCTGTGGTCCCATGAAATGAAAACTTTGTGTTCTTCTCTTATTTTGCATTACTGAGAAGTGCTACAAAGTGGCCTGGCCAGCTATTACTGCCTTCTGGGTGTTGTGCTGGACATGGACTGTTGAGTATTTTGTTGGACTCACAGAATAAGCCATGCAAAACTGCATGATTTCTGAGATTAACTATCCAGGTATAACAATATTCAATATCACTGTTATCACCATCACTATTCGTTTGCTACCTTACCCCATACCAGTCTCTGAGAACAACATAGTATTACGGCCATAAAGGAACTCTGCATACCAATGTTGTCCACCTTTGCTGATTTATACTTATATAATTTGTAACAGGACAATAATTAAGTTGTGCCACCGCAAAAATCCTGCTATTAGCACCCTTAAATGATTTGTAGGAGAATCTCCATCATTACCTCTTGTGTGTTCTGGGCTTCAATCATCTTACTGACAGTGGTGTGGAACTCTCCTATGAAGTCATGACCTCCATCATTGTCATAGTCGTAGCAGATGACCTGTGAAAGAATGGGATTGAGAAAGACAAAGAAGACACATTTTAAGGGGAGATTAAGATTTCCTCAGAACGTTTTTAAGCCTATAGCAACAGAAGAAAATTAGATCCTCCTGTTTTCAGAGGAAAGAAAACAAGTGAAATGAGCAAACCAAAAAGCCTCTCAACTCTTTGTTTGTATGCCAGTCACACATTAAATCAGGGTTTTCTCAGCTGTTTATCAAAATCCATGTTAGGTTAGATCCAAGTTAAGGTCAGTTTGAACAATACATAAGACAGCTTAGTCATAGAAGTGCCCCATCAGACAGAGATTCTCACAGTCCTCCTAAATTATTTACAATGGAACATCCAAATTTTGTAAGTAGATCAAGTGAAATCCCAACTCCTTAAACAATCCCATGAAGATACCAAATCTCAGTTTGTCTTGTTCCTTATAACCTCCCACCTCAAGGGGCCATATGCCCTGTTCCATCGATTACTGCACTTACCTTAATGGTTCTGTCTACATCTCCGTTGCAAAGAGATATGAGTGGCATAGTAAAGGGCTCCCAAACTGGATCCAGTGTGTTCTTAACTACCTACAAGTGAGACCAGCACTGTTAAACAGTAAACTGTATGACTTCATCCAACATACAAACATGTTGCTTCCATCTTTCATGAAACACAGATTCATAACTGGGGATTATGAGCATATTTCAGTAACATTCTCCATCATGTACTCCAATAACCTTTATCCAGACCCTCAGTGAAATTTGACACTTTATCATCACACAGGCTGATGACTATGAATCTGCTGGCCATCTGCCCTAAATGAAGTACACCTTCACATAAGGACTTCACATGTGCACACAAGAGTCTTACTGTCACTGTGAGGTTTCACAACCACTTCCACTTTAACGCAAAAAAAAAAAAAAAAAAAAACACGTAGATGCCTGATAAAACGCATATGAATGCCAAAAAAGCTTCTCTACTTCCAAACTTTTAAAGAGATGTGTGTGTGGGTACTATTCTTTGGGATCCTTCATTTAAGAGTACTCTTTTCCCCAGAGAACAAAACTGAAAGATTTAGCTCTAGTTCATATTCCAGATTGGACAACATAATGCTAATTAAACCCTACTGACACCTAACATTCTAGCCATGATGCAATAGTGTACATTTAGATAAGTCTATATTTACATTTAGACTTGGCAGGTTTAACAAAATAATTATGCTGACAATGTCAATAAAGATATTTTCTATTTATGTCAGATCTTGTTAGTGTGAATTAAAGGTGGAATTTATTTTACTTGTTACTTCCTTGCCTTCATTTACACATAAATAAGGCATGCATAATTAGGCTATGATATCACTAAACATGGCTGAAAACAGTGCAAGCAAAGACTTAATGATAAAATGAATTACTCAGGTAAATTGCTTGAGAAAACAGTGATACACTGGTACAGTTCTAAATGGAAACAGCAAACTGTAGCTAAACAATTCAAATGGTTTATGACCAAAATTCAGAAAAACTTTAGAGTGCTATCATAAAAGAGTGCTCAGTACCCTTTATGCCACCAAACTGATTTTCATTTCAGCTACACTGGGAAACATTTTGTTATACTACTAAACATACAGAAATATAAATGTTGCCATCTTGTCAGCCTTACCTCTGTCCTGTGTACCATCATCCACTTCTCATCTTCCCCTTGTTTGTGAAACTCTAGATAAGGGTCTGATTTGCCAAAAAAGTCCTGCAATGAATAATCCACCCCCCATTTAAATATATTTTTAATATGTGACCTAGGGAAGGGGGAGGGGCATTTGGGTACTAGAAATTTAGTTGGCTGACTACAAACAGTTTGCAGGAAAAGAGTAAATATTAACACACATGACAGCCTCAACATTTTTAGACATACATCTATACCTCTTTAAACACATTCTATGAGATGTGCAAAAAGTAAGGAGTAAATAAGTGAGAAAAAATATTAATAGTATTGGGATCTCATTCTGAAGGGAGAGCCTCTCACCTTCTTGTCCAGTTTTCTGCCATAAAGGCTCAGTGTAATTATCCTGTTGTCTGACAACTCCTGTGCTGTTATCTGCGAAACAGGCCATAACAAAACATATGAACATTTTTATATGTACTGATCCCCTTTCTAACGGGAAAAGCGCTATCCAGAAAAGCTGACCTATGGCAAAGATTTTGGGTAATAGAACACAACCTTTCTCCAACTTAAAGGTAATTTGTTCCTGAAAAAACCTTGCAATACAATGAGTTTTAATGCTAATTATGTTTATTTGTTCCCGAGTCCAAAACTGACAAGCATTTAGACTAAAATATGAGCAGATTTTATTAAAATATAGAGTTGGTTCAATAGTTAATATTAATATTATAACAAAATGACGAGGTAGTTTTCCCTTCGTTAATTACAAGTTGTCCGTGACTTACGACTTACAAAAGTTGTCAAAAATCTTTTTTTTTTTTTTAAAACAATTTACACAATTTCGGTAAGCGAATGAGCATCTAACAGCTAATTGATATATGCAGGTATGAACAATACACAGTACCTGCACAGTACATGTATGATGCGATAGCATAACAAAAGCATCTTGCGACAGATGTACAAAACCATGTGCAGGATGACACAATCGAACGCATATGGATAAATAGTAAAATACTGTACATTAAACCACTGCACATATACCTGCACAGTATGCGTGACATCATAGCGTAATGATTGGGTATGGTGTTATGCATCTCAAGGAATTATTTTGTGTTGCTGCATAATACAGTTATTCAGCTGAAGTTAGCATGAATGAATACATATGGTTCTGTATAACTGTCAGTACTAAAAGCACAAAGAATCAGTTTATGTGCAGTATGGCATCTGTCATTTTTTAAATTTAATTGTTTTACTGTCGTGTACGTGTAAAACACAACATAAGGTGAACGTCACACAAGACTGTGTGCTACTATACGCAGTTAGCAATGATCTTCTCATACAGTGTTAGCTGTTCTCGAGTGTTGTATTGTGCAAAGACCCGGATGCAGCAGGTTACTTTAGCACACATCTTCCATTTCTTGTGCACCCCACAGAACTGAATTCCCCCGCACATGTACCCTCTTGGATTTACTGAGGGAACAGTCGCAAGAGATCACATTGCTTGCGATTACTACATTTTGCTGTCATATGACACAGAATAGTGAATTATTTAAAATGTTATGAGCATATGGTACTTTTTAAAAAGAAAAACTTTGCTAAAGAATACAGCATTGGATTATTTAATAATGATATGACAATATACTATACATTGGCCAGAAATGAAACAAAATAGTTAAAAAACATTGACAAATGTTTAAAAAAAAAAAAAAAAAAAGTTACCATATGATGGGCTGCACACATAATTATTCTGTCACAAGTACAATCCAACTTTTGACCAATTCAGTGAATGATCTCGGTGTCAGTCTCCAACCCAGTTATAAATCCAGGACAATGTGTATGCTACAGTACTATATGAGTCTATGGCAGTCTTTCAGATCTTTATACAAAAACAATAAACAGTAATCCCCCAATATTGGAATCTAAATCATCCATGAAAATGTGTCAGATACCAAAACTGCAGATACAAACTGCCCATTTCCCATTATTTTAAATGAGAAAAAAGAATAATGCACTCCTGGCCCATCTGAAAACACATACAATTATCGTGACTGGCCTTGTGCTGTTTGGAAGTGTGTAAATTTGGTAAATGTGAAGAAATGCCTCATAAGCTAAAGCAGCGGTATGAAAAGAAACACCTCACAATCTCAATTTCTCATAACCTGCATAGGATTATATCAGGTTATGACTGTAGTTTTGACATGAATTCTAGATTGTGTCACTGTTCCTACAGTCAGGGTGCTTCAGTGTTCCCTTTGTCTAGCTGTATGCATTGATGTGTTTTTTATGTCTGTGTATATGCTGGCCCATCTGAAAAGAATGCTTGCCATCTCTTACCGTGATGGTCCCCTTCCCCGCTGGCTTCCCATTAGCTAGGATCAGGGGCCGGTGCAGTTTCTTACTGGATACAATCTGTTAAAGGGCAGGAAAAGCTTTCAGGATTAGCAAGAGGCACACTACAAAGGAAAGGCAAAGTACACCTTGTCTTCATATGAATGTTCAAGTTCCAAGTTTTCAAAAAACAAACATTTTCCTCATTTATTTACATGTTTTCTTCACTTGTCCATTTGCAAAAAATTGTTTGAAAACCAAACATCCCTGTGTTTCCATATCCCACATTAGCTGGCATTAAAGAGCATCCACAAATTGTATAAATGCGGGGCCACTTTTTCAACTTCCGGTGTTTATACCTCATGTCTGGGGTTTGATAGTCTGTGACTAGATTGTATTATAGAGTACATCAGTCAACCTTTGGCTTTAAATAGGAATTTGCAAAGAGCATTCTTTTTTTAAATTTCAATTTTAATGTATGACAAAGTTAATTAGAATGTTAACACAGAATTTTTTTAAAATTTACTATATATGTATCATAGACTTGTACAAAAATGGCTCTAAACTGAGGTACATATTTATGACCCGTTTGCTAGCTGTATAGATAAAAACCAAAGTTGCCAGGTGTTGACAAATGCTGCATGTTAATAAAAAGTAATAAAGTAAAACTTATGCAACAAGCTGCATCTTGAGCACAGGCTTCAAGATGCAGAGATGCTACCCACAATAAGCAGTTGAACAAAACTGAATAAATATATGAGTGACAGCAAACTTTAAAATTTAGAACATCTTAATCTTTTTCTATATATTTTACACACACGCGCGCTAACCCATACGACATCTGCATTGAGCTTTTATTAACCATGATGTACTGGTTGGACTAAATTGGAGCAAATTGAGTTATGAAGACATTGTCTCAGCTGGATCCAAGAGTTCAAGCTCCAGTGCCCTCAAAATAAAACATAAACCATCAGAACTTTAAAGGCTTACACAAGTTATACCAATACAAAAAAAAACTGCAAGTCAGACAACGGAGAAAGATCTAAACTGGTAACTATACAGTAAAGAGAAAGCAAGGACTAGAAACAGGAAAGTCAAGGTTGTGACAGGATGTCGTACCACCCCAAGCGTGCAAGTGAACTCCCCAAGGAAGTCGTGCTCATATAGCTGGGTGCTGCACTTGTCTTCATCAAACATCGCAAACTTCAGCTTCTGGACCTCCTCGAAGTGGTAGTCTACCTGGAACTTCTCCCCAAACACAGGGTTCAGGTTGTTCACTGCCGTCTCAGTTCTACCAATCTGCCCCAAACACAAAGAGACACAAGTTCATCAGCATGGCTAATCCAAGACCAACCCTCTGTCCTCCTCCTCATTACAGGGATGTTAAGCAGATATTAGGATCCAGTGTTAATTAATTGGTTTCCTGGGGTTTTAGTCAATGTGCTCTCCTGTGTTGTCATCGAGAGCACATGCTTTTTTAACATCCTTTAAACAACTTTCTTTTAACATCCTCCTGGGATCATGCAGCGCTGTCATGGAATAAGCTTATTATTCTTACTGTCAGCACCATATACTTACATTCATGCTAAATTTCATGGCCCAAGAATTAAACAAAATATTGTGAAACTGACTGGTACAGTGGGAAGTGAACTGTGGGATTGGACATAGGTTAATTCCCCAATTTGTCTGCATGAATACTGCATGTTTGCCTGCATTTCCTCTGGATGCACCGTTTTCTTCCCACAGTCCAAAGACATGTTTCAGAAGGATTTGTAAGTGTGAGTTACATTGGTCTGTCAAATGTGTGCATTATTTACAGGCAGTTTATTGCACTGTATCTAACCACTGTACACTGCTTTGGAGAAAATGCAGTTAATAAAAATGCATTTTAACAAATAAATTAATTTCAAATTTTTCCAAACGGTGTCAGTGAAATACTAGAGATGTGGAATGGTGTGCTGGGTTTGTGTAGATTGGCTATGGGTGAAACTGTGTCACTGCTTTTAAAAAAACAATTTTCAACTCACTTTCTGTTGGATTAAAACCTACAGTAGACAGCAGTTTTCAGACTGGGGCCACAGCCACAGTATGGTCAAAGGAGAAAAAAATAACTAAAAATCTTTGATATGCATTAAAAAAAATCTGTAAATATCAATAAAACTAGACCTGCTTGTTCTTTATGCACGGCTTTGTTTTTCAAGCTACAGTCTTGAAATTTAGCACACAAATAATCAATCACCTTGAGTTAAGTTTTTAAATTAAAAAAGTGAACAAACAAACGCACGCGCGCACACACACACACACACACACACACACAAAACAGGCAGTTTCCAGCTCCTTTGTCAAGATGAAGACAACTGGGCCACAAAAAAAACCCACCCACACATGTGCCACTACACACATTAGTGACAGATGCCTCCAAGCAGTTTCCAGCTGATCTGTCGAGATGAAGATAAACACCAGGCCACTTAACACATAATAACCCAGATGTCTACCTACACACACGGCACATGCAATGCAGTAAAGTCAGTACTCTAACACATATACACATTCTTACAGTTACTATAGTGAACTATATGAAAAATTAATGGCACTTTCACCAATGTTCCATATTTGGTGCTCAGGTGTTTTACACACTGCAGCAACAGTGCAAATCACTGGCTACGGTGCACAAACTTGAACATGTACACCGTAAATAGACTGTACAAAGCGTATATATATATATATGAAGAAAACGAAGAAATTATACAGTGGACATGGTCCCAGACGTTTTGACTCAATAAGTGTGTTCAACAGCATAAATAACACTTATATACTTACAGTAATTCAACCACTTTAAGAGTAATACAGTTTAGGGATACAAGCTTTAATGTATTATTACTTTTTACCTTTCCACTTTCTGATCTGGGAAGTCCTGGGTAGCTGGTGATAAATGAAATTATGCTTGTAATTCGCTTGTTTCTGTATATTTCCTGCCAGTGCTAGGTATTCATTTTATTATAATTCAGAGAGAATCGGCACAACAAAGTCTGGGAAGCCCTGCACTACTTGACATGTTCAACCCCCCACAGGGCCTTGGTGTCATCGCACTTCTTTCTCAGCACAACTGACATCTCTGCACTAATCCAGACATGCTCTTAACACAACTGGTGTGTCACCACACATAGAATGGCACATGGCAGTGTGATGCGAACCTCTTTAAATTCCTCTCATCCTTCACAGACAAGCAAGCAACACATTTAAGCATTAACTAAGCAGCCTGGGAAAGTGTTCTCATAGTCAGAAACAGTGAAGTTGGTGGTCACAGTGATGAAATAAGCACAGAAATATAAAAAAAGCATATACAACATCTTTTCAAGATGTAGAAAATTGCATAAGTAAAAAAAATTCATTTCATATTATATTTACATGAAATTTCCTTTTAATCCCATGGTAGAGTGGAAAGTGAAAAACTTCCTATTGTCTTACCACAGCCACTTCTGTGAAATCAAACTGGGGTCTGTTACAGTCAATATTAATAAAGCAGTTGCAACCTCCCTAAACAACAGAACTGCATGTGTGCACACACCCAAAAAATTTGCAGCGCTGTCTCTCACATGTAGTTAAAAATCCAGTGTGACAGCATTTGTGTGAGTGACTGAGCCTCAGAGCCCGGGGTGGCCGGAGCAAGGGCCTCACATAGGGTACGCTTGGAGTGTTGCTGTTCATAGGCATGTTCTGCCTGAAAAACATCTTGCCTGTGACAGGTGACCCTTACTGCCCTCAAATACCTTCTACAGTTTCAACAACTGGTAGTAAGTATGTCAGCTTGCTCCACATATTTCACTGCTCTTCCTCTGTTCAACACACCACAGTCAAATTTATTTCAGCCACCAAAAATTCAGGTCATTACAAAGTACTGCAACATGTCAATTAGTGCTACTTCCTATAGCACCATTTCGCTGTAGTACTCTTGGTAATTTATTGGAAAACAATTATCAGTGAAGAAATAATTTTTTTTTTTATTTTAGAAAGCAAAGGGCATGTAAAACAATGTGTAAACAAGTTATTATATTCTTAAAAATTCTACAAATTTTTGTAACTTGGAATTTTGTATGTTATCCATAAAACAGTTTTGTGTTCATTCACCATTATTAAAGGTATGCCTAATCTATTTTGCATAATGCGGCACACATCTCCAAGCTCCATTTATGAAATGTACTGTAATTATGACCTCTTATAGGACCTGGAGCACTAATCCAGGTACTACTGTACATTATTTGTCTTGCAAATGACTGCAAGTAGTTGCTAAACAACTTTGTCCTTTTCACCCCAATTTTTATCACTTGCGCATATTAGTACACTTAGTCTGTATCATATCAGTAAAACACACTTTGAGTGTGGCAACCTCAGAACAAAGAGTCACGCCATTGTGAACATTTTTTTAAGCAGAAAATGACTTTTACTGTTGTTGCTGTTCTTTATTCTTTGTTTGATTATGTCTTCCCTGCCTTTCAGCTTGTTCCAGTTTTATTCTTGTTTCTGCTGTTATTTTGTACACTAGAGGTGTTTTAATACACATGCATCAAACTGATGCTAATTTATTTCTCTTTCCTCATTCGCCTTTGTGCATGATTTAATGAGAGCACTGCTCTCTGACTCTCTTTCACTTTGTTGTTTTAAACGCTGCTTTTCCTTTTGTTCGGAGAAGTTCCTTCCTGTTACAGGTGACTATCTTTGTTCTCTCACTCCCCTCTGTTCCAGCACAGGCCATGCTGCCACTGTTTCCATGACAACCACTGTACTCTTGCTCTAATGGGACCTGTGCTGTGTGGCCACGTCGCCAATACAGCAGAGCACGACGTTCATCATGTCAAGTGCTCACCTGCACCTAGCTCCAGGTTAGGTTCCAGCCCATTAGGGCATTTTCTACAACAGCATTTGTGAGGCGAGATTCAGTGGTAAGAAGTCTACTATTAAAACCTTAGAGACAAAAAGACTCATTTTCCAACATAGCTTATTCACACTAAAAATAAAACAAGTGTTTCTGGATTCTGCATTCTCCCTGAAAGCCATCGTTTCTCCTCTTGCAACTTGTGTTCATCACCTACTACAAATGTTTTTTTTTTTTTTTTACACTATATATCCATACCACATTCCTTTACTCACTCCTCCATTCCAGCTTCACAAGTGGTACAAAAGTCTTTTTTACCATAGCTTTTGACATATGCCTGCACTGTACTGTACAACCAAAGCATTCACATGAATGACATGCTTTTTACATACAACAATATAAAATAACAACGATTCGTTGCAAAATAGCAATTGGCCAGCTTCCTCTGCATGACAGAAACACTGGACAGTGCCAGCTGTCCTTCAACAACTGCAGGTGAACAATACATGAAGCTGAGGCATTCACGGGTAGGTATATACTACACAATTTTCTGATATTCTGAACATCTCTTATGTGCAGGGGCATAATCTACAAATCCAATATGTGAGACAATAATAGCACAGGGCTGCTACTAAAAAGTGGAGGGAGGACAGAATATGGGCCACACCTATTTTTATAAAAAATAGATGAATACTGATGACATGATGAAGACATTTATAGTTGCATAGAAAGCATGGAACGAAATTAATTTTTTCATGGAAGTATGAGCATAACCTGCCGCAGTCTACATTGATCCTCATTTTGTTCTCAGTGACTTTCCTTCCCACCCAGAAAGCTTTTCTCACCTCCACCCAGTTGCCATCCACCTCCAGGAAGAGCACACAGAAAGGGTCTGACTTTGAAGTGACGTCACGATCGAGGAGGTTGGCGCCAGATACAGAGAGCTCCACTTTGGTGATGCAGTACTGGGACCCAATGACAGGGCGTTGGCTTGCTTCAGTGCCCAGAGTGTATGCCATGTCAGCCAGCAACGTAGTCCTCCCCTGACCTACAACACAAAGACAACCACATCAAAGTGTGCTCAACACAGCTAGAATAAATCATACAGAGGGAAATGCACCTTGACCCATAAACCACAGCTAGTGTGAAACACACTCTCTCACACTTCCAGAGCTCACATTTAACTCACAGGTACACAATTATATGTCCGGCAAAGCTCTCCCAACCAGAAGGCAGAAATGATGACACCCACCAACTCAGACCAGATGGTTGACTGTAATATAGACTTATAAATGAGCACACAAAAACAAATTTACCACAAAATGGAAAGGTCTTGCTCACACCAACTAGTCAGTTATCTTGACTGGGGGTAAAGATGTAGCACGAGTTCCTCCAAAGATATGTGATGTTAATCTAAAGTTAAAGTATAGGAAGGACTGTCAAAGACACTTACTAGAAGGGTTGATTAACAAGTTCTGAGAATGACTGTAATCGGTGCAAGCTCTGTGGTTATGGTTGTGCAGTATTGGGGGAGTCACGGTCAAGACCCCGTTACCCTATAAAAGTAGCAGGACAAGTTTATCCTTCAACTAGCAAACCCCTATTTTGCAGCTGTGACCAGGTGGGAACAATCTGAAGTGACTTCACCGAAACACCCTTGTTGCAGTCCTGAGTTGGCCCTCAGTGATTTTTCAGCATTTGTTAAAGGAGTTAATAAAGCTACAGTTGCTACATGTTTGAGGAGTTTTTTGAAGCACTGCAAGAAGTCTACAGACTGTAAATGAAGGGACTTTGAAGAGGAAAAGTTTCAAAACCTGGCAAAACCTTCAGCTTTGGAAGGTTGTACACTAATTCCTGGGCTAAATGGTTTAACACAAAACTTAAGGCCAGGATCTCCAGTACACATAGAGTCAATGTTAGGTAAGAGTAACAAAAACGGAACCAGCTTAAAAGCTAGACACATGCTATACATTACAATGTGGAATTAAAATGAGGGCTTCTTTTGCAAAGAGACCAAGAAGGGGTCTCTGTTCCTCATTATCAAACTCTCTCCATCCCCTCCACAACATGGCCCTCGACCTCTGAAGTGAAAGCAAACCACAGAAGATGAGGCTGGCAAACCCACAGGACACAAACACCAGGTTCTCCTTGTTCTACAGATAGACAAGGTGGGAAAAGATTTGTGGTTTCTTGTGGATTTTTTGATTTCTACATTTCTGGTTAGTTTTAAAAAGTTGCCTCACTAATGGGAAACAGGCCCATAAAAATTAAAACTCACCAAATTGTCAACATTCATTCACAGCACTGATGTCAGCATCACCCCCCAGTATACAGCACACAAAAAGAGGTAGTCCCACCACAGGCTGCAAAGCTGAGTCTTATGACCTATATCCCTCATAGGCAGGACACCTGGCCCCCCCTCCAAAGGCCAAAGCATGCAAGTGCATGTGCGTGCCCAGTGTGATGCTCTGAACATAGCGAAGATGCTCTCTGTCACAGAGATGGTGGTGTGAACTTCCCACCCTTACACTGTGTTCTCACAAGTGCGGTTTTAAAAGTACAGTTCAGCACTTTCTAGTTAACACTCGAAGCAGACTGAAGAGAGCACAGGCAGAACACAAATCTGGTTGTCAAACACAAGGGCTGATGCTGTCTCCCCAGGTTCATCAGCCCCAAATGTCCTGAGCTAACAAGCACAGACTAAAATTTTATCTATCTGAATTAATATGGTACTGTACATTTGCATTTATTCATTTAACAGAAGTTTTTCTCCAAAGCTACATGCAATTAATACAGCGTAGTATTTAGCATTGAAAATGTATAAAGTTATATGCATTCATAGAAACACTAAAATTAATCAGTCTGATGTAGGACTTTTTTAAAGATATGCTTGTAGTTTTACTGTCTGTCTTCATAACAGTATTCATATTTTCCTTCATTATTCATTATGAGAATTAATAAACTTTGTACAACCTCAATAAGAAAAGATTTGACATCAGGCAGACCTTGTACTGATGCATTTAAAGCTTCAATCTGTCCCATCTAATGTCAGTATAGTACCACCAGTGTCCACAAGTCTCACCTCATGTACCCAGACAGCACTTCAGTTTATCCAACATCAGAAACCAGTAGCTGCTCCAGTGTTCACATATACCACCTTTTTCAGTGAGGGATACTGACTGAAAGTCTCACACGCGCGCGCGCACACGCACACACGCGCGCGCACACACACACACACACACACACACACACACACACACACACACACACACACACACACACACACACACAAAATGCCCATACAATCTGTCCTTAAGTGGTACTTTGATGGTAATAGCCTTGGCTCAGAGTCTGACGTGATGGAAAATCTGAGCAAGACAAATACAGCAACATCATCTAGAAGAAAGCAGGGGCCACAGGGTGGAAACTACGAGTAGTCCGCCTAACAAGACAACTAACTGTTATTTACCTGGTCTGCAATACAGGATACAATTGCCTCTTGCCAGTCTCAACCGACTACGCTGAGACATGATTGGCTGCTGGAAATAGACCCGTTAACCCAGTGGTGGGAGTGCCAGGTGGAAGGGAACTGTGGAGTTGTACCAGTCTACCACCGGTGCTATCATAGAAGGTGAATCCTCAAAAAGAGATGTCTCTGATACCCTTTATTACAGTGCTCTGGATGCTGAGCTTCTGTAACATATCAAAATAATAATCTGCCCTTTCTAGCTCTACCAGTTATGGCAGCATTCTTTAAGGTGATGCTACACCCAGGAAGAAGACTGAACCTCAGCTGACGCATTGTCTTTAAATACATCTGAAATGACAGTGTCCAGTCGGAATGAGCCACACAGTCCCGCAAAGGAACCTCAAATTAAAGCAGGCATGTGGCAGCAAGTGTGAGCATGGGGAATGCTTGTGGGAAAATAGTATACACATGCATATGGGAGAAACAGAGGCATGTATTCCTGTTTGGGAAGGCTGATCAGGTTTTGAAGGTTGGCATAAACCTGCAAATTCTGGAATTCATCAGCAACTGATTACATACTGTTGGATTTTCAATGGTATCACATCAATTCTATTCTTTTCATAACTAACAGTACTTATTTTAGGTACATGAGAAAGAAACCCGTGTGGGAGGGGTGTGTTTTGCATTGATACAGGATAGACTGTTTGCTTTCCACATCTGAGACAGCAGTTGTGGATAATGGCTACCTAGGAAAACCTATACGCTAAACCTTACAACTACTTAGTCCTACAATCCACAAATAAAAGAACATATTTAACTCATTAGAAGAAATAAATGCTGGTGGGGGTCAGTCATTTAATATGGTGTATTTACATATCATCTCAGTTAATTTTGCATAGCCCTCCAGGGAAAAGAAACTCTTCAGAAGAAAGTACTCTTACTAGCAAAACAGAACAAGTATTCAGCCTCTCCTACACAAAAATAAAGAGAAGGTTCTGGTTGTATAGCCAGTATGAATACTGACTACCAGGTAGTGTAAGGGTTAGCACTTCTACCTTTAACTCAGAGGAGCTAGGTTCACGTCGCAAGTACCGAAGTACTCTTGAACATGGTACTTACCCTGAACTGCCCCAGGAAAAAAAAGCCATAGAAACAAGTACATAATTATAACTTAATGGTGTATGACACGGTGCATCAACTAAATAAATAAGTGTAACCAATAAACCAGTCAATCATTTCCCAGTATCTCTAGTCTACTACGATTAGCCAAGAAACATTACATGTGTTTTGGTTAAATATGTTGGCTTGTCACCTATAATTTTAATTCACATGCTTTCAGCTAAATCACAGCTCGTTGCTTAGAGAGACTGACATGCAAAGATGTCAGATACTTATAATAATTTACATTATAGCACTACTAAGATTGTAGCCTGGAATTGCCTTTGCTCTGCATTTGTGGCTTAGATATATATTTTTTGACAGAGAAAGATGCAGGGGACAGGAAGAAGTGGAAACAATTGATCCGCTGTGGTGACCCCTAACGGGAGCAGCCGAAAGATGAAGAAGATATATATATATATATATATATATCCTTTATATGTTATTTTTATTTTATTTCCCTTTTATTGCCTATTGAAGTCTGCAGGGTGTTTTATTTTGAAAAATCAATTAAAAATAAGGCAGAATACCCTGAGATTGCCACAAAAGCACTGAAAAGCCTGCTTCCATTTCCAACATCCTATCTTCGTGAAGTGGCATTTTCTGCAGTGAAAGCAACCAAAATGAAATTACGGAGTAGACTGGACATCAGGAACGCACTTTGGGTGTCATTGTCTCCCATCACCCCTGGATGGGACCGTCTTGTTGCAGGGAAACAAGCGTGGGGCTCCCACTGATTCTACATTATGGTGAGCTGTATTTATTATACACGCGTGATGACTGGTCTGTGGAAAATTGTCTTACATGAAACAGGTCCGTGGTGCAAAAAAGGTTGGAGACCGCTGGTGTAGAACACTTTCTTGGTGGAGCATAGTCAAAGTTTATTCTAACATGCTGATTGGTCTTTTTTAGACAAGTCAAGGTAAATAGTTATTGGCCAAAGAAATCCTTGCGCAGAGGAAATGCCAGCACTACTGGCCATCTTACTTGACGCAGTATTCAATTAGGAAATGGGATAAACTCTCAACCTATTTCTTTGATGGCCAAAAGACAGAAGTAATCAAGCTGATAGGTTGGCCTGACAAAGTGGTGGGGTGTCTGAGTAATGTAGCGTAGGAGGTGACATAGCCCCCACCCCGTGTCCCACATACATCTCAAGTGATGGAGGCTGGCCACCTGTTGTCCCGACTCGCTGGATGGCTGACTGACTGCTGCGCCCGTTGGACCCGAACACTGAGCAGCTTGGAAAAGACAGCAGATGCCACAAAGAGGTCCACCGCAATGGACCATGCCGATTCAAGAGGGGCTGTAGTCAAACTATAGTTATCCCCAAGTGACACTCATTCAAGTTAGGAGAATTTGACTTTACACTTTCACTTAATAACCTTATGTCAATTTTAGACATTTTTCAGTGTTTATAAAACTGAAATTTGGGTTTTGTGTGACTCCTAAAAGCTGAGCAAGACATTTACATTTATACTTTTATTCATCCATAATCATTAACTGCTTTAGCCCATCATTGTCATGGCAGTCCAGAGCCTATAGTGGAATCACTAGGTGCTAGGCTATAAAACTAGAAGGTGGTTGGCAGGTCAGTCCATCACAGGATGACCACAAACAGAGACATACTGACACATGCATACTGTATAGGCAATTTTGAGCAACCAGTTAACCTGAAACACATGTCTAGACTGCAAGTTGAAGCTGGAGCACCCCAGAGGAAACCAACACAGAAATGAGGTGAACATGCAAATGCAATACACACTGAAATAGATTCGAGCCCATGGCCAAACAGCCTAGGCACTGTAATGTGGAAGCACTGCTGCTCTGCCCATTTATTTTTTTTTAGCAGACACTTCTCTTCAAAGCAATGTACAATGATTAGGTCATATTTAGCTGACACCTTTTTCCAAGGTGACTTAGGTGCTATATATGCTGCATTTCACCCATTTATCTACATAGAAGAGCAGTGGTGCACATGCATGGCGCACGCTCATAGATACATGCACAACGTGGCCAATTTAGGGTGACAAATCCATAGGAAAAAAACATGTTTTGGACTGTGAGAGGAAATGGAAGCACACTAAGGACATACACAAACATTGGGAGAACAAAAAAAACCCCACAGAGACTGAGTGGGGATCAAACCCACATTTGATTGCATGTCACAGCCACTGTGAAACAACATGCCAACTTGTTCAGTGAGTGTGATTTTATTTCCATTGTTTTCACCACCTTTTTCTTTACTTGCATTTTCTTTTCTGCATTAAAAGTTGAATTAATATGTGACATTAAGGATCCTTTGTTAATTGTGCATAAATGATACCTACCAAAACCCTGAACTACAGCAGGTAGACAGCTATATATTACTACAGAGTAATAAATGATGGGAAATTGCCTTACCAAGTTGTGCTATGACAAGTAAAATGACATATTGAAGCAATAAACTGATGATATTTTAGTATAACTGGGTGTCAGTTTTGGAGCTCAGGAACATAAAATGTTTAAAATTGAAACTAAAGGTTAAAAAAAAGTCATATATGAATACTTCTTATATAGGGTTCACTAGGAGCATACTACCTTCATAAAATGGGGCAAGACTGATTTCTTCCCCAAAACGTACAATTTCAGTTGAATTCAACGTAATTTATTGAATTGCTCTTTTTCCATCAGGGTGACCCAGAGCCCTAATAGCATGGAGCAAGAGCCAGAAAAGCCTTATGGTTTTCACCCCACCGCGCTCTCCATAGAAGGACATTTCCAAGCATTACAAGTGAGGGTGGAGCTCTGCACACCTAAAGGCGCAAACAGCAGATACCAGGGCCGGAGAGGGGAATAGAAGGACAGCTCCAGCTCCACCTCCTGCAGTCTTGGACTGGAACAAAGCTGCTCTTTCAATTCAATTCAATTCAAAGAGATTTATTTGTCACATACATGGTAACCAGGTATGCCATACAGTGAAATGCGCACTGAATCGACAGTGAATCTTTGTGTTCCTGCAAAGTATTACTAACTCCACTACATAGCATAAAGGTCTGCTTGAGCGACAGGGGACCCGACGAGCAGTCTTGCAGCGTCACACGTCACCCTGTGTCCCGGAAACGGCTCTGGTTAACTTTGATGGCCCGCGCGCGCTCCTCCGTCCACTGACGCAAGTTGGTCCGTACGAGACGAAGTTCACCATGACAACAGTACGGCAGTCAGACAGGCGCGGAACAGCATTGCAGTCGTGCATCTGCGGAGTTTAAAACCAGCCACCCATGTATACGTGCGTGCGTGTGCGTGAGAGAGAGAGAGAAGGAACGCTGTGCCACACGGGACTGCACTTTGAGTCGGTGAAGCACAGCCGCTCAGCAGCTACAGGTGCAGGCAGGTACAAGCAGGTACAAGTACACGGACGGCCACAGCTTCCATCACCTCCTCGTTACCAGGGTCTTCAGCTCATGAACCTCGTGTCTTTGAGAGAAACCGCGATTCTGAGCTCCATCTGCCCGTTACGGCGGATCACTGCGATCAATGGCAGGTATCGAGCGAGTGAGAAGCTGTTCTGCACACAGGGCATACTGGTCACTGGCCCTCTTACTAGTTACCGCTACAGTTGCTTAGTGGTGTGCCGACTGGTCACTGGTCCATTCACTGCCCTAGTAACTGCACTGCTGCAAATGTCGTTTGACGGGCTCCTGTCACTGCTGAGGGGTTTACTCACCCACCGCTTATTCGCCTCCAGCCGCGTTCCCAGTGACAGTGTTGGCGAACTAACAGCCGCGCTCCTCTGCGCTCATTGCCCCCAGGAGACGGAATCCAGGCGTTCGCGGCTCATCCCCTCATGCCCTCGTCAGCCGGCAGTCCGCACCGCGGGCATCGGCAGCCTGGAGTGCGGCGCGAGCGACGGCACATCCGCGCGTCTTGGCTCGCGCAGCTCCGCCCAGCGCGCGAGCGCGCGCTCGAACCCTCAGCCGCCTCTCGAATCCGGCAGGAGGCGAGGCTGCTGGGCGTCCGCAGCTTCGCAGCAAATCCAATAGCGAACAAGCAAGCAACTGGGCGGGATCTCTCAGCGAGCCAGCCATGATGCTAACGACACATTTCTGTTCAATCTCAAGCGAAGGACGCCTGAATCGGCCGCGGGATGAAACTGTCCCAGCTGTATTTCAGATAGTTCAGGAAAAGTTTCACCTTCTGAGGCAAATGGAAGCAAAACGAGGGAAAGAGCTCAGAAGTGCTGAACTGTCGGGTGGTTTGGCGACACCCGCTCTCCAGCCGCGTAAGTTTCCAGCGACTTCCCTCAACAAAATTGCTTTTTTTTTTATATATATATATATATATATATATATATATATATATATATATTGCAGCGTATTGCTTTGCAACACTGCACGCAGTGCTTGCAGAAAAAAAGTCTTAATTTCAGATTTACCATGAAAAATCTTTAAAGCCCTTTCTTTCGGGAAGCCATGATCCTTGACGTACGTGTAGGCTATTTTCAGCAGCGTCCAAGTTTTATTTTCGTGACTGTTCGGTGTTCCCCCATTTATGCACAGTTGTGTTTTAGTTTGTGCTGTCGGACCCTGGACTGCGGGCCAGTAAATCGCAGTGGAAAGAAACAATGAAGCTACATTTTCGTAACCTGGACGATAAGCCACATTCGCACGTTGTGCCACTTGAAGGTGCCGTATGGTGACCCCCAGTGGACCTTGGAGCCATTTTCTCCTGGAGTTTCCACGATGATGTCCACTGGAAATTTTAGCAAAAGTCCAACTTGCCGATTCAAAGTGAACACTTACAGTGCATGAAACTGCAACGGTTTTACAATTGCTGCAAAAATATAATACCGATACGGTAACACGATGGCTGCACGGCTCCGTACGCTTGGCTCCCCGCACGCAGGCGGCGTAGTTACGCATTAAATATTAGAGGCGCAGTATTTGGGTGAATGCGTTTTTTACTGCGATGGAAGAAGCACACGAGAAAGTGAATGGCATCTTGTGATAGCGTTCAGAGCTTCGACTTTTACAGACACGCTGTACATGGTGCAAAAAGCATTACATCTTTATGAAGTCCGATGAGAATGCTCTAAAATGGGACTGAATTTACGGCTCTCTCGCCATCACGGCGCCGGGATCCACGTTCTGCCTTTTTTTCCCCCTCTTTAATTCTGTCTTTAACTGCAGCGCCATCTAGCGCAAAGGGTTGCAAAACGCATTTCGTATCCAGGGACGGCGCCATCAAATCACGTTGTTCGCGCACCCAACAAATAAAGTAGTTCATTTCCAAACGGTTTTATTCCTTATTTCCCACGAAGCAGATGAGGAAATAACGATTTAGCTACCAAACTACAAAGAGGCCACACGAGTATTAAAACGCTGCTGTTCTGTGGCAGAAATATATTTTAAGTGTATAAACGTTCATAACTGAAGTTTTCACACATGGCCCTTAATTTATTTATAAATACATATGAAAGGAAAAATGAGGAAAATAAAGTAAAAATCACTATAAATCCTTACACCTTATATAAATAAAACACTTTCAAGGTACACTTTAAAATTGCTGCAAACTGAATACAATAAATAGGCGACTACTGACAAACAATACAAGTCACTGGCACTAAAAATGAATGTAACTATTACTTTTGTATATTAAATGACTTATTAGGTAGGTTAATGTGGGATATAAGAACACCTGTGCAAACAGTAACAATAGGATTTAAATGTGTTCGAAACTGGGCCCTGTACACAGATCAAACAACAATTTAAATTAATAAAACTTTTGGAACCTGCAGATAACATTGCTAACTAAAAAGAGCTTTAACTGGTCCTGCAGTATTGCATAAATAATACCAAGTAAAGTTTTGACGTAAACAGTCAAGACTTTTTAATAGTTACAGGTCAAATTAATACAATATTACATACAGGCTTTTTTTCTTACATAGGCATAGGAAAGTACTACTGAAGATTATGTTTTAAGGACAAGCTTAGAACACATGTTAACTAGCACCTGGATGACATTTAAATTACCAGGTAAATGCATCAGTATAGAAATTAAGCAGTCAGTCTGAGCAGGAACCAGCACATCCTGCAGCCCCAAAACTGGACATTCACCCTCCACTCACCCAAGACAAACAACTGTTGTTAGTGTTACACTGCGGTACTAAATGCGGTGCCAATGCTGTGATTTTCCGGGACATTCCAGTTGAAACAAAGTAAGGGAATTCTGCATTTCTATAAATGGTCTAAATTTGTAAGGGACAGATTAGAAATACAGTTTGAAACCTTGAGTTGTTGAGCTTATTTTGATTTATATATTTTATTGTAGTTAAAGCATTTTAACACTGTATTGATGTAATATATTCACCATGCTTATGCCAATTTATGTTTTCATCTATACAGAAATTTAAAACTGATTTTTCAGTTTTAAAAAGATGCAGCAAAACACTGACATTGATGTTAATATTGTAACATGAAATCAGTTTTTGTTTATGGTTTTAATGTACTGCATCACTCACGGCAATGTAGGAACGTGCTCGTATTTTAACATAGCGAGTGCAAATGCCAAAGTACCCCACTCCAAATTCTTAGCCGAGATATACGAAATACTGTACATACAACTCACTGCCCAAACTGAGCAGTCAGGTGTTTGCCAGCACTGGTACAGAAACATACGACTGCTGCTGTCACTCAAGGGTTTTGTTAAGGAAATCAACAAGCAAATGGTGTGGAAATCCAAAGTCCAACTGCACTGTTACATAACCCTGCAGAAATTGAGAGGTGGAAGGAACGCGAGAGGTACAGTGTCAGTTTGGAGCTGTAGTGCTGTTTTCAATACACATTTTCTTGTATGGTAACTGCAATGAATTACAAACACACTGAACTGATTCAGTTACCTCTCCGGGCAGCACAACTGGGTTGATGATCTCAAACAGGTCCAGTCCTTGTCTGTTCAACAGGGTGGTTATCCCTCGCTCCAGGTCTGAGCAGGAAGTACAGAAGGCAGTGGATACATGCCGACGTACATGTGCACACAGAAACTCTGTTTGTTTGGAAGCTTTAATACATGACATTAGATGACAGTCAGAGAGACTGTCAAAAGTGAGTCATTACGTGCCCACAGGGCCAAGAGGCTGACTGGTTATGTATTGAAGCGCAGGTGGAGACCCCCTGCAGCAGGTCACCGAGGAGTAAGGCCCATTGTAAATACTGCAGCACTAAGACACACTTACAGGACGTGACTTTCGGCACTCCTATCTTTTCAACAGCCTCTCGCAAGTATCCCACGTGGTCGTCCTCCAGCTAGGACCCCGACACACACGTCAGACAAAAGCACCGGCAACAACAGCACACACCACTACACTCACGTCCACTGCACTCACCTGGAGGGCTGCTGGAGACAAGGATGCTTTTGAAATGGAAATACTTTGGAAGATAAAAATAATTAAGAATACAATACATAAAATATATAAATAAAAATGACTTTTCCTTGTAGAAATGTGTGTATGACTTGATGTACAGCCAGCTAGGTGGACTCCCATTATCTGCCTCAACTTTCACACAGGCATTACTCACAAAGACGGTGCTGCACTAAGAAACAGCCTTTTGTCAGTGTAGGATGCTCTCACTGTGACCTCTGCATCCTAAGGAGCAGAAAAGTGGAGGGTTACTTTAGAAATGACAAAGGTGTGACGATTAACATTAACACTTCAATGTTCTCTGAGTATCCAATGTCAGAGGATATCACACAACCGGCGTACTGCTTCAAAGTAGAGAATGGAACTGCTGGAGGTGGTAGCCAGTTCCACTGCAGCCATCCCCCTCACATAGGTACCCGCAGGGGTCGTCCAGAGACGTGGCACAGATGCACTCCACACCTTAAGCACCGCTTCCTCAGAGGACAGAAGCTGAGAAGTACCCAAGCAGACCACTGGTAAGGAATATTTACACAAATATGAACATGTTCTTGTCCTAAAGTATTGATTTAAAAGCAAAGCACGGGTGAAAATGAAAGAAGGATCAGTTGGCACGGAACTGTGTGTTACATTTAATGCTCATATGTTAAATGCAGCAGTAGGGGACTTGTCTGCTGAAATATAGCTCATATTATTGTAGCCAGCCTGGGTGAAAGGTGAAGCTGCTCACACCACACAGCAGGAGCCATGTGAGGAGCGGTAGTATGACCAGGGTATCAGAACCCAGTCACCTGCAGTACCTCTTCCAGGAAGGCTGGCCTGGGTGCTGATAGGTCCCCCTTGAAAAGATTCTGAAAGTACATTTAAAAATACAACAAAAGTACTGAACAGCTCACTGAATGTATTTGAGGAGAAAAAAAAAAACTCAACTATAGATAAAGAATTAATGAACATAACAATAAAGAAATTCGTGGAGTTTTTTTGTTTGGCCCTGTAGTTAAAATGCAGACACCAACCATCATTTGCATTGCTACTCCCACCCCCTGAGTTTGAGCGGACACACACCGTGAGCTCCTGTCCACTGATGTTCTGAACAAGCCGTCTGTCAACATGTGCAGCTTTCACCAGAGGCTCCAGAAGCTCATCAGAGAGCCAGAAGTAGATCATGCGATCTTCGGTCAACTGTGCAGGGTTGAACACGGAGGAGTTGATGACAGCAGTCACATTGTTGTAGTGAGTTAGGCCCTGAAACCCAAAGTAAAGGATGAACACATGTCCCCTTAACCTCAGACCACTGAAGAGAGGCCTTGAACAGATCTCCTTAGACAGAAATACTCCATTAGGCTAGTTTTTGTGGTAAAGGAGGGTACAGAAATGGTTCCGTACAACCTTATTCTGTATGCCTTTGGATTGCAAGCATGGCTCAGCACAGTCAGATTTGAACTACGCCCCAAAAGTGAGGATTAGGTGCTGAGGCACCATTATGACACATTGTTAAATTATTACAACTGTAAATTTCAGTAAATCCCAGCGGGTGTGTTTAAATCTGCATACACAGATGACTCCAGTGCAACAAGTAAAAATGTTGGCCAATGGGAAAGTTGCATTCAGATTACAGTATAAATATGCTTGTGTGGTAAAGCACATAAATGTGAGAAGAGGGGAGGGTTTACCTTGTGATAGGACTCAATATAGTTTGAGGTGATGGATGGGGCAGCAGCAACTGAGATGTCCACCCCTATATCTCCATCACTCAAGAAGTGTTCTGTGGGATTCATGGACCATCTTTGTTAGAGCTCCTCCAAGCTCTCTGAGACGTACACTTTGAGACAAACACTGAGAAGCCCCACTCTGGCCGTTTGCAAAAACATAAACTCCTACACTCTTCTTTTCCATTTTGTCTATGTACCAAAAATGTTAGAATTCTAGCAATTTCCACACTAACCTGCTTGTTCTTGTATGAAATCAGCAAGAATATCAGCCACCTTGTTTATTTCTTTGCAGATCTGGAACGAATTCAAGCACAGGCAAATAATCCCTGTTTGCTTGCAACTACTTGGGCAACAACATTTATGACAAAATCCTATACTGTACAGCATAGAAACAAGATGTTTTTGCTCCATCCATGAAGGTTAAAAGGTAGAACAGGAGCCGTGTTAAGCTGTGCAGATGGCGGGACCTGGATGATCAGCAGACAATTAAGTTGAAAGGAACATCGACACCCCAATGTGTTCAGTATCTTTCCCACTGTTCACCTGACTCTTGATGACCACCTTCACTGTGAATGTGACAAAATCCGTGAAGAGCTTCTTCACCCACCCAGGTCTGTAGGAGGAAAGTCAGTCAGAGAAAACCACTGTGGCCTTCACAATCCCACATACTGTCCATGTAAATGTCACATTAATTATTATTATTATTATTATTATTGCCAGCAGCTTTCTGTTTAGCACAGCGAGCCGGTAACACTTTGAGCTGTACATTTTCACAAAGGTGATCTAGTGCTCTAATTGCAGGGGGTCTGCTGGGCTTGCAACATGCAACCTGCCTCACCAGGTGGAGGAACACTGCAGACCACAGACATGACCTGCGAGCAACTGTGGTGCCGCCCCCATGCTGTATTTACCACAGTTACTCACTCTCGGTCGCCGTGCAAAACCAGCTGCAGCTTGTGGAAGGTGAGGTAGCAGTCTGACGTGTCTGCGGCCACTTTGCCCTTCCTGCAGTCTGGGGAAGGTAGAACCCACAGCAGGGCACAGTTACAGCCGTGGCTGCACTGGGAGCGCTGTGACACTGAAAATCCTCACACCAACCAATTAAGGTGTTACAACAGCACAAAAGACTACAGTATATGGCAGCATACAGTACGTCTAGCAGAATAACCCTGAAAGACTTGTAACAATGCTGCTGTTGTCAGTGCATGTGTGAGGTCAGAGTCTGAGGAGATGGGTCGAAAGAGGCCACTTACAAAGCTTAGGCTTGATGACCAGGTCAATGTCTGATTCAATCTCAAAATCCACAGATTGTCCAAATTCAAGGCTGTTAAAGAGAGGAGATGTTACACTTTGTGCCACATGGCAATCATATGTTTGTTCAATTGATTGAATTTTTCATTTATGTCACTTTTTTTTTTTTATGCCAAACTACTCGTGTTGCTGAACATTGATGCGCCATTAATGAGTTCTTTAAGCATCTTTTACACAAGCATTTATGTGATCAACAAATGTTGCCGTTCTGAGGATTTGGTCTCCATTTCTGCTAGCTTGAGCAGCATGCAGGAGAACAGCAGGACTCACAGCCAGCCTCCATATCCATACTGCATGGAGCCCCGGAAGATTGCAGACACATTGAAGATGGAGATCCCAATGTGGTTGTTTGCCTGCAGCTCCACCTCACTGCCTCCAATGAGCAGGTTGTGAACCTCAAGACTGTTAAAAATGAGAGGTCAGGATGAAGGGGGAGGGGGTCTCTGAGGGTTCAGCATAGACATTTTCCCCAATATTTTCCAGTTTTTAGGAACTGTCACTGTAGCTGCAATGATACTAGTATAGTGACTGCTACCACTACTGCTGAAATACTGTGCAGAGTTGAGGACAATGTTTTTAAGCAGAAAAGATGAGCACCAGGCAATCTTCTGTGGATTTGTATGAGCAATGAAGGTCTGTAGGCCTAAACATATGCCCACTCACTTGTTGAGCCCATAATGCACCTTCCCAGTGAACAGGAATGACTTCTCTCCTTGCATGCTGGGGTAGCGGGCGTGTTGGAAGGCAGCTTCAATTACCTTGGTTGTCTTCTCATTCACTGCAGAAGAATTCAGTTCATACATATGAACATGTAGTTCGATTAATAATTACTCATTAGCGTGCATTCACGCTGCTATTTAATACATTACTCACCGGGACCTTCTATCCACAGGCACCCCAATGCTTCATATGTACAAATTATTTTGCTTCAGTACTCCAGCAAAAGGGTCTACAATTGTTGATAATTGCTCACAGCATGTTGGCACTATAACTTCATTTTCATAGCGTGGATACATCTGCTAGAACAAAACATAGCAGTCCAATGTAGGTAAAGTGCTAAAATCCCATTTCGGTATTTTACTACCCCAACTGGGAAAAAGTTGGCATGCATGGAAAGTGCAAATAAAAACAGAAGCAAAATTCACTTTGACTTGCAATCCATCACAAACAGTATGAAGACTATTTAGATGTTGTTTATTGTGGTCAACTTCATTTCTTTGTAAATACACATCCATTTTTGCCGTCCCTCAGATGCCACTGCATCAAAAACCGTAATTCATCGACAAGTGATATAGCCGCAATGGCTCAGGAGAACTCTGGCAATGCGCAATGCCCTGTGTGCATGCTGTGTGATTATTTTTCCCCATTTATAATAAAGTAAAATAGGATCATCATACACGCACATTTTCGATCTGTTCAGCGTTTCTCTCAGGTGCCCGCATAAAGCATGACGCATGTATATGCAATAGAATTGAAAGGACACAGAGTTGTACTGCTGCACCGTGAAAACTCAGTCATTCTCACACAGCAAACAAAGAATTTGGAAATGGCAGCTAATCAGTCCTGGTTAGACGGCCTTTTCACACAGCTGATAGGGTCGTGTTTCAGAAGGCTGGGCACTGCGATCAGTCAGTGAAACAAAGAGACACGTACACCCTGAAGAGGTTTGTGGGGGGTACTTACAGACCAGCGCGGCCGGGTAGGTGAGCCTGCAAGCGGCCCCGGTGAACCTGTATGCAGAACCCGGATCCAGGCAGCACCGGGTCACCAAGGTGAAGCTGAGGAGCAGGAGCAGGAACGGGAGGCCCATGATGCTATCCAGGGAGCAGCTGCTTGACTCAGTCCACACGTGTCCCCACTTTGTCCCACAGTCCTTCTTCCTGCGACCGCCTCTGCTGACTGAGTCTGGCTGCGTGCAGGAGGACCGAGGGGGCTGGGAGGATATGGGCCATAGGGCTGTGCTTGTGGACTGGGGGAAGTAGGGCCAACCCCCAGGGGTCTGTGGGCCACATTAAGGAGGATTCCTGTCAGACAGCCAAAGGTCCACCCTGAATTCCAAAGCAATCACAAACAACTCTCCAAGGGCCACTTTTTATGCATCTGGAATGAAAGCTACTCAGTGGGACGGCATGATTAGCTTAACAGCAGTACCGAGGAACAGCTTGGCCAGTGCTTTCCTCATCAACACAACCATACGTTCTGGAATAAAAATAGGATTTTTTTTTTGTTGTTAAATTGTCAAGACAATGTCTCTCACTGCCAAGTCAAAAGGAATCCCCCTCCCCAGGGAAAATATTAGGTCATTCCTAATGAAATAATTCACTGAGACAGCAGGTAAAGTTTGAGGTCATTTGAGCAGTTGGCTGAAACTATCAGAAAACTGCAACTGCTAAAAAGGGTAAAAATGACACTTTGAACTACACTCAAGATGAGCAACCCCTGGAACAGTGAATGTTTGAAAATACTGAAATCCCTAGATCAACTTTAATGTTATTAAACTATTAATCATAATACATGAAGTTCAGAAACAGATCAGTGTGTTGTGTAGAATTAGTACATAATGGGAGGGGGGCAGCAAAAACTGATCTCAGCAGTTTGTGGACGCCTTGTACTTCCACTCTTTCTCCCCATAAGGGTCCACAGGAAATAGGAAAGGGGTGGAAGAGGCCCATGACCTACAGTAGCCTATGGCCCTCAGTTCTCTCCAACACACAAAAACACATGCACACAGACAAGATAGGGGAGAGGTGCCTTTCTCCTTTACAACATAGGAAATTGGTTCAAGTACTTGAGGGGTTGGACCAAGATGAAACCTTTGCTTACCTTTTTGTGGTCCTGTTTCAGAATGAATAAATGTGAATACAGAATCAAGTGTGAAATTTCTTAGCAACATTAAACTGTACAGTAATCTACAGGTGGCAATGGGAAAGACTTAGCTGAAAGAGATTAATTTAAACACCCATTGTCATACTGGTACAAACAGTTTGAACATTTAAGACTGTTTTCTAGCAGTTCAAAGAATGCTCCTGCATTTGGGGAAAAAGTTCAGCAGATCAGGTCCTTCTCCCCCTTAGCCAAGCCATACACTGGCTTTTTACCAGTCACAGATAAACATTATAGCAACGCATTTTAAAGCAACATATATAAATGGCCTGATTTTGTCCACAGGCAAGGAAGAAACATTGATGCCATTTTGTGAAATTCATGCCCAAGAGGAATCAGTATTGTGTGTCTTAGACATGTTTTTTTTTTTTTTTTTTAAATCAACTAAGCAGTACTTAACAAAATACCAGAAGCATAATTAAAAGATGTACAATACAACTTTTATTTGAGAAATCAGCTTTCCACTGTTCCCTTACACACATTTGTACAAATCCTTTGGCTGAAGTAGAGGTCCATTCACTGCCTTCCCACAGGGCTCCTTCACATGGAGGAAAAAATAGAATCTTGGGAGAAAAAGATTTCCAGGGTAGCCAGAGTTCAGCTTCAACTGTACTGTGAAATCTACCCATGGATAACATAAATCCTGACTGCAAGCAGAAGACCTTAGAAGATTAACCAATAAAGCATCCTAAATATAAATATATACATTTTTACATTATGTTCCTTCACATATTTACAGAACCTGCAGCTGTCCGACCGGGTAGCTTTTCAGCTGCGGTCCTCAAGAGTTGATGCCACCATACAGACAGTCATCCATCCCTAATCTCACAGTGCGCTCCACCCGCAGGTGGCACTGATCGCTGTCCGACATAAGAGGCTTGTACCGCAAACCGCTGAGGCACTTCCATCCAAGTTCAGTTCACCAAGGGCTGTGGCACATCAGGCACTAGAGAGGCAAAGAAGGCCTTGAAGAACACCCAGGCTGTAGAGACAAGGGGAACTCGTTGTGGCTCTGCCAAGTCTGCCCTCTGGGCAGGATGCCCAGTGTCCCCACCCTCCGCTGCATCAGCCTCCATAGCAGGAACATCCGCCTGCAACAAGCAAGAGAGAGAAAGCAGCCTATGAGCATTCATTCAGAGCTTTCAGAAAAAATAAATAAATAAATACATTTTCAGTTCAACTGAAACTCTGAAGTTAAAATGGGGGGGGGGCTAAGTTCACTGCAGTACACAAATTAACACCAGTCAGTGTTTTGCAAAACTGGTTTTGGTAAACAAAAAGCATATTTATAAAGAATTCATGTTGCAATGTTGTAACACCAGACGGGGACAACAAACAATGCACTTCTTTATCAATAACTGTCCACCTGTGGAAACTTACTTGCTGCTCTTCTCTGTTCTCTGCAGCTTCTGGGCCTCTGGGTTCACGCAGACGCACAACTGCAGGGCCCTCACGACGGAAAGGAAACCAGCCAGCTGTGTGCCTGCAACACGCAAGTGTGTAAGTCTTGGGGGGGCAACACATTTGGAAGAAATGAGGACCCAGCTAGCAGTGGAACTTAAGCTTTACATTTGACTATGGCCCACTAAATAAATTATTTCGAGGCACAAGATGAGGAACGCATAACCTCCTGGTCATCAGGTTTGTTAACCTGAAGCCTTTGACCTACATGTTCCTACAACCATAGTAGAAGAGATATCCCAGTGGGACAAACATGTACACACTCCTGGTGAAGCTGCAAGCACAAAGCTGGTGTTTATCAACAAACACCAGTGGGCTTGGGCTCAACACTGCATCTCCACCAGGTCTTTTGGCCTACAACTGCCTTGTCATGGAAAACATACCCTGCTTGGGTGACATGCAGACAGAGCAACAAGGATGTGGCCAGAAAGAGGCAAATCTCCAGGGTTTGGGCCCCAAAAAAAAAAAAAAAAAAAAAACAGCCCCAACATCTCAATTTGGTACCACAGAAAGCCCTGAGCTTTCATGCTGGAGTTTAATGCACTTTTAAAAACACCAACAGTGTACAACTGTGACAACACACAACTTTGGCCATACAATGCTGTGTCCACAAGTCAAGTCTTTATGGAACAATTAAACATTTCACTCTTATTGTGTGTGTGTGTGGGGGGGTGTGTAAACAAATTTTAATCATTTTAGAATACATCACCAAGACAGCCCACCAATGACTGCCACACACACACACACACACACACACACACACACACACACACACACACACACACACACTACATTCATACTTACAGGTACATGAGAAGCAGACTGCTCATCACAAGGACAAAGCGGCTGATGCTGGAGTAGAAATAGACGATGCTCAGCAACACAGCAAAACGGGCCACCGTATACAACCAGTCGAGCCAGTCTCTCTCCACGTCCTCCTCCTCTTCCTCCATCACAGGTCCACCCTGAGCATTCATACGCAAGTTCTGATTGCCTCCTGCTGGGTTGAACTCGGGGGCTGCTGGGACATTCTGATCAGCAGGCAGGTTTGGAAGAGTCACAGGGGCGGCAGCAGGTTGAGGGTCAACAGGCAGAGAGTGAGTGGCACTGGAGCTTACAGGGGCCCTGGCAGAGACAGCAGCTGCAAGGGCTGCACGGCTACGGGTGAAACAGAAACAGTCCGAGAACATGAAACGACGTTTACACTGCAGTTAGAAGACAGGTCCAGTATACATCACATTTTTATTTACTATTTTATTTATCCATTTATGTCTTGTCTTCTTAATGTTTGGTTGTTTGTTTGTCCTCGTAAATTTTTTTCTGGCATGTAACCACGCACAGTCTCCTATCCTATTGAATCAGAGCACATTTCACTACATGGTATACTCAGTAACCACGTACGTGACAAATAAACTCTTTTGACATTTTCCTGCCAAACTCACTTTGTACATTTCATCACTTAATCATCCTCACTGCTGATGCAGTTCAAAAGCAGACAATCACAAAATTTATATCATGATCAGTGCCCCCACAACACTAAGGAAAAATAAGACATGAAGCCTTTCCACAGCAAAGTGGGTAACTTTCATACTTTGGTTTAATTAAGAATTTAAATAAAAAAATTAAAAAAGTTGAATCTACTGAATGACAGAGTACAGACCAAATGGGTGAAAAACTACAAGTTCCCTGTTCACTGCAGGTGCCCCTGTGGATGTGGAAAAGTTAAGTGCTGTACTTACTAGTGCATGTAGTACTGCTGGGCATAAACTTGCTGCAGCCAGAGCAGCTGCTGGGGGCTGTACAGGGAGTAGGCTGGGAACACAGGGCGAGTCATGGCTGCCCCAAGGCTGGAAAAAGAACAGTGATCACAGCCAACTTCGAATGGCCTCCATGTTAACAAACAGGAGTAACAGAACAAACAAGCAAATGCTTTGCGACCACCTACCCTGTACAACCAGATTGGGTTGAGGATTGATCTGTTGGGTGTCCCCGGTTCCTAAGCCCGTTCCCCTGGAACGTAGCAGGAGTCACAGCAGGTGTATGTGGAGCCAGTGGGGATGATAAGCCTGCTGTGCAATCCTTCTCTGCTGCTGTTTGAACCTGGAGCAAAGGGAAGTCTGAAGCCCTCCAAGGGAACAGACCCCTATCTGCATTTTCTAAACCAATATCTGACCTCCCAATTTTAAAAAGTGCCCATGGTTTAGATCAAAAACCAAAAGATCCCTGACAAAAGCAGTAGTTACAATAGCTCCACAGCGGTTTCCTTTCACAACCCAACGACATCTTAAAGTCGATGTTCTCCATGGTGATAAACAACCGGACTCGATAACACTGGGATTAAGAGACAGATGCCATGTAGGAGACACCTACCCTGGGCACAGGTCCACCTCCAGGCTGGGGTTTGCACACACACACCAGGTGAATGGTGGGCATGATGTTTGACTGAAAAGGACAAAAAGCAAATGATGAATGTGCATCATACACTCCGCATGTGTGTAAACATAGCAAGACCATCCTTGGCTGCAACGGCCAACAGCTGTAACACCAGCAGGCTCAGGGGAGGAGGTACCTTCAGGAATGCATCACGCAGGAGCTGGGTATCCCGAAGTAGTTTCCCGCAGTAGATGAGCCGCTGCTCCGTCTCGGGCTGCAGGGGATGTAAAGAGGCAATTTTGGGGAAGAGGAAGTCACTGGGTAGCGGGGCACACTTTACCCTCGACAACTGCTTCTCTTACTGCTGTTAGAGGAACTCGAGCTGCGCGGCTCAAACAGAAACCGGAAGTGAGAAACTCAGAGGAGGACAACGGCAGCTGCCATTTCCGGCCTGAACTACCACAAACACGGAAGTAGAAGTATCGAAAGAAAGGTTGAAGCAAACAGTTGCAAAGTGAGTGTTAAGGGTAAAACCCAGCGCTAACTTGGCAGGAACTGAGCCACTGACAATGCAGAGAGAGCGAGAAAGACTCACGGGTCGCCATGGGTGGACTCGGGATAAGTGGCCCTTTAGCTCCTTCACGGTCCAGGTCAGCAGAACCCCACTGACCGTCTGGTCCTCACACACACCGGTAGGACTTTTAACGATGAGAGTGAGTGCGCTCGACTCACGGCTGTTGTCGTCCTCCATGTTTACTACGCAGTCGCTCTTCCTAGCAGCTCCAAGCGCGCAGAAAAACAACCGCGACTCGCTCAACTTCGGCAGTCCGCACACAAGCCTACGCTTTTGTTTAAAGGCTTATACTTAATGAAGAGCGCGAAAAGTTCCCAATTCCCCGACAACCCAGGCACGAACGCGCTCGTCGCCGTCCTTCGATCGGGAAGCTTCGGTGCCCCGTAAATAAATTCCCCGAGGCTCCGTTCCTGAATGCACTGTGGCGGCCGCTGATTGGCTGCGCGCTGCCGCTTCAACAACGTGGACGCCCGGCAGCAGCAAACGGCACTGCGCAGACTCCGCAGAGCGCGATGACGCAACAGAGTCGCGACAAGGAGCTTCCGGCCAGTGCGGTTGCTGTGGCCTCTGTGGGGTTGGGTTAGGGTTAGGGTTAGGGTTGGGTCCGGAAAAAGAAAAAGGCTGTTTACAGTCGGGCAGGCGTACAGTAAGAGTACAGTAAGAGTACAGTAAGAGGGCAAAACGCTGGCACGTTCACGTCATAAACTGCCAGTGTCCTGTTTTAATAGAGGAATGAAGAGGTGACGCCAGAACTAGGCTCTTTATTCGTTTTTGGTGAACTACATTTTGAAGCAGGTACAGGACATTTAAAAAAAAACAGTTCAGCTAGACAGTTAGAATTTGAACATTTTAAAATAAATCTTAAAGCATTGCAGACATAATAAAATGTTTGTCCATCCAGGCCCTCTTCTCTTAGATTTGATTTTCTTACTGACAGCTCATTGCTTCATACATCTACTGTATGTCTTAAACAAAGCCACATACACAGTGCTGGCAAAAATTGTCTAAAAATTTAAAAATCCCATTACCTTAGATTAAATCACATGCACGTTAGATGCAAAAACACTAAACATTGAATATTTAAATGCACCAACATAAGGCAAAATATTCTCACATTGATAATAAGGCATTATGTACAGTGGGAGGAGCTGCATCCCCAAGGTGCTAACCATGCTCTGTGAGGTCCTCACACAAAAGACAAAAACAAGAGAAGCCGCAGCCCATTGGCTGCTATTGGCAGTAGAATGTGAGCACATTCTTCTGGTTGCCTCTGACAAGCAGTACAGGGGGTCGAAGGTCACATGACAGGATGTCCAGCCAGGCCATGTACAGGGCACTGGGACACATCCCTCTTCGTGCCACAGGCATAGTTCTGTTAGAGACAAAGGTAGGGCCTTCTTCAGTGACAAGTGCTCACCAGAGTCATTTCCTCTCAGACTGACACATACCGGTCCTTCATTACTCATACAATGTTTTGCTTTGCAGACTCAACTGTTTTCATCTTCCTTATTTCAGAAATTCATGTCAACTGTTGTTTAACCCTTTGTCTGGCTGAGATTTGCATCTTCCCCTCTTCTCAGTCAGGTTTATTTATCTGCAGTTTAGACACTGCCAGACATTGGTGGGAACAGCCCTTCAACAGAAGAGTCACCCAACCCCACCAGCAGCCACCAGTCAAATACCACCATACTTATTTACCCACTAGAGCATTTTTTTTTTTTTAAGTTTCCCCAGTTTACTTGGAGCGAATGCAACTCACATTATAATCAAGGCTGCATCTCTGGAGTAATCCAGTAAAATTTCATTCAGACGAATCTGTCGAAGAGACTGGAAAACAGGCATCATTTTTGTAAAGCAATTGAAAAAGTTTTAAAATTTATCATAAGTACAAATTACTTCTGTGTACCACATCAGCTTACCATACAGTAAAACAAACTGTAATATACTGGACTAAACCATTCCACGCTGCAGTTACTGATCACAAGGGACAGAATTTAAAGTTGCTCAGCCCTGTGATGCTGCTCTTTCTGTCCACAGCACTGTTGCTCACACGATTTCCAAATCTGCAGAGAAAAAGCAGAAAAAAGGGGATCACCTTGGCCTTGTTTCTCTCCAGGTCCTCATCAGACACCATCCAGGGGCAGCCCTCACTCAGCAAGTCACCTGGTTGTTCATCCTTGTGGTTGGTCCTCAGCTTGTAAGGCATCAGTAGTTCCTGGAACCGCTTCACACTGATGGACAAGATGAGAGGCATGAGGCAATGTATGATTTTCCCACAGTATCGGTGTAGACACACTTTACTGTGGGCTTAACTACAACTTGGACCTTTGCTAGTGCCGTATTGTTGACTGGGATATATAGATTTACATTTAATTTTCACCTGTATATACACACTTACAGAAGTCCATGCAGCTTTCTAAAAAATAATCAGTAAATAAATACTGCATTAAAAAGGATGATCAAACACAAAGGAGAGCAAAGTCATGAGCATAGAGGAGATGTTAGTGCCATACTGTTCACGGCGTGGCTTCTCACTGATGTCAGTGAGCACCTGGACATCATGGAAACCAAGACGAAATTTGTTCAAGAGCGCTAATGTCCTGGAAGAAACAGAGAAAAGCAAACTCCTGAATTTCTGTGCCATAACAACAAAGAAAAAAAATCTTAGCCATACATGGAGAAAATGGAGAGAAGAAGGACAAACTGAACAGCCTTGGGATTGGCATTTGGTGAAGTCATTGGGTGGATTGTGGATTACTCACTCCTTCCTCTGCTCCTCCATCTCCCGAACGTCGCCCCCCACAAAGACACGCACCTTGCACCTCGCCCAGCGCTTTCTCCGCCTCAGCAGGTAAGGGATGAGCAGTGGGAGGCCTGCAGGGGTATCACAGTGACCAACCCTCCCACATCATATCAAAATGGCATTCCTCACGTCTCTGTCACTTTGCACTGGTCACGCTGAGATCCAGGCTGTCTTTTCTGGGCCTCCATTAAGTTCAAATATCTGGAGGTCTCTCACATGAGGGAGGAGCTCACCTCCATCATCAGAGAGCCAGTACACGTCAATGGTCTTCCTTCCCTGCTTGGACTGGAAAGTGGTGCGGGGCTGTGGTACGGTCACTGGGGTGTCAGTATCCACTGTAACAGAAATTGCATATGGGCAACAATGTGAGGCACGAGTCATAAAGCAGGCCACTTGCGCTTGAGTTACAGTAGCTGAAGAGTGGAGCACATACTTGTTCCACCTTCTTGGGGGATTGCCGGGCCTCCGTTGCTGTGATTCTGCTCAGTGCTCATCTCGAATCCGGGGTTCACTGCAGAGGGACGGCAGCGCTTTAGGAGGCAATGTGAGAACATCCAAGGTGATGTTATTAAACACTGTTGGGATCCTCACCATGCGCTTGCATGCTGGAAGACATGTCAAGACCTTCCTTCATGCGCAAGACACACACTCCAAACTGCAGGTCAAAGGCATCGCTGGGAAAAAACCACACACATTCATACACACAGAATCCCACATTCATCAACATGGAAATGGTTGAGGGTGAAAGTGGCTGAAATCATTATTAGAAGAACACATAAGAAGCTACATGCTCAAGCTCTGCTTACACAGAAAATCAGGTAACACGTTGGTAAATGTAAAGGTTTTACTTTTGTCGGAGATCATATGTAAAGCTAGCCAGCAGAAATGTGGGGCTTTTTTGTGCTCTGCAACAGAAAATTTTTTTTGAAAATTGAATGCTGAAGGAAATGCAATGAAAAATAAAGTGGAAAATGTCCATACCTTTAAAAAATTCATAACCTGGATGTTTTGGAATGTAAGGTCTGTGTGTCTTTGTAAATGATTGCAGTAGGAGCAGCAGCAGGACAGACTCACTGAATAACTCCAATATAATTCTCCATGCAGCACGGCCGGTCCTTCTGCCAGTTCTTTTTAAACCCCAACACTAGCACATTGGGCTGGATCCGACCCAACCCTGCTGCCTGTATGGGGAGCACGGGAGATGAACCACATTCATAGTTTGTTCTCACAATCAGGGAAGTCTTTTTGGGGCAACAAACAAAAGTACGAATGGTGACATAACACTGAGTTAATAAGGGATTTTTGTGGGACAGACAATGTTCACATGAGCCTAATGTGTCCCTCCACTGCTTTATATCATAGGAGCATGTAATATATTGAGAATTTGTAAGCTGAAGAAAGCACGGTGAGAACTGCTTTGCAAATCGGTTTAGACTACATGCTCACATGATACTTAGTTACTGAACAGTACATTCATGAAAAATACATAAAGCTCCATGAAGGCTGCTAACAACTGTCGATTCCTGATATGTACCTGTAGAGTTATTTGGTGCGCAAGACTGAGACAACAGAAAGTTGAACAGTCCATCCTCTGGACTTCCTTTTCATGTTGAAAAGTAATTATTTTAAAGTTAAAGTTATTTTAACTAACACTGGAGTATACGAACTGAAAGTTCAATAGAAACCCAAGAGTGGAACAAATGTAGGTGCTGTATTAGTATGGTTATCCAAGATGGTCGACTAGTTGCTCCTGATGCGGGAGGCACCAAAGAGGGCATCACAGACAACAAATGAAGGATTATTATTATCTTATCGCTTAGCTGACACCTTTGCCAAAAGCAAGTTGCTGTTTTTTGCATTTATATGGGAGGATATCTGACCTGAGTGACTGTGTAAAGCACCTAGAGCAAGGGCAGCACAGCAGAACCTCTCCTGGGAACTGAACAAGCAACCTTCAGCTCACTGCTACATTTCCCACCACTGAAGTATGGAAAATAGGAAACTGGGGTACCTGGAGCAGCATCTGCACCCCGGATCGAAGGTCACCTGCAACCACACCTCGGTAAAAAGATCTGACCTGCCGCTTGTTCAGCCACGCCACATGACTGCTGCTGCACGCCGACTCTGAGGCTTCAACAGAGGGGCTGCCCTGGAAAAGGTGGAGGAAGCAGAGGAAAGGATGTGTAAAGAACTTCTTTGTGTTTGTTGAGGGCATTCTCATAAGTTGGGTTCCCTGCCAGAATGATTTCTTGTATATGACAAAGTCTGAAGCCCCACAAATTTGTTGGAAACTTCCAAAAGCTCACAGGAACAGCATTTCTCTCAACTTTTAGGTCTGTGTGTCAGCAAGGAGCTAATTTCCCTAATCCTTTGCCAGCGCGGCATGGAGCAAGTCAGGCGGCTCACAGTGACCACGTTTCCACACATCATCAGGCTCAGGTTCTTGGTGAACGTGCCAACAAAATCCACCATGGCGGGCCGGCAGCTCGGAGGGCCAGTGAGGACCAGGCACTGTGGCCTGGGGCAAAGAGAGATGCCGGTTAGGTGTCCCCTTTCAGTTAACTAAATCCTGCTGCAGTCTGCTCTGCCCCTTACCTGTAGTTCTTGATGTGGTCTTCAATGTGGTTGAGGCCCACAGAGTAAGATAGTGCCATGTTATAGCAACTGGCCTGGACCGAAGAACCCCAGTTTACATCTAGGATTGAACAGCACAATGCATACAAATAAATCCAGTCTACACAGTGAGAAACTCAAGGTAATGTACTTATAATTGGCATGAGACATACAACAGTCACCAGTAACTGAAAGAACTGCAGTGGCCAACGTGACGTGAGTAAGCACAAAGGACCATGCAGGCACTCACCGGGCTTCTTGTACAGTACGTACGCCAGCAGGAAGAGGATGATGCCGATGGCGATGAGCGCCGCCCACCAGGTCAGCAAGAACATGATAACTACAGACACTATAGCACCCACCAGCGATGTCCACTTGCTGTAGTAGCGAAATGATGGGCGCCAGCCTGTGGGCAGCAGCAGTCCCTAAGTCTCTGTACAAGTGTATATATGCACGTTTATTTTAAACTGCTGTGTGTCATCTATTGTTCACCTTAACTATAGTGTGCACCATTTTATTTGCATTCACATTACAAGTGTTCTGTTATTGTGAACCCCAGAAGAAGCAGCGCATAATCACTGTTGCATAGCTAACCAGTGAATAATCATTCTTTCACGTCATTATTTTATAAAGAAATGTAACATTTTATATTTGTCACATAGCTTAACTATGTAACTGCAGTGTAACGTCCATCTGGACGTGTGGCCGAGCTTTGGCTCTCTGGGATTTGAGCCAATGATGCGAGAGCTCTTTGGTGTGGCTGCAGATGGCCATCTTTCTGAGATGCTTCCCCTGTCAGTCAGGAGGCTACCTGGGGAGTTTGTGACGGAGGCATGGAAGCAGCTGAAGTTGATGAGGGCGTAGGAGCACAAAAAGAAGTTGGAAATGATTGGCGCTATGGTGTTCAGCTCAGCTGTGTGGGACAGATACATACACACACACACACACACACACACACACGCACACATTATCTGGATGTCTTGACACCAGGGGATCACAGCCTAAGTAAGGGTCATCTCTCACATCAGCATGCATTACTGAAGTTCTAGAGGCAAAATATTTTACAGATATTTTTAAACAAACTACAGGAGAATTTTTTACCACCCCATGACACACTGTACATGTTGGGGGAAGTTTTTTTAGGAAGTTCTTACATATACAGTATGACACATATGAAAATGTCAGATGGACATTCTTTAACATGGCACCGGTTAAAATGTCATGGGAAGTTTAACTGCCATATTTTGAAGACCCTTTTGCAATACCGTGCCAGTTTTTATCAAGTTGTTCGTACCTCACAGTGTCAATCAAAGTGGCTCACCAATGAGAATGAAGCAGACGGCGATGATGTAGGCCAGCAGGTAACCTCTGATTGGCTCGTCATTCTTCCCGTATCCTTTCCCAAAGAAGCCGATTCCCGGGTACAAGTTGTCTTTGCAGAGGCACTGTCAATATTGCAGGGTTTGTCAAGTCAGGCTTGAAGCTCTGTCACACGGCTTGCTGCAGACGGACGTTTCTCAGTTATAGCAGATGTTTGTCGGAAAAGCACACTCCTGCCCACTGATGCTGCCTGGAATTCTATCCACTGTACATCCACCATCCGAATTGCATGCAAGAAGCAAACATTCACACAGGCGCCTGCAGCATTGAAGCCAAAACTGAAATATGGTTTGCCTTCTGTATAGAAACACATTTGCACATTGCTCACCTGCACCTTCTCATGCTGGAGAAGTCTGTCTGAGAGTTCAGGTTAAAACACAGAGACTGGATGCAAAAACGTTTGAAAGCTGTGTGTGAGGAGAATGTCGGCTGGACAACAGAGGACAGGGTACCTGGAAGACTTTGGGGGCCGAAACCAGGCAGGCCAAGGCCGAGGAGAGAGTGGCTCCAAAGATGCCAGCTGTGATGAGGGGTGCAACAGCCGACACCATGCTCATACTCTGGCCAGAAGAAGGGAAAAGGGCAACAGAGAGAAAGAGGAACAAGGGGAAAGGAGGACACATGGCCAAATATGAAGATGGGGCAGAATGCCTGCCATCCTTGGGTGCAATAGTGTAGGGGGTGACCATAGTAAGTAGGTTCTCAGTTATGGTTAAGATCAAAATTATCACCAAACCAGAGCTATTTTTACAAATATACCTAATGAAATTGGCATGACTGCAGTAGCGATGCTGATGTACAGTAACATGGGGATTAGCACTCTGTGCTGTTGAGAAATGGAGCTTAATAAAGCTTGTAAGCTTGTGTGTTGGTCATTAATGCAGTACATCGGACAAATAGAGCTTCAAACTGCGCAGGCGCAACAACAAAAAAATAGATTATTTATGCCTTTACTAATAGCAAGCACACAAAACTACGTATAATTGAAAATATTTAGTATTTAAAAAATACAAAAAAAACCCCAAAAAAGTTTCAAAATATTTAAAATTTAGTAAAAATATGGTAAATTATTATTATAAATTATTGAAAGGCTAGGTAATGCAAATCAAGGTCATTACTGTCATTACTGTCAGCGCTCTGTGTCACTGCAGTGAGAAGAGCGCTATATAAAAATAAAATTGAATTGAATACTGTAATCATTTTCTGAGTAGCGTTCGTGATAATGAAAGCACTGACACTGTAAATGGAGGCATCATTCATGATCCAGGCGGAGTGGTTACCTGGTAGTAGTTAATAATGCCATGGGTGCAAGTTTTGTTGTTGATGCACTCGCTGAAATCCCAGTCATAGTGGCATGCTAGCCCCATGCAGCTAGTGGAATTAGAGATGGCTAAACTGTCATTCGTGTTCCCTGATGCATCACGGACAACACAGGACCCTGAAACAAACAAACACACACACACACATACACCCTAAGAACCTCCAGGATATCTGTACCTACAGTATTGTATAAAGAATCTCTGACATTTAGTTTGTTCTTTATGCACAGCTTTCTTTTTCAAGCTACAGACTTTATTTGGCATGCAGGTTCTTAGTTCCAGCTGATTTGTCAAGATGAAGACAAACAGGCCACTTCACAAGGTACGCGCAAACCCACTCGCGAACACCCGCATATACACCCGTTTGTTTTTTCCTCTCCTCTTGACTAGGGCTGTACTAAATACAACCACTTTCATGGTAAAACAATTTGCTGATGTGCGTAATTACCCTTCTTTTGTGTAATTACATTTTGTCTAAAGATCTGAAGGAATCCCGTGTGACAAATATGCAATACTGGGGGAAATCTGAACGGGGCAAATCCTTCACAGCACTGTATATCCTGGCAACAAAGGCAAAACATTTTTTTCTACTGAAAGACAATGCGGGACTTTAATACCCACCAATGGTGGCAGAGATGGTGAGGTAGGATACTGTTGTCCAGAAAATTGCCAGCAATGTTCCTCTAGGAATAGCAACTGCTGGGTCCTGGGGAACACAGGAGCAGGGAGCCACCATACAGTCACTGACACTGAAAGAGACTAACAAAGCTCTGCTGTACAGTTTTACTGGCCTCAGATTGATGCACGCATTACACGTGGAGTCTATGTAACACCGTCTGCAGTAAAAGTGGGTAAGTGCTCCCATAATGAGAACCAAGCTAAACCTGCCTTCAGATCACCAGAGATGTTGGCACCAGCCAGGATGCCTGTGGCTGAGGGGAAGAAGATGGAGAACATGCTGAAGAAGCTGCCCTCTGGTCCTCGCCAGCCAGGTACAAAGTTAGCAGCAAAAATATCAGCTGCAGAATACATACAGGGGGACATGAGAAGACAAAAGAGCATTTTTCCTTTAACTACATGCATTGCATATGACACTCAAAAATAAAAAATGTTGTTCTTTAAGAATGTTGTGGATTATTGTCCTTTTGCTAACTTTGTACTGTACAAAAAACTGGTTGTTTGACTGTATGGTATGGTTTGTGGGTACAAACCCCTGTAATTGAAGAAGCCCTTGGACTGCTTCTGAGGAGAAGCTGGGATGATGGTTCCAATAAGGTAGCTAGCGAAGGAGACCATGATGACCAGGAAGAAGAGAACTTGGGCCTGAAGTGAAACACAATAACTGTCAGTGCTGAGTTAAGAAATGCAAACAATGCACGAAGCAAAACTTCACTCCCACTCCCACCTGGCATCATGGCTCTAGAGGAGTGGTTCTCAACCTTTATTCCTCCAAAGACTTCAATGTTCACGGGACTATTTGAGGACCCCCCTACACAGACAACTATACTTACCCTCTTGTATCTTTCCTGTAGTCTTGACAAAGGTGCTTGATATTAAGTGTACATTTGTTAAGAGAAAAAAATGTGGCCAAGATTATGCCAAAAATTTGGTCTGTGTGAGAACTCTGCAAGTTCTGCAGCATTGCTTATTTCTCCATCACAATAAGAGACATCCAATGAGGCTACATGCTGTCTAAAAAGTTTTATTATGCTTGAAGTTATAACTTTGCACTTTTTTTTGCATTTTTCTTAGTTTCTGAGTTTTAGCTGTTTAAGATTCTTCATGATATATTATTTTTTTCTGTTGCCTTGCAGCTGCCCTGGAAGATTGCTGATATCCGTATCCCTGTCCCCTTGCGGATGGCAGCCCCCAGCCCCCCCGTTGAGAACCAATGCTCTAGAGCTCCAGCTGCCCGCCACTGTTGCAGAACATGACAGCTCATCGCATGTAAAACATGATTATGGCTTTTTAGTCATTACAATGAGAAGGAAATTTTCCACACATAGGAATAATAAGGGCCCTCGGTGCTGAGGCCAAACTGACCTTGGACTCCCATTCCATCCCAGCCAGAGAGATGGCCAGAAGGCAGGTGACTGTGATCACCCCGATGATACGGATGTCGTTGAGGCGGTCGACCATCATAGCGCCATTCTCCTGAGTAGCCATGGTGACAGAAGGGTAGAGACCAGAAGGCTTTAGTGCTCTCCACCCCACATTCCATTAAGTCATTTGTCTCTGTGGCCCTGTTCAACAGCAGCATCTCCACACACTACAGCATACAAGTGAACTGATTTATAGAAAAAGCAGTTGGCTCCACAATTCATGTACTTAATACATATTCACAAATGTCAGCATTCCTGAAGAACGGAGTCAGACTCACTTGCATGAGAGCCTGCACAGTCTCAGCAAAGCCTACGGTGTGCATGGCAACTGCCACGGCGTTAGCAAAGGCAAAAATGAGCCCAATGGAACCACCCAGTTCAGGGCCCAGGCTGCGTGAGATTAGGAAGTAAGTGCCACCTAGGGAAGTTTCAAGGGACAAGATTGTAGGACTGGAGTACAACGACAGTCTCCTCTCAAGGACAGTTAAGGTGGCTTTTTAAAAAAAGGTGGCAGGTACCTCCTTTGACCTTGCCATTGGTGGCGATGGCAGAGGTGGACAAGCCTGTGATGCCAGTGATGCAGGAGGAGAGCAGAATGATGATCCAGGTAAGTCCTGGGTGAAGGGGCACAAAGAGCTTAAGCACCATGCATTTCATGGCACCACTGTAGTAATAAACCTTGCCACGAACCCAGACTCGGCAGTTATGAAAATCTACAGATTCTGCGGAAAATGTAAGTCATGCAGGGCAAACGTAACTGTGATTGCCATGCAATTGCAGCAAGTTTAAAACAAAGGATTCACGAGTGGCAATGTTTTTTTACAGATCAGAACTGGCCGAAGGAAAAGTTTCAGTAAAAAGGACACCATTGAGTAATTTAATGCAGTTTAAATATTTATTCTGGTTTACTTACCTGTTTTAAGTTTCTGAATTTGTGTCCTTTACTTTGTCTTATGTGCTACTGACAATGAACATACATGAGCATTTAAAGTGAGTTTTACACTTTACATGGCTGCAGTTGAGTCATCTGCAAATTAAATTCAAGTTAAATGGGACATTCGGTGTTGCCCCACCGCTGTGCGTGTCTCCTTCTCGGGTTTGCTTGCAGGCTGCTTTTCTGGCATTCTAGCACCATGCAGGTGATGTGCAACAAGACCGCAGTGTGCTCCTAACATGGTACCATGCTGCCCTTTGCTGATTCTATTGTTTTATTATACTCACACACACCTATTCCAGCCTGGGCGGTGATCCAGGGCAGTCGCAGGTACAGGATTACACCCCAGATGTTCAGCATGCATCTGACCTACAGAGAAAGCAAGCAGGAGAGCAATGGAGTCATAGTGCCACAAAGTCAGAATCCATCGTGTGTTTCTCTTGGAGAGGCATCTGCCAAAGGAACAAATGTAAATGAGAGCTGGAAAGGGCGCGAAGACCAGCGTGTGTGACTTTGCCCTGCTGTTGCACTCAGCCCTGAGAAGATAGTAAAGGTGATGTCTTACCATAACTCCCTGCACCCACCCAAACCGTGTCGGCTCAACTGGGGGCTCGGTTTCCTCCTCGTCCTCTGAACTGTCCCCATGGGATGTGCCAGTGGTATCCTCATACAGCGGGGGTGCTACCCCATCCTCCTGGACCGCAAAAGGAGAGAAAGGACACAGCAGGAGCAGTGTGGCTATGTGCAGTATAAGCTCAGTTCACGATGTTATCAAGACTGAACATGAATGGCATTTATGAAAAGCAAACATTTAAATGCTTCATTTTCACCAATAGACTGGAATCAAAAAATGCAGTTCAATGAAATTCGAGTGTATGGCATCAACAAAGGAAACAAAATGCACTTTTCCCACTGAAACAAGTTTATACATCTGTGCACAACAACACTTAACATAAATCAAATGTAATAAACAGCACAATTTACAATATTTCATTTAAATACACAAAAAGATAAATAAAAAAGATTCTAAACTAAAAAAAAAACAAAAAAAAAACACTTTTTTTCCAAATAAAAAAATTCCAGAGACTAAAAGACCCTGAAGAGACCTCCCTGTTGTCACCTGAAGGAAGGAGTGGAGCTGGAAGAGAGACGGCCTTGACTTGCAGGATCTGCCCTGCACTTCGGTATTACTGTAGAACTGGTAGGTTGGAGGGGTGTCCAGTGTGTTGTATCCTGAAAAGGCGTCTGACCGGGTGGAGGCCACGCTGTTTACTTCACTGCTGTACTTGTAGTACTGGTCGCCATCGTCAAGCTGAAATTTTGTCTCTTTTCCCTCAGCCGCAGGCGGCACCGTGTATTTTCCACTTTGAGCGGACAGAGCTGCCGCATCCATTCCCGGAGCTTCTGACATGTCAGTGCTGAGGGCAGGGCCACATTGGAAGGAATGGCAGAAATAGCAGAGTCGTGGGCTCCGCGTGGGATTTATATGCGTTTGAACTGGCAGGAACCACTTCTGCGCAGTTACAAGGCAAACACAAGTTTTGGTGAGATTCATTTTCCTAATTACCACCTTGGGCCACTGAGCAAGATGGCTGCATGTAAACAGCATGACTACACCAGGTATGCGAGATCACTGTCTAGATAGCGTTGACTGCACAGCACAAGGACATAAGGGCACAACCGACGGAAGGGGCTTCAGAAAGCCGGGGTCACATGTAAGAGCGAACAAGAACAACTGCCGCCCACCAGTTACTGCTTACGCCAGGCAGAGAGAAACAGTTGGATGCTTGAGTGTACCTTGGCACCCTGGGTGATGCCTGTACAGCAGCGTGTGGACAGCAGAGTAAAGAAACTCACAAGTGTCCTGCATCTGTGGAAATGCTGCAGAAGAGCTGGGAAGACATGGCAGCTGGTTGCCTCATTGATTCTGCCCTGTTAGCTACAGCTGCAAGGAAAACTTTGTGAACCCTTTGCGGTTACCTGGTCTGATCTTCATCATTCACAATATTTTAATAGACAAAGAGGAACTGCCATCAAAAGACACTAAACCACAATCCTTCCAACCAATAACATACAAATAACTGTACTTTCCAGGTCCTTACTGAACACATTGTTTAATTATAAACAGTCCAAGCTGGAAAAAGTATGTAAGTAATTTCTTATGTTTAAAATATGCTATTGCTCATTTACTCTCATCTCAGGTCACTGTCTTGTTGCATCATCCAACTTCTGTTAAGCTTCAGGTGACAGACCAGTATCTTGATTTTCTCCTGTAAGATTTCTTGACACAATCTTGAATTCATTATTCCCTCAACAACTGCAAGCTGTCCAGGCCCTGAGACGGCAGCGCAGCCCCAAACTATGATGCTCCCTCCACCGTGCTTCACAAATGGGAGGATGTTTTGATGCACAGTCTCCATTTCCCTCCAAACATAATGGTGACATTTCTGCCAGAAAGTTAGACTTTTGTCTCATCTATCCAGAACATTGTCCCAGAGGGATTGTGGAGCATCCAGGGGGTCTTTGGCAAATGTGCAGCATTTTTGGAGAGGAGTGGTTTGCTTCTATGAACACATTTCTTGTTCACAAATCAATTTGTTGCTACCCTGGGATTCTCTTTCACCTTCTTCAAAGACAAAAAGACAAAAGAGTTTATTTGTTACTGAGTATACCATGTAGTGAAATGTGCTCTGATTCGACAGGAGACTGTGCATGGTTACATACCAGAAAAAATTTACATGAGTAAAACAAACAACCAAACCCAAGAAAACAAGAAACAAACAGCAAATAGATAAATAATAAGTAAATAAATAGATAGATAGATAAATAAAACCTTAAGGTGCACTGTGGGGACAGTAACAGTGAGGGGAGTGGTCAGAGGATATTGTAGACCCTAGTTTGCGAGGATTGTGATGGGTTCAGAAGTCTTATGGCCTCTGGATAGAAGCTCCTCCTGAGCCTCTCCGTTCTGACCGTAATACTTCTGAAACGTTTGCCTGATTTCAGCAGGTCAAACAGACAGTTGCTGGGATGAGACAGGTCACCGATGATCCTAGTTGCTCTGGTCCTGCATATCCTGATGTAGATGTCCTATAGGGATGGCAGATCAGATCCGGTGTAGCGTTTCGCTGCCCGGATCACTCTCTGCAGTGCCTTGATGTCGCGAGCACGGCTATTCCCAAACCAGGAGGTGATGCTCTGAGTCGGGACAGTTTCTACAGCACCAGAGTAGAAAGTTTTAAGGATCGCCAGAGAGACCTGTTGATTCCTCAGCTGTCTGAGGTGGTAAAGACGCTGGCTTTGCTTTACCGGCTTGAGCTCTGATGTGCACAGTCCATGTCAAGTCCTCAGTGACATGAACGCCCAGGTATTTGAAGCTGCTCACCCTCTCCACTGCAGTCCCGTTGATTTTAAGGGGGGTGTAGGACCGTTGCTGTCGCCTACCAAAGTCCACCGCCATCTCTTTAGTTTTGCTGACATTCAGCTGGAGGCAGTTCTCCTCGCACCATGATGCCAGGTTATCCACCTCCTCCATGTATGCTGTCTCATCGTTGTCGGGGATGAGGCCCAGCACCACTGTGTCATCAGCAAATTTGATGATGGAGTTGGAGGCGTGCGTGGCCACACAGTCGTGAGTATAGAGGGCATAGAGCAGAGGGCTAAGTGCACAACCTTGTGGAGCTCCTGTGTTAAGTGTGATGAGTGTGATTCAGCATTCCCCATTGTGCCCTTAGTGTGATCTTTGCAGAATGCCCACTCCCAGGGAGAGAAGCAGCAAGACTTAACTTCCTACATTTGTAGACAGTTTAAGAAGGGGGTCAGCAGAGCTCACCTGTCGGGACACTGGCTGGTTGTCTTCAAGGTGTCGACTTGGAGGTAAGGAGACTTCAGTACTGTACTCCAAGTATTTATCTCTCATGGACAGGTAATACCAAGAGTTACAAGGAAAAATATAATGAATGTGATCAATATAAAATGTGAATCCCTCTGAGGTGGGGACAGCTGAACACTTTCATAAATGTGCTACTCAGCAACTGTTATATGTACATGTAGTCTAAACCAAATTAAAAGTAACCTTTTTTCTTAATCTTATGAATGCTCGTATACTTCATGCTCACGATACTTAGTGAGGTATAAATTTAGGAAAGTGTCCGGTTATTATTTTTTTTAATTACCCTGTACAATTTCCAAACGTCAAGAATGCTGTCATTTAAAACTTTTATGCCAAGTAACACTCAATTCTGCATTTTAATATGTATTAATGAATGACTGTAAGTGGGATTTGTTCTACAATCAATGCCACAACTATCGTCTTGCCAGTGTAGCTCTCACGATGGCAAGATGCCACTGTGTCGTGCCCACCGAACACAGAAAATGACCAAACGTAGTGGCCTTTGTAAGTGCAAACGCTACCTTTGTGCAGGGACAGGCACTGTCATACTTTTGTGGGATTTGTTCACTGAAACTTTTGACAGAGGTGGCTTTGCTGAGTCATGCCGCTGGTGACCAGCGCAGTCCCGAGTTACGTTTTGTCCAGGTGACCTTGAACTGTCTGTAGCCTGGCTTTTGAAAACACTTTGGTTCGCCATTAACTTTTACAGCCTCGTGTGCTCCGAAACTCGTGACCTCAGAGTCTTGGCAAAAGAGCCTCAAGGCTTCTCCAAGTTGCCTTGCGTAATACCTCAAAGTCACAAAATGCCCAAAGGTACACATTTTTCACTTCTATATTTAGCAGCATAATTCAAGATGAAGCCTTTGTTCAGACCACTTTTTACATTTACAAACATTTATTTTTTCACTTCACATGAAGACAGGAAATTCCTCTCTGTAAAACTTACACAGCTGTATACTGTAAAGCAGGGCTCTCACAGGGCATTCAGCATCCATGACAAACACAAGTGATGGAGTTGAAAAGAAACCCTAAGGGGGAAACCGAAAATAGAGCTGCGATGCTTTGCACTTCAGACTCGAGGTGCAGTTAAATCCTGGAATCAATCGGTCACAGAAAACGCAGTGACTCTGATGAGGGTTTTTTCTCATTTTATTGAATTAGCTGACAGTTTCATCCAGACAAACACGATACTGCGCAAAAGCACATTATTTCTTCAAAACTGCCTTGGTATAGAAAAATCGTTGGTTTTATGCCTATTTTCTCTTTTCTGTCATATTGGGTGACTGTGTGGTACACGCACACAGTGTTCAGTAGACAGAAATACGGAGAACCTATGTGGTGTCCTGCAGACAGCGGCGTGGTGCAACCCTGGTGTTGTGAAATAGCCGGGTTCTAGCAGGTGTGTGGCATCGGCCTGATTCACAACACCAGCTGCAGCACACACACCCGGCACTGGGCCCCTGGATGAGTCCCAGTGGTCTCCATGGCAACGCAGCATATGAACTAGTTTACACATGATAAAATGTATGTCTTTAATTTGGCTGCATCTCCGAGATGATAAAAACTGGGACTTACTTGGGTTGGAACTTTTCTTTCGCATTCGTGGCTTGTGGAAGTTGGCAGAGGCACTTCTATGGCAGCCGGCAGGTGTGTCAAGGCACGGGGTGGCAGCGGAGGAGTCGAGGAGGGAACAGCAGACCACATCCATCCCTCGGTGCACTGCTGTGGCCCTGCAGCACAGCGCTGAGTGGCACGTGCCGCATCCATGCTCCATCCTTGGTTCAGCAGCACCATCTGTGTTTACATGGCCTGACTGTCACACATCCTGGTGGAAGGAGCACCGATCCCATTCAATCCGTAACTCACACACAGGACTGCATTTAAAGACCGATGTGATCCTGGTTAACCTGACCAGAGTTGAGCATCACCTCACCCACAGCCTTTACCACGTGGGACAAACACCGTCCATCCATCAGTATCCTGTCGACAGCAGCATTTAGTTCATAAAAGGGATTTTGAGAAGATGCAAGGGAATTTGGGATCCATCCTGTTTCAGCAACAGCGAGAACTGAAAAATAAGCTGTGTCTTAAAGACCAGCAAGAGAAAATGTTTAACAGTGAGAAGAAAGGGCATGTGCAGAAGAAACGACAGACAAATGAACATGTGCTCTTGTGCCCTGTACTGCACATCCTGTAATGACAAAATAAATGGGTAAAAGGGCTCAGTGCGAGTGAAAATGCACAAGACAACTGAAGCAGTAGCACAGGGACCGGTGCGGCTCACCTAAACAAGATGGAGGGAGCATTGCAAGAGGAGCCATTGCCCAACCCTGCCCCCCCCTACCCGGGGCCATTCCACTGATCACCCAGGTGCATCGGGCAACAAGGCTAGCAGCTCCAGGCCAGAGGAACGGCACACAGGAATGTTAATGCTTAGCACCGTTTACTCGGAAGGTCTTCCGGCACTGAAAACAGAAGTCTGTTTACTTGAACAACTAGACTGTAATGAGGACCACGCTGCGGCAGCGGTACAGCTCACGTTGCCACTTCGTGCTGCAGTGAGCTTGGCTCTGGACAGACTCCGGGAGACAGATGCCAGTAGTTGAAAACCCGGGTAATGCGGACAAACATGTGAACCACACCGACATTTTAGCGCACAATGGCCATTCAACGGCTTCCAATGGTTGGATTATTTTTACAGTGGCAACAGCAAAAGTTCCAACGCAAACCCAGTTTCCCAGCTTGTGTGAAATAAGGAATGCATTATTCATACGGCATTTATAGGCCATGCTGTGAGTTATTTATGAGGAGCGCTTCCCACTGCTTGCCACCTTCCTGTTTCCCGTGAAAAAGTAAAGCACCTTCCCATTAAATGGATGAATGAGAAAAACAATTCAACTCATTACTCTCAAAATAGTGGCTAGGAAGACTCTTTACATGGCCATGGCTAAATAAAAAAGCACACACATTCACTTGTTTTTGGTGAAATTAAACAGCAGCTTGTACAAGAGTTGCAGCGCCCCCTAGGGGTCTGTGTCTGATACATGTGGTGCAGGCCTGGCTACCTGGAGGAGGTCGGCGGCGGTGGTAAAAATTAAGCCGGAGGAAACGTGTGAACTGGAAAATACTGGCTCTGTTCTCAGATTTCCTCGAGTGCCCTTGAAGTTACAGCTTAAGCGCTCTGCTTTGAAGCAATTAAAAAGCCATTTCCAATGGAATTAAGCAAGCTGAAGGCATCAGCTCTTCCCAACCGTGACTCAAAGGTTTTGGCACCAGAACAAAAAAGAGCTGTGACTCATGGTCCAGGTGAAGAAAGTGACAAAGAATTTCGGCACTTACGCATCAGCTGAAGAAGGCATGTATTTCCGTACTCACGCAGCATGGATCTCTTAGGGACATTTCTCCTTTCACCAAGTTTTTTTTCACAGAACAATTTTACATGCACTGTCATAACAGAAACCAACGAACTCACAAAGTTTTACAATTCCCGTGGCCCCCATGAGAAGGAGACAGAATCTGCAGACGACCCCAATACAGTCATTTCAAAATTACCATAAGAGTTCTGAAGTCATCGAACTTGGACACTCAAATCTGGCTGAGAAACGGGAAAGATGCAGTCACACACATTTAAAGTGACATAAACCCCCTTTGTAGCAGATCTATTGCTCTGTCTGCATCCAAAAGAGCTGGCCACTCCATTCAGGCTGAAGCACACTTCTGCTGTGACTTTTTTCCTACTGGTGGAACATTTGCTTTTCGGCAGTTGCTAGGTCCTCTTGGTGTGTTAGCTGCTCCTCCCTTGTCCTGCTGTGACCTCAGTCTCCCTCTAGGCTTTTACATAATACAGTATCATGTGATTGTGTAGCCATGCCTGTGTGAGGCTTCACTGTCCTGCTCTCCCCATTCTCCTTCCTTTTCACTTCCTGATCTGCTCATCCTTCAGGATGAGCCTCTGCGTTGCCCCATTCGCAGCCCCTTTGGCCCTCCTCTCCGGAGCTCTGGCAGCCTCTGGGTGGGATGCTCAGGCATGCATTTCCAGGCAGCACACCAGGAACAAGCCGCAGGATCAGGTGCAAGTCAAAGAAGCCAGGCCGTATTATTCATACGGCATTTATACGCAGAGCCGTCGTCCACCTAAGTAATACAATCCGAACGCGTGGAGATTCGCTCACAGACGTCCACACATCTTCAGGAATGTGCAGTACGACTTTTTCTTCCCCAGTTTTGGGTGTACACATCATACTTTCTTGCCTGTGTATGCACCATTGCGCACATGAATGCGGAAGGAAGGGCGCTGGATGTGACCACGCGAAGATGCTGTCCTGTTGGACTCTGCCAACCCAACTCTGAACCATGGCCCTGCACAATGCAAACCAGCTTCCCCCTAGATGCCGGAGTGGTGATACAGCACAGGTGACCTCAATGAAGGTCGGCTACACAAATGCATTTCTTCCCTGCAAGTCGGGGAATAGCCGGGACGTTTCGTAGGCTTTTACTGTACATTACAACACAGTTTTCACATCATCTCCAATATATTTTACGCTGTCATAATACTAATCGTGTCATTTTCCAAAAATCATCAACGTGACGTCAGTCATTTCAAATGACAGTTGAGTGAGTGAGTGACTGAACTGACTGAATGCAACCTTAATGCATCTGATATGAGAACTTGTAGGGGAAAACAGACTGAATAGATGATTTGATCAGCATTTACAGGCTGCTTTTAAAGGATTTTAATACAAAGCTGAAAATTAAAGAGCTGAAATTGTTTGCCTTAAGTCTGCTAAAATCTAGTTTTCATCTGAATTATTTTATCAGCATTTTAACTGATATTACCTGGACATATCAAAGTCTATGAGTGCCTTTAAATGCTGCTGAACAAAACATTTGAGCAGATTTCCGGGGCAATTACGCAACAAACTCCAGAGCCAAAAAGCTTCACGGTGCAGGAAGAATGCAAGTCTTTTCACGAACCTTCCTCCGCAATGCAGATCTCCGCCTTGGCCATATTCTGTCCTCCAACAAGTACAAGAGAGATCTGCATCAATATTGCAGGAGCATTGCAAGATATCTTGATTGACTGTATAAAATTACAAAAAGCTGCTTTATTTTCCAAGGGAAGACACTTTTCGTGGAAGCACAGTGGCATGAGTGCATGCCTGAAGCTCTTTCTAACTTCCTTCCTCTTCGTGTACTTCCAACCGCAGGTAATACCGAATACTCTTCTTATATCTTGGTGGTAGAAAATGATAAATGTTCCTCTGGTTGTCAGGTGTAAATGCATGCACAACAGCAATGTGGCCTGTGTGTGCATTTATGGGTGCTGCAACTGACCTGTGCCCTGGAAAAGTCCTGCTTCAACCCTGCCTTCCTTTCAACCAAACAAGTGACCTGCAACCTGGAAGAAATGAAAAAGGAAAAAGGAAGAGGGTAGATATCGATAGTGGCAAAGAATGGGAAAACAGAGAGCATTTTAAACAGGTTTACAGATCTGCTGTTAGGAAGGGAAGACATAACAGAAAGATACAACGTGCTGGTGGATTGTGCTGGTTTGAGAAGACAATGAGAGATCCTTTAAACTGGGCCTTGCCCTTTGGGCTGTGTGGAAACATGGGAGTACAGGAAATAAACGCTAACTAGGTCTGGGCTCTTGACTGCTCCCGATTTAGAAGGAAACCCGATTAAAATCTCAGGGCCATCTATTTTCCATCCCGCCTAGGAATTGCTTCATAATTGCAAAATTTATAATTAAACCTGGTCTGAACTTTAGCAGATGATGGAAGGAAAAAAATATCTGAACATTAACCTAAGAACAGCAGTTTCAACATTTTCTGCACATAAAACCTTTGTGCGGAAAGCTACTGCATGACCAACATTTTTCATGTTGGCAACAAAAGTGTTCACATAAGGAATCCAACCAAAAATACTTATGTCGTGTTTTGTTAGAAAGAAATTTTTTGTTACTTTTTCCACAGGATGTGGCTAGTTAGCACAATAGAAAGTAAGATGACATAGTGGTTTGGGCAGAGATGGGTCAATATTAAGCCAAGGCTGGTGGCTCCTATATTTAGATAAGTATTGATCAATGGAAAGTGTGCAGTGAAGGAAGATGGGTATTGATCAGAGACAGTGGCCTGGCATCACTCTCCATCCCACTGTACAGTCAGCTCCCTGTCTGCCACACCCACAATCCCCAAATCCCCTCATGGAAGAGGGCTGTTTCCTGTGATCCATATCCTCAACTAGGGCCTAGCCATTGCATCACGTATGAATATGGCTCAGAAAAATTAGCTTGGTTGGGTTGCAGAATGTGGGAAAGAGGAGCATTCCAGGACCAGGAAGAGTCTGCTGACAGCGCAGGGCATGAAGAGATGGTTGTGGCCCAGGGTGCAATACACGATGGATACATGGACCAGGATGCTTCACATAAAATGTAAACTGCTGAGGTCCAATATTTTGGACAAGTGTAAGGAAAAGGGAGTGACGGGGCAGTTGCGGAATGACAAGGAGAAACTCACTCTTGAGCTGATGTCCCTGCTGGCCGACGGAAGGTGGCGAGATGCTCGCAGATGGTGGAAAGAAGGTTAAACTCCGACCTCCCTCTCCACTCTGCTACCATCCTTAGTGTCACAGAACAGACAGGACAGTGTTCACAAACACTGTCACAGCGTTCCCTGGCAAGGAGATGAAACAAAGGCAATAAAAACCCTCTGGAAAATCCCAGCTGCAAAAAAGAAACCCATGTTGAGAAACCACATGCATTAATAAGGGCACTCAGAGAATATTAATATGGTAATGACATAACGGTAGCATTTGGCTTAATGTATTCCATACATGTCCTCTCCCTCCCCCACCTCCCTGTCTATCTCCCATATACTGACAAACAAACACACACGCAAACCATCTGCACACAGATCAGCATCAGGGCACACGCAGCCGAGATCTGTGCAAATGCAGGGCTCGCTGTCCCGTCCTCCTCCTCTGCTCACTACACTGCCTGTATCTCAATGCACTCATTTTGTGTGCTTTTATGTGTATGGGACAATGATTTCTTTTCCAGAGTCAATCTTCCATGTGTCGTCGGGTTGTCCGCTACTTACAACTGCGTCGGTGGAGTGGAAGGTGAGTGCCACTGGCCACACGTTCATGGCAGCCATGTTGAGCAGGGGATGCTGCAATACCGTGTGCTGCAGGACACTATGATCACTGTGACACCAGCACTGAACACCCCAATACCTTGAGGAAAAACAGAGAAACATACAGTAGCATAATAAATGAAGGCTTGCTATCAAATTTAACAAAGTGCTGAGATTCCGTACAATCATTTGCACGAGACATTAGACTAAATGAAGCTTGGCGGATTATAATTCCTCCTAAATTTGAACAATCTACATTACTGTTTTCTTTATTTTCAGACCACAATGATAAATATTTACCATCAGTAAAACACATCTCTCTTCTGTTTCTCTCCTCAAGGAGATATTGGTACTTTGAGGGTGAGCCTTACAGAAACCTAGTTGACCCAATCCAGATGGACCACATGATGAGACTTTGGCCATCCTTAATATGATTCTATCAACACACACACACACACACACACACACACACACACACACACACACACACACACACACACACACACACATACACAAACTACTCTACAAAAAACACACACTGTAAATGTTTGACACATACATAGGGTCAAAATTTGAACATAAGCAAATATGACAGTCTCAGCTCTCAAACACATGTGCATACACTATACAGTAGTCAAACACACACACACACACACACACACACACACAGGGCAACTGCAGCAGTCGGGCATAAACACAGGAAGAAGGAACTATGAGAAGGCACAGACACAAATATAATGACCACACCCTTGGACTGCCATTCAAACACACACACACACACAGCAACTGCCTTACATAAAGACACAAACAGGGCAACCGCACTTACTGTGTATGTACTCAAAAACTGCTACCCAGGCATTCACAAAAGCAACCGCTTCAGTCCGGCAGTTACACAACTTGACCACACCTATGTGATGCATACACACAACTGAACCTCACTACTCAGATGCACAACACACACACAAAACAACTGCATCCTTTACAGCGCTATCAGACAGAAAACACATCACAGCAACACTTACTTGTACACAACGCATTAACAGAGACCACACCCTTCGAAAAACCAAAGATTTGATGCACCGTGCAAAGAGTCCACAAAGCTACATACGCAGAGTCGCACACACACATGCAGACGGAGCGACCGTACTAGTCAGACACCCACACATGGTACTCACAGCAATGTACATCATGTGCATGCATGTCAACAGACCTCAACACACAACACACCCCAACAATGGCAGCACTGCGGGATCACAGGTCAACTGTGATCAAATCGACGGCTAAAACATACGTGGAGAAAAGGCACTTACGATGTGACAGAAACATGGACAGGATCCCAGCAACACACATATAGCAACTATGCTGCCTCTGAGCAGTGAAAGCAGAGAGACTGTACCCCACACACACACACACACACTCACTCTGAAAAACTGGCACACACCGAATGAATATTCAGTTTCACCCCTGCGAACACCAGCACAAAAATGTGCCAAAGACACCCCTCATCCTAAAAGCACCGCTCAAGCGATGTCATAACCCGTCCTACACGCATTACGCAGTGTCACGGGGACACACTAGACGAGCATCGTGTCAAAGCCGTAATGACAGAGCACGGCACACATGGCCTGGCTGCAGTTACGCACCAGCCTGAGCTTCACCGTGGAGACGCACATGAAGTTATTATGACACTGATACTCACACCAGTCATTCGCACCTTGCAGTGCACTGCTCTTCATCCCCCTGCCAGAAAACCCTGGGAACATGAGGAACAAGGCAACTTCCTCCAACCTTGCAGGAAGAAAACTCAAGCAATGCAAAGCAAGCAGCCAGCCCCTTGCACACTCAATCCGGTGGGCGGGGCAAACTGAGAATTATGGGCCTCTGGCCTCCACCCGAAAGTAGAAGATGTGAACAAGGCCTTTGAAAAAGTTTAACCTGAAGCCCACCTGAGGCCTACATATTAGATATTCTTTTTAACAAATGTCCCCCAAACTGAGTATAAAACTGATCGAAAGGCAGAGACTACCCACGGTGGGGTTAACTTAGACCTCGCATCCACCACTGTGTTCATGCTGCTTGTTTGTGCTATAGATTTCTGCAGCGGCGTCCAGAGGGGACCCGCAGAGAGGAAATGCATGGGAGGCAGACAGCCCCTCCCCCAACGCCTCTGCCTGTCCATATGCCCCTCCCCCAGCACCACGGGTTCAACCCCCGCTCCTGTTAATTGCATCAGATTTTGCCCATGGAGCCCGGTTTGACGGACGCTGGCTTTGATAGACATCTATCAGTTATGCTTTTTCTCCCTCCAGGAGCAGGCAAGATGGGTATGGGGAAGGGGGGATTGGGGGTTGAACGGGGCTGCCATTTAAATTGACATTCGAATCCCAGCCTTTTCTCCTGAAGGAGCTGCGGACTAAAGGTTCGACAAACCCACGATAATGATTCACCCATGCTGGAGATGTTCGTTGCCATTTCATTGTCTTCTTCATTATCTCCGCTGTCGTGGTCAATTCTCCAGGCGAAGTCTCAAGGAAAATGAATGCTTTCCAAGGGTTTAGACCTTCCAGAAAACAGCTTCTACTAGCTCACATCCTTGGGTGTCAGCAAAGATGCTATTTTTATCCGTAAAGGTGAAAATATTTCCTGTACAGAAAACGATTACAAGGCTCCTTAGTAAATTCGGGTAAATTAGACTTTGTGAAATTAATACGAGACCAAAGCTAATGCATCAGTTGTGAGGTTTCTAAATTTATTTCTAAAGCTCCAGAATTTCAGAGTATTTCTACAATTTGTGAATTAGCCCTCTCAACTAGGGTCTTTGGTAAAATGGACATTGAATTAAAATGTTTATTTTTCAGTTCATCCCATGGCATTCTGCAGAAACCAAATACATATATTTCACACCACCATACTTGCTCTTAAACCAATATTCTCCTACAGCATGAGGAAATTAACTCTATTCGGACTCTATTTCTCCAGAATATTCTGAATGTTCTGCTTCCCTCACAGCGCTTCAGCTTCCAACAGAGAAATATCAGACAGTTAAAATATGGAATAGTTATTTGTACGAATTTGACGACTGCCCTAAGAGCAAAAGTTCACATTGAAGCAAGAGATCATGCACACATATGTGTAAGATCTGCATGTTCCACAGTTCAACTCTGTCCAGGTCTAAAACAAGCTCACCGTGACCGTTCCTCAGGTTCAATCCAAAACCTGAGACAAATAATGAAATTTACCTGGTGGAAAAAAAAAAACATGAAAAATCATTTCTACATTTAAGTGTAAGATCAGGATACAATTTCAAATGGTCACATCTGAGTTTGCAATTTGTAGCTGAAAGCTTTTCAAATTAAAATTGTACATATAACACTAACCACATCGCAGAGAAACTAAAGGGGGGAAATAAATAAATAAATGAGTGAGTACAGAACCAAGTAGATGACAAGAAAGCGGGTCAAATTTCCAAAGTGTCAATGAAGGTCTGTAAGCATACAATAACATTTTATAGTATTAGGATAAAATGCAGGGAAGGAGCTCCTGCAGATGGTCTCACGCTGAACCATGCGACCGTCTTTTCCCTCTGCTTACTTGGGAACAATGAACAAGATGAAGAAACCCCACCCTTTCGCGCGACTTCCAGGGCAGCTGTGGAAAGCCATGAGCGTTCATCATCCTCACCGTCCTCAAGACCATCACCCTCGTGTAGCTGGATAACAGCCGACACCGCCATGCAGGAGGGATGCAAGGGAAGAAGGCAGGGACGGAGACAGAGAGGCAAACAAACAGTTTAAAATAGAGTGTAACCCTGTGGATGGAGAGATGAGGTACTCACACTGTAGCTCGAAGGGCACCGCTCACTGCTCTGCCTGCCGGCAAGTGACAGGAAAGAGGGAAGGAGAGAAAGAGAGGAGAGGAGAGGAGACAGGAGGAGAGGGAGGCAGTGAGCCATGCACTGGGTGAAGTTACCTTCCTCCGGGCTTTTGCGTGTACCATAGCAGTCTCCGTCCGTGTCCCGCTCACCAGGGGGCAGAGCAGGGTGGGGGTGGCGGGCATATCGGGCTGGGCCAGGCCGGTCTAGAACCGAGCCAGGGAACCGACAGGCTCCCTGATCTGGCCCAAGCTCTCTGCGGCAACTGAGCTGCCGATGCTGGGTTTGGGCACCCCTGCTCCCTAGCCCCCCTACCTGCAAGCCATCCCATGTGGGCCACTGGTCTGAACCCACCAAGAACTGTGCCACACGACGGGGTACTGTGGGCTGTTTTATTGTTGGAGGATTGTACCATGTCAACCATCCCTCTCAGGGGGGGTTAGCTATAAGTAGGAGTGACTTCTCAACATAATTTCTTTCTCTCTATCTGGCAACCCCCCTTTCAACTGCCTCCTCCACCATTGCCACATCTTCTTTCCATCTCACTCTCACTTCTTCCTTTTTCGACATCTCTCTTTCCCTTCCTCCTTCCACATTTCCCCCGTTCCTTACGCAATGTAATTATTATAATGGGTTTTTTCTCCCTTGATGGTTTCTGACATCCTGTCCTGAAATTGGGCTAATAATCCTTTTAGGAGTCATGTTTACTTAATGAACAGAGTGCTGTGGCCGCATCAGTGCTCCTTGGGCTGCTTAGACAATGTGAAGCTATTTCCCCCAACCTAGAGCTGCAGCGGCAGCAACCGTTATTAGCATACAGCCAGTCTGGATCTATAGCTGCTCTATCGGCAAGAGAGAAAGAGAGAGAGGCAGGAAAGGAAAGAGACAAAGAGAGGGGGAGAAAGGAGCAGAGAGAGAAATAAGCAATGAGAAGGAAGAAGGGAACAAGTGAGTGAGAGACTGAAGAAGAGATGTGGTCCTCAGGCTGTGTTCTCTCTCCTCCGCCATCTTACCTCGCCACTATCATCCCTGTCTTGCTCCAGGTCCCTCCCTTCCTCCATCCCCTCCATCTCTCCCTCGCATTCTCGTCGTCTCCATGTTTAACTGGGAGGAAGGTGAATCTTGGGCATGTTACAGACACGCAAACATACACCTACATGCACGCAGGCACAGCGGAAGAGACGGGAAAATATGCAAACCGGCTGACACACTTCCACATGCGGTCTGACACATGCACACACAGAGCACAACATGCCTGCCCACATGGTGTGTGACATGTGCACATGCCGGATGAAGACACACAGCCCTAGATGCTGCTCGCCCCACATGCAGTCTGACACATGCGCACGTGCACAGCCTAGGAGACACCTGCACGGTCTGCGGCTTGCACACGTACATTGCAGACACACACAATCTGAGACATGCACATATAGACACAGACACAGTGTGAGATACATGTGCATGCACACAGCAAAACCCCAACATCTGCAGCCTGACCCACAGCAGAAAGCATCCCACATCATCATTGTTCACTCTTTTGTCTCTACAAAGATTCACATTTCAATATGAGAGGATGCACAGATGCAGCTGATATTGAACTACATCTGAGTAACAAAATGCCACACGCTGCCGTCAGATAACATGCTTGGCATTGTAACGGAACAAAGGACGAGTCTGGGTTCTGGGTCTGCGGGTTCCTTGACGTTCTTGTTCTGGAACCCTGAGGTCGATAACCAAGCAGCGAGCCAAAGGAGCGTTCACGAACGACAACTGGTGGCTTTTACACAACTGTCCAAAACACTCAGAGCACAAACTAGGGAGCTGTGGCAGTGAGGAAGGCAATGGGCACACAAAGAGGAAAGCCCTATAGCCCTCTAGAAGACAGGAGGACACAGGATGAGAGCCATGCTGTATTGCCACAGGGCAGCAATGCTCCATCCACACCTCTGTGGATCGTGTTGTAAGGAAACATGTCACAAGTCGGGGGCTTAATTTCAACATTAGCACGCAAATGGCTCTTGTTATTTGTAAATGCAAAAAAAAAAAATCAGCCTCATATTTGATCGTAACACAATAGAAGGCAATAAGTAATTTCAGACATATTCGTAAAAATTCCTAAATCAAAGACTATTAACATCTAACTAACATCTTCTGTGGAGAGCAAAATAGCAGACCAAAGCAATACTGACAACTGCACAAGTGTTACACTGGCTTCATTGTGGCTAGGTGGAAATGACAGGGGAGGCCAAACACGTATTTTGTGAACAAAATAATTCCAGTGTCACTTGTGACTGCACATAGTAGCCATTGATGGATGCATAGCTCACATCAAGCCCTTGGAGGGACATAAAACCTGTAGAACAAATTCACCCATATACGCACCCAGAAAGACACGCGTAGGCAAACTGGCAGATGTTCACACACCTCTACGTATACGGGCATACAGGCACACACGCACGCATATCAAAGCTAGCGGAAGTCTGTGGGCCCAGCTGTAGCCCGAGAGTCAGCCTGTGCCAGGCGCTGAGTGCTCTTCCAGTAAGACGACCTCCCTGCCCTCCGCACATCCGCAGTGGGGGCCGGGGCCAGGCCCGTCCTGACTGCCTAGGGGGTGGGGAGGGAAAGACAGCGCAGAGGGGGTGGGGGAGGGAGCGTGGCAGAGAGCGAGAGGAGCCATCGGCACCGCTGCGTGACCAGACGGAGCCTGGGCCAGCGCCGCACGCGCCGCGGCTTTCGCCGGGAGAAGCCGAATCGTGCCTCGCGCCTTTGACCCGCTTGTTAACATTCAACACGGCAGATAATCGGCTCGGTTTCCGTTTACCGAAGCGAAACGATGGACAAATGAAGTACAAACCAATAAATCAATCTTTCAGCCACACTGCACTCGACGCAGTGCATCTTGACGCTGTGCTGAACTTCGCAGAAACCATCTGTAATGCAGGTACGGAGACTGCTTGAGCACGAGAAGCTCCTTCAGTCAGACTTGGGGCCACCCCAGTGACGCACCGCTCGCTGAGACCCACCACCCTGCGCCCAAGACCACATGTGCTCAAATCGCAGTTGTGTCACACCTCCCCCCTTGTACAGCGGCACAGCCCTTGCAGGTTCTGGTTGTCGTGATGCGTACAGCTGTAGAGACAGCATTTGGCGTGGCGATTCAAGCCGCTGCCTTCGTACCCAACGGACCCACGTTCCAATCCCACCTCCTGTTGTCGTGCCCTTGAGCAAAGTACTCAGCCTCAAGTTTCTCCAGTGAAAGGGCTACCCAGCTGTACAGGTAAATCAATGTAAGTCGCTTGGAAGAAAGCCAACCGTAAGAAGAATAAAAGGTGAATATACTGAAGCTCATATGCAGATGTAGCAGGTAATGGCTGCTCTCGAGTCCATCTTGACTTTACACCCACTGATCCCAAGGCAGACATGTCATTTTAATTGCTTTTCAGCTGGATTCCGGTTTGGATTCCGCATTCCAGCCCTGCAGAGGACACACTGCGCCAAATGAAGCTGCCACGCATTCAGAGCTGTCAGTCACAGGCATTTCGTAACAACTGGGCTGCCGGGAGCTGCATCGCATACGCGGATGCAGATGACTGACAGGCTATCACAATGCCTTTCCACGCCTCAAACAAAGGGAGAAAACAAGCATTTCCCCATCCCACGTGCACCGACCACCCACCCACCCACGGCCTGTCACTCTCATGCCCTCCCCTCGCTCTCTGGCTGGCCGCGGGTCTGGGTACGAGTGGGAACATCAGCAGTTTAGAAGTGCGAGTTTGTGGCTCCACCATTAACTCACAGGCATGTGTTTTCCATTCTCCTGTTACAAAGAAACACTGGTAATCCAGAAATCCAGATCAGCAATCCAGCAATCTCTCGGTCCCCATCACCTGCCCCACCTTTGTGTCTCACACCAGTGGCGCAGAATATCGGCACGATGAGGTTAAACATCCTCAGAGGAAAACCGTGCCAGTGCATATGGACAGACTTACGTCGTATCTATACAGTTTACCACGGTATTTGCCCATCCTAACGACACTGACCTGGTTAACTGAGTTAAGTATGAAATGGTTTCCGATAATCTAATGGAACTAAACGGACATACGGCTATGTTATAAGGTACTGTTTGAATGATGAAAAATGTGACCGAGCACTACAGTACATAAAGGGTTAAAGCACTCAATGGCACCATCAAATGTTTCAAGCAGGCCATTTTGACAGTCAAGCATGCTGCTGTTTGTGGACAGTTTTACAGGCATCTCTGAGGGCACTCTGGACCTATTTTTGCATAACCCAGTTACAGACCCATTTCCTACAGCAATTCTGGCTGCTGCGCTCTGAAGCCCCACTCACAGTGACTATGGCTGCTCTCAGAGTAAAGACTGGTTCATTACAAATTTCAAACTCTTGCTTCTACACAACTCGGGCACTCAGGGTACAGGTTTACCATTACATTCTTTTGCGACAGGAAAAGTGATTCTTTGCATTTGAGTAAACACAGAAATGCTGGCGAACTCGAAAAACTCAACAGTGTTTCTGGATATTCAAGTTGGCTATGAGAACGCCACCCTAATGCTGTGACAGGTCTATACAATTTTTGTAAGTAACAATCCAAAAAAAAAAAAAAAGAGTACCTGGTCTTCATGACAAAATTTATTAGAGGCATTTAAATGTGAACACTGTACAGCAGGTTTTTAACAGCGGTAAAAATGTTTTCAGAACTTGAAAGCCTGCCGATGCTAACCTTTGCTTGTGTTAATGAAATGACCGATACTTCTCATAACATTTTTCACTATTACTGTTCCTAGATATATTTTATCGCTTTTCAAGACCGTCTTCACTTGTACTTGCCGATTTGATGAAAAAGCAACGCGTTTACGTTTCGCGTTCATTTGAAAGCAAAATGCTGAATTATTAGTCAATTACTAACCAACTTAATGAACATCTCAGGCCTTCCTTTTAATAATAAAAATGCTTACAAACAAATGCATTTTATTCTGTTTCGTCTTCAGTGAAAATGCTTACATAGTGTTATACTTTCCTATGGACGCCCCTGGTCCAGAGCGATCCGACACTATTCTAAACACGAGGAGACTGACCTCCTTATTCTTTCAAGACTGCAGCATGAGCTGTGGGTCGTTTTTGCAAAATCTGTAAAATACACTTCCATTTGTTGGTGACCGGAGCTTTCAGTCACCGCGTGACGTCCGCAGTCTCTAGCATTTACTGGCTGCACGGCAGCATCACTGCAGACTCAGGACAGTGACCCATTACTACGTTGTATATGCTGAACAAACCGTGTGCAGTTACACAGATACCCTGGGGAAACAAGCATCACCCCCTTGTTAAGGAGCTAAGAGACAGCTACATATGTGTATACTCGCCGCAGGCAGAAAGCGAATTCAGAAGATTAAACAAGGATTAGTTCAGCCGACCGCCAGCACACACAAGCTTAAGGACGACCAGGGAAAAAAGTGAAGTTCTTGCTACCTTGAAGGTCGATTTGAAGTATGCAGCCGTACTACAGTAAGGCCACTGGTTTGTAAGCCTTCACTGTCAGAGAGAGCGCTAGCGTGCCTGCACATTATGAATGGTTGAGCATCTGATAGCCTAAAAGGCTACTCAATCTCTGAAAGTCATTTTCAAGAATCCTCATGAAAGCACTGTACAGAAGAGAGAAGGCCTACGGCCGTCTTATTAGAAAACATTGCACAATTTGCGAGGTTCACTATGACACAGCAAAACAAGTGTCAGACATCTTATGTGTTATTTATGCAGTATAGACTACACAATTGGGCGAGATTACTGTGCCACCACGTGGCAAATGGAAAGTTCCAGAGACACCAACAGGCCAAAAGGTTGAATTATTCTCCCAACTTGGCTTTAAAACAACGTCAGCGGGTGTCTGTATTAAACATTCTTACCCATAACCCCGTAACAAATCGTGAACTTCACTACCACAGGACACAATCGCTGTAGTAACTGTACGGAGGAAAGGTGTCACGGAAATGAGCGTTTTCGCGTGTTGCACGGTGCTCTTCTCCATGTGTTCACGAATGCAGCCGAGTAATTTCCCTGTATCAACGGAAGGCAAACATCTCGACAAGGAACGCCACAGCACGAAGGGGGCTCTTAACCTGGGGTCACCGGGCACCACGGAGCACTTCCACCCACTGCGGCATCTGCCGCACAATGAAACCTCGGCCTTTCGCTGCCACGTCCGCTCGAGGCCTGCTCACCCTACGGACATCGGCGGCATGAGTCGGGACGGCAAAAAACACCACGGAACAATAAGACAAGCGTGCTCTCAACACGCAGGTAGTGCACAAAATGGAGGCACGACGCACGCAAGCTCGCAACAGCAGCCGCGCGCCGTCACATCCGCTCGCACTGCGCGACAACCGAACGGCTTCCCGCCGACGATCCGGCTTCGACGCTCGTCTCAAAGTGAGTTTAAGGATTGAGCTCGGCTTCTCAACTCGGCAACCGACACTGGCCACCGCGGCTGAAAAACACACCTCGGGTCGACCGTGCGTAGACACAAAGTTAACACGTTCGTATAGGACCGGAACGGCTCCTCAGACGGCCGCGGCTGAGGCAGACGCTCGACCTCTACCGAGTCGCAGAGCTGTGGCTCAGTTTATCAGAAGTGCGCGGGAAACTCTGTCGCTTCACGTCGCATAGACCAAGTATGTACACTTGGTACAACTTTTGGACGTCACGAATGAACACGTCTTCAATTTGCTCTTGAAGTCGAAACGACGTCGTAAGTTGCCAATACTCAACTTCACGTTAACTATATTTCTCGTGAACATTCGAATACTTCTTCAGAAAGTTTCCCCGATTTCGTCTCTAAGGGTGTTCAACACTACATAGCGTGCAATAAGTTGTCAGTGCATCCGGTTATCTTAGCGACCTGTCAAGAAGCGAGGACGACCCCCTGCTAGCGCCATAACACCGGAAGTAGATGGCCCTCTGAAACGGATTCGTCCCTGCATTCCTCTTTCCCGCGGAGGCCCGTCCGCCGCACCGTGCCGTGCTTCACTGTCCATCACCTGCTGCAATGTGGGCCAAAACCGCCGTGATCATGCAGGTAATGAAGTGATGAAATCTTCCCGCCCTGCATTCCACTGTTGTCCTTGTTGTACCGAATATACGTTCAATATTAACTTTTGTACAGCATCATAGGATTGTAATTCCAAATCGTAATGAAAAGTGATTGCAAATGCCTATACGTATTATTCTAAAATCTTCTCCACGCCCGTGCAAAATAATCGTAAGCATTATTTAGTTATCTATGGTTTATAATTTGTCGTAGACTGGGTAAAATATTGAGCGAACTGTACACGCCCTTTGTAACTATTTGCAAACATTTCACCGTTTTAAACTGAAAACTGAATGAATGGCTGCTTGGAGAAAATTGCATAAATGATGCACAAGGCGGATCCCCAGGAAAAACTAGAGCAACGCGCTGTGCTGCCGAATTGAAGCTCTAGGGGCGCTGTTTAAAAAGCTAAATCCCGTGCGAGCTAATCGCTTCTATGGTAGTGATGAACTTTGCACGCCGACGTACCGTTATCGTTGTTTTATTTTCAAACGTAAATGTTGTAAAGCCCGAAAGTGAGACAAAAGCACGACGAGGCGGACTGACTGTCACCCCCGGACAGCGGTTCGACGCGCGGCCACCTTCTGCGACGCGAGAGCGGGACGCTGCGCGGTGACGTCACACGCCGCTTTCGGGGGTTGGGAGCGAGCGCGTTTCCTTGTGTTCAAAATTGAACGCTTCGCTCAAGAGAGCAGAATCCGGTAAGGAACAATGCATTGAAATGGCTCCAAGGCTGCATAACGCTGATATTATCCGGTATTCTCTGTTCGCGAAGCTTCTTTCCCGCGCAGCTTGTTAGTGAGGGTGACGCCGCGTTGGGTTAGGGTTAAAAATGGACAAATCGGTAGATGAGTTGACAACAAAGTGCATGGCCGCGTTGCGCCAGTTTCGAATGTCCATCTGGAAATGTCGGTCTGGTGCCGAGGCTCCCTTTTGTGGGAAGCTGCGGCAAGGAAGCGCGAACGACATGGATTATGGGCGAGGCGGAGGGTTTTAGTGAGTCGAGCGCTGTTGCTAGGCAACGCACAGCTCCTTTAGCGCTTAAGAACCTTAATCTGATCCCGACGGCTGAAGCATCTTTTTTTGCATCTCTTCTTCCAACGAACGTGCTCACCTGTGTGTCGGCCCTTGAATGATGGCTGTGTAGTCGGGCCAGTTTGTAAACGATCGAGGAGCTCATCGCAGTGTGGCGTCAAACGCATTGGGCAGATGGGCCACCGCCCGTGCCTGTACTCCACAGCCTGGCACAGGTCGTAATGCATTTGGAAGGCCATCGCATCTTTTATTTCTTTTGAGCTTAACACGAAGCTGTGTGCGGTGCTAGTGAGCCTTAAATTGTTTTAAGCGCATGTCAGTGGTGAACATCAACCTGACTGACTTCACAGCAGGGTCAGGACTAAGGAGCCCACAGTGGAACCTGGCAGGTTCAAGCCGCAAAACTGCCCGTCACGCAGTAAGACGGGCTGAGCTGCAGTGTCTCTGCTAACATGAAACCTCACCATACCATGCTGTACTTCACACAGGTTACCGTCTTCCTCAGCACCGCGTCGCAATGCTGGTGCCCATTTTCACCCTGAAGCTGAACCACAAGGTTAACCCTCGCATGGTCGCAGTGGGCAAGTTCGATGGCGTGCACCCATGTTTAGCTGCGGCCACGCAGGCGGGGAAGGTATGCCGGCAGTCCCCCCCTCTCTGGGGGTGGGGGCACCGCAGGAAGCAATAACATTTTCACGTTACTGCTGGTCTGACAGTGTCCTGTATTGTATGGTGTTGGCGCAACTTCTGCTGCTGCTTGTCACTACACACTTGTTTCAATTACAAACACACTTATATCCCATTATCTGTTACTATTTTATCCCTGAAACGTGACCACATGTTCAAATACCAAAATTGCTTATTCCTTTATTTCATATAAGAAGAAAATTCCACCTTGTTTGAAGCCGGTTCCAAGGTCACCATGAAATCACTCTAAATTATGCCTAAAAATGTGAGGAAAAGCACACACCTTAAAACAAAATAACAGTACAAAAATATATATATAGATGCATTTAATAATTTCAAAAAACTTATTGTGATTGTGTGCTTTGTTTAAGAGAAGACGAAAGCTATATGTCAAAGTTAAATGAATGATTAAAAATGAAAACATAATGGTGCAAAACAGAGGGTGTAAACACACACACGTGAGAACGCAAGACTGTAAAGGCGGCATGGGCACACGACTCCCACAGTGCAGAGCGTCTCGCGGCCCATTTCCAAATACGGCCTCTGTCTATAGCAAATCTGGATGTCAGGAGATCAAATAATGGAAGTGACTGTACTGTATCTGGAAAGAGGCCATCAGTTACATGAATGTCAGAGTTCCGTGAAAGTTCGTGGTTGTCTTTCCCCATGTTGGGTAGCAGTGTCGAGAGTGTTTTCTTCTGCAGGTGTTCATCCACAATCCCCACACGCGAGCTCAGCGGCAGGCCACCCACCGGTTGAGTCAGAGCGCCCATGACTCGGATATATCGCTGCTCAACATCAACCAGGCTGTCAGCTGCCTGGCTGCCGGCTCGCTGGGTCCCGGCCGGGTGGGCGATGCCCTTCTCGTAGGCTCCCAGACAAACCTGCTGGCATACGATGTTCACAACAATGCAGACATCTTCTATAAGGAGGTGGGGCTGTGACTTGTATCAGCTGTTTGTTAGGAAAAAAGCAAGTTGTGAATAATGTCGAGTGACTTAAAAACACACCGATGGCTCTCGGTCAGCTAATGCGTCTCTGCAGCCTTTCAGTGCTATGATTGAAACGAAGCTGCAAATCATTTACCCAAGCATGCAAACCGGAAGTTGTTCCACAACACTTGACTCTGGGCCTAGGTGGCGGACGGGGCCAATGCCATTGTGTTAGGGAACCTGGGTGACATCCCTTCCCCTCTCGCAATCATTGGGGGCAACTGTGCGCTGCAAGGATTCGACCATGAAGGAAATGATCAGTTCTGGACGGTATGAATCTAAAGAGAATCTTTCCCTTGCTACTTCTGTGCACTTGCAGCTTTTTCACTTTGAACACTGACTATTACTATTTTTTCTTGAAAGGTCACAGGGGACAACGTGAGGTCACTGATGCTCTGCGATTTTACCGGGGATGGAAAAAACGAGGTCTGGGGCCAAACATCCAAGAGACAGTAGCGCTACGGTTTAAATGTAATCAGTTTTAGGTTTTTATTGATCACTTTGTCTCTACAGCTTCTTGTTGGATCTGAGGATTTCGATATTCGTGTTTTCAGAGAGGATGAACTGGTGTCCGAGATGGCGGAAAACGAGGTGCGATGCTCACTTAAGTCCATTTTTAACCTTTCATACTGCAGTAGGATTGCAGAGAAGTTTGAGAGTCTCGTGAGTATTAGCACGTTGAATTCAGTCCATGTGCTGCTGTGTGGAAGCTCACTACTGCTCGTCTCCATCTTGCAGACGGTCACCTCTCTGTGCCACATGCACGGCAGCCGGTTTGGATACGCATTGGCCAACGGCACGGTTGGTGTGTACGACCGGACTGCACGCCATTGGAGAATCAAGGTACTAACGCTTGGTTTAACTGCCTTAAATTTGTCACTGCAGAACAGCACCATAAAATATACATCAGAACTGTTGTTTCACCATTTGTGTCCTACTTACAGTCCTGCTTCCATATTAGTACAGACTTCTCCTGTGATATCTTTGCAGTCTAAGAACCATGCGATGAGCATCCATGCATTTGACCTGAATGCTGATGGTGTTGTGGAGCTCATCACAGGCTGGTCTAATGGAAAGGTCAGGCCCGCCTCCTGTTTTAAAGCCATCATGGGGAAATTAAGTTAAACTTCAGCAGCACTACCAGCAGGGCCGTTTTTAGCTTCCTCCAACTGTTCTCTGCATCGCGTTGAATATTAGCATCGCCTGGTCTGTGGCAACTCAATAACCGGTTCCCTTTCACGTTTCCTTGCTTGCGCAGATTGACGCACGCAGTGATCGCACCCGCGAGGTCATCTTCAAGGACAACTTCTCATCTTCTGTTGCTGGGGTGGTGGAGGGTGACTACCGCATGGATGGCCAAATCCAGCTCATCTGTGCCTCTGTGGATGGAGAAGGTAAGGAAATGACAATAGCTGGTGCACAGCTGTGTTCAGAGGGTTCACACCTGCAGAGTGGTGTCGGGGTGTAGACACAGCCCAACCAATCTTCGCTACTGCGGCGTAGCAGACAGTGTAGTGGTTACAGCCCTCTTGCCATCAGTGAGCATGGGCTCACATCCCCATTCCTGCTGGATTGTGCTGAAACTTTTACTAATCCCAAAGGAAACTGCATAGTGACGATACAACAACAATGTACCTTGAATCCTAGCAATGTACGTTTCTTTAGACAAATGAATAAGTAATTGGAGCTCACCCTTGCTGGCACATGAGGAGATTAGGAAGCCATCTGTGTGGCTTTAAATGGCATCTCCCACCCTGCATACATCTCCCAGTGCGGGGATACCTGCCAGCCAGTAAGGAGATGAAGGGAAACCTGATGGACACGAGCGTGGAGCAGGACCTCATCCGTGAGCTGAGCCAACGCAGGCAGAATCTGTTGCTGGAGCTGCACAACTATGAGGAGAACGCAAAGGTACGGTCATTACATTCACTTGCACAGAGCTCTTCGCACAACTTTGCACAAATGTGACACGGCTCAGATTGTTACTTTCCATATCAGGTCACCCCAGGAGCTCCAGGTGCAGAAGGTGATGTTCAGATGGGAGTCATCCCAGCCAACACACAGCTCCAAACCGGCCTCTGTGTCAAAGCTGCCACAGAGGCCCAAAAAGCCCACATTGAGCTGAACATCTCCACCCCCAATGGTAATGCTCCATAAAGTGTGCTGTCTGGTCACTCAAGTTCCATTAGCAACAAATTATTAAAATATGGCAATCAGACTGATATGAGACACTTGAGCTGTACACCTGGGTTAAATAAGAAGTCTGTCCCCAGTTGCTTTCTCAGTGTAAGAAAATGAATAAAGGAGATGCTTTGAAGATGAAAAATTTCACCGTAAGCAGACCACTGAAGTTTAAGGCATTTATCTTCACGCTTAAATCTCATATGGACGAGCATTTGGCCCAGAAAAGCTCAAGTGTGTTGCCATTTGCGGCGGAGTCACACAGGGGCTTTTTCTACAGTGCTTAGCAGTTGTCCTTGCCTCCTTGTCATTGTCAAACTTGTTCGCCGAGCCACAGTGCTGACAAGGGACCCCAAAGGACTCCTCCAACAACCTGTTGTGTTTCTAGAGACCATCATCCGAGCTGTGCTCATTTTTGCTGAGGGCATATTTGAGGGGGAGAGTCATGTCGTGCACCCCGGTGCTCAGAACCTCTCCGGCTGTGTCCGTGTACCCATAATTCCCCCCAAGGACATCCCTGTTGACCTGCACATCAAGGCCTTTGTGGGTGGAAGGAATAGGTATTTATTTAGCATTTAGCCTCGTAGTGCTCTTTTGCCTCTTAAGCAAGAAATAATTTTGGAATCAGTGGTACTGAAAACTCAGTGGTACAATTTCTGGTTTTTCAAGCGCCACTACGGTGATGACTGACTGACACAATTGACCATTCTTCCTCCAAGCATGCAGTTCCACGTGTTCGAGATTACCAGGCAGCTGCCACGCTTCTCTATGTACGACCTGCACGTGGACCCTGCGGTGCCCCACCCTTCCGGCATGGTGCGCTTCAGCATCAACGACCGGCCACAAAGGGTCAGCCTTCCACCGTATGCATGTCGTCCTCAGCCTCCCCATGTTTCTCCATGAAGTCACACTTTCCAGTCTCTCTCCCGACACCGGGCCTTCATCTGCACACCGGCATGACTCTTCCGCCTCCATCTCTCCAGGTGGCCATGTGGTTGAATCAGAACTTCCTGCTGCCAGAAGGCATAGATTCTCCTGATGTGAAATTCACTTGCCTGCGTGGAGGAGGACTTTTGAGCATCAGCATGCAACCCAGTGGAGAGGTACTCTGTGTGTACTTCTACAGCCGTCCAAACAAAAGCTCAGGTACACTATTGCTGTGGTAAAGCAGTGTGTGACTAAAGCAAAGTGATAACCGGAAATCCAGGTAGTGGTGGTGCAGTCACCCCTACTGTGAATATGAAAAGTTGACTTACTTTCAACTAGAAATCCATTATTTTAGAACAAAATAAATGAGAATGATAAAAATGTAAACTTACGCATTCAGCTTTTCTCCTAATTGACACATGACTTAAGTACTCTCGGTATTTATCAAAAGTGACTCACAGTACTGGATACACCACACTACACTCCATACATTACTAACCTATCTTTACAGCAGAGTAGTGTATCACTTACACACACACAAACCTCAAACACTTGAGCCATCGTGACCTGTTGGTGTTGCTTCAGTGTCACTAGGCACTGTATATTCCAGACTCCCAAGTTGTGGTTCTTCCATCACCTTGTGTTGTGGGCTGGTGTTGCCAGTACGCAATAAAAAATCTGCATTCAATTCTCAGGATTGTGTGACATGTTGCCTATAGCAGTGCTGTTGTTTGACTAGAACAGAAACATCTGAGAATGATACGGAGGACCACATGTGAGGCATGGCAAACCCATTCAGTGTGCAGTGGTCCTACCAGTAAAGTCCCTGTCGCATGAAAATGAGCCTCTGCTGAAACTCAAGAATGTGAATTTTTAGGGTCTGCAACTTACAGTCTGGAAAGCATGGTCAATTGTTTTCTTGCTTCTACTAAGATCACCCTGCAGACAGACGACATTGACCTGGCAGGAGACCTGGTCCAGTCTCTGGCCTCCTTCCTTGCCATTGAGGACCTACAGGCTGAAGCTGACTTCCCCACATACTTTGAGGAGCTGCGAGTGACACTGACTGAAGTAAACAAAGTTGTTCTGACCACACAACATAGCTACTTGGTAGATTTTTTTTTTTTTTTTTTTTTTAAACTTCAATAAATCCTTTATTCTTCTCAAGTCTCTTCCGGCTACATCTGAACAAATGAAGTGCTACACTTTCCTTGTCCTTAAGGGCTTCCACTGAACATCACCGCTGACTACGTTTCAGGTGGACGAATTCCACTCGGTGCACCAGAAGCTGACAGCGGCCATGGCAGACCACTCCAACCAGGTTCGCACCATGCTAGTGCAGGCGGAGGATGCGAGGCTCATGGGAGACATGTGAGTATCCTGTGGAGCATCTGCAAGGCCTCGTGCCCCAGTTCTGTCCACAATTTCCATGGCCTTGTGTCACCTTTTTAGGAGGAGCATGAAGAAGCGCTACATGGAACTTTATGACCTCAACAGGGACCTGATTAATGAGTACAAGATTCGGTGCAACAATCATAATGCACTGCTGGCCTGTCTGAAAGGCGTCAACCAGGCCATCCAGCGGGCAGGACGGCTGCGAGGTGAGCGGGCAGCTGGGAGGACAGAGTCACACACCCACAGCCAGGGAGCTCTGCTGACACAGTTAAGAGGCCAGGCACTAGCAGCCATGCTGGCAGCAGGAGACAACAGGGGGCATAGTAGTTGGGGCCACTGCCTTGGACTCAAAAGTTTGTGTCCCAGTTGCTGCTGTAGTACCCTTGAGCAAGGTATTTACCTTGCACTGATACTGTAAAAATTACCCAGCTGTGTAAATCTCTGTACTTCTGACCCTAAGGGAAGGTCTTGCTTAAAGTTCAGTTCCAAACAGGCTAATTACTATCTTTAAAACTTAAAATCTGATCTCTGACCAGGCTTGGAGAAGCAGGAGTAGCGATCTCACACGCAAAGCACACATACGTGACTTAGATTTTCTTGCTCCACGCACGCACTGTAAGTCACTTAGACAAAAGATGCCATCTAAATTATAAGAGGAAACCCCTTTGCCTTCCCTGCAACAAATCACTGTAATTTCACAGCTGTGCTGGAAGTTGTGTGAAAGCATGAGTGAACCTGAAACAGCAGCTTACCGCCCATTTCTTGCTGTGTGTCTTAACACACACACTTAGCCTTTGTATTGTGCTGTGACCTGTGTACCCTGTGTGTGTCTCAGTAGGGAAGCCAAAGACCCAGGTGATTACGGCATGTCGGAACGCCATCAAGAACAACAACGTCAACGCCCTATTCAAGATTATGCGCGCGGGGACAGCATCCTCTTGAGGAAAGCCTGCTTTACCACAGGCTAAGAAACACACCCCAGGGGCAGTGACCCACCCAGCCATGAAGTGACTGTAGTCCTGGTGGCAGGGATGCAACGAGGCCACAGCAAGTGTTGCAACTCTCATTCCCCTTCAGAAGGGTGGCATTTGTAGGACACTGACTACTGTGGGGCCATGAAGGCAGCAACTAGAGGAGCAGCTGAGTGATGCTGACAGTCAGTGGTTGTGTGTGTGTTGTAGAAAGAGAAACACTGTGCGTAATATACATGGTGCTGGAATGCAATCCATTTCCTCTGGTTCTTTCTGCAGGTTATGAATAGACTGTTTGTGTGTGTGTGTGTGTGTGTGTGTGTGTGTGTGTGTGTGTAGGGGGGGGTCCCCTTGATATCTAAACCCTCTATATTCAAATTTTTACTACAAAAATACCTAAATATTGGCACAGAAACTTTGCTAAAACATGCCCCCCCCCAAAGCATTCAAAATGAAAAAAAGAACTCAAAATGTGAATTTAAAAAAAGTCAATTTGTGGTTTTAGGAAGTCTACTTTGGTGCTGCGATACGGACGACCGAAGGGCTTACATCAGAAACTGCATTTTGTCTGCTAGACGTTAGACGAAGCAGCGTTGGCCATCAACCAAATTCTCGCTGGCGTGTCACCGAGAAAAATCACTGTCAGTTCCAGCAGTTTGCAGCAGTTCGCAGCATCACCACATGGCTGAGCTGTGAGAAGAGCTCGGACGGCAAAACTGTCATGGGATAACCGTGCTCATCTTTGCGCCGAAGGTGCCGAACACGATGGAACTGCTGAAGAAGATGGACTATGTCCTTTCCGAGTGTGATCCTATGTCTTCAGGAACTGCTGTTTCAGGCCTCATCCACACAGACACAGATATTTTTGAAAATGCAGCCTTTTCTCTAAGTTTTGATGTCTTATCCACACAAAAACAGCATTTTGGAGTACTGAAAACTGAGATTTTTCAAGACTCCAGTTAGGGTGTAATCTTGCGGACGGGTAAAACGGAGACTTTGGGCAACTGACATGGCAAGGCGTTGTTGGTTTGTGTGCACACCGCACACGCGCCAGACACCGTAACCGAATCAATGGCAAACTACCTGTTTTATCGTGTATTCGGTAATATTGGTAATATTTGCTTTCAGGTTTACACCTTACCTTACTTTACTATAATGCCACCGTGGACAGGCGCAAGAACACAATTTGTTTCCTACATTCTCCTGACTTGCCAAGTTACTGTTGAAGGCTAACATTTAGCAGCAGCTCCACCTCATCGGTCCACATCAATGAGTCTCTTTTCTTGCTTTCTCGCCATGCATTCCTGCAATAGGCACCATAATGCGAGCGTCCGTTTCCGTCCTCGTGTGGACAGAGTAGTTTTGTAAAACGGCGCTCGAGTGGACAAGGCCTCAGCAGACGGATACCAATGCTGTTTAGATGTCTCAAGCGGTCCCGGTGCTGTAATCTCCCCAACTTGCTTTCTTCCCCTTTCCTTGCCTCCGGTCCTTGCCGATCCTCAGTTTTTCATCGCACTCAGGGCATCTGCATGGGCTGCATCAAACAGTTTGTTCAGATCTCCTCAGAGGCAAGTATTCTGCTACAGGTGCTTAGGTAGGCGACAGTTTGGCAAAAACGCCCAAACGTTTTTCTCACACAATAGCTTAACACAGGAGTCTTCGGGGGGGGGATGTAAAAAGCATAAACGAAAATGAGCGCATGGAAGAGCATTTTGGCATAGTGGAGCGCCAAATGCGCTTTGCTTAAAGTGTTGTGCTGGCAAATACGGCACAAACGTGCAGTACCGCGGAATTCAGCGTAAAATACGGCAAACTGAGGCGGCGCTAGGGCTGGGGGCTGCGCTGGGCCCGCGCATGCCTCGCCGCGACGCCCTTCAGCCCGGTTGCAAAGCGACCAAGCGCCGGGCTTTCGAGCGCCTACCTTCGCGCAGCAGCCGCGGGCATCCATCGCTGTCGTTGCTGCGCTGCGGCGCCCATCGGCGACAGGGTTTCTCGTCCGGCGGAGCCTGCTGACGACGCGCGCCCCCGCCGCCGCTGCTGCTCTGCGCGCTCCCGCCGCCTCCTGCTTCGCTGGCATCTGGCGCGCGCGAGCCTCGGCCGCCCCTTGGGCAACGGATGGCGGCGGTGCGTCTTGAGGAGTTTTTGCCGAACAAAAACGAACCGCGGACGTGCATTGCAGTGCCCCACGTCGACGTGACTTCTAGCCAAAGACGCATTTAAAGCGAAAACCGAGGTAAGGCGGCGCTCGGCTCTGCTTTGGAGGGTAACTGCACTTTCGTGGCCCCCGTGCGGTTGAGCATCTTCCCGCTAACGGCCCGACTCGGAGAGTAAAAACGGCTGTGACCAAAAAACGGTCTCCTTTTCACAAGAGTCACGTTTTTGCCGCGGCTGTCTTTCAGACCCTAAGGGCAGGGAGGCCGATAAAGGCAGCCGCTTGTGTAAGCGCGCACTCGGCGCCACGGCGTCTCCGCAGTTGCTGCCTTTGAAATGAGCCTCCGGAGCCGCCTGGCCTTCGCCTTCAGCTGAGGCTCAGGTAGGCGCTCCTCGCCGCATTTATTGCTTTTGTTTGGAAGGCCAGCACTTGAGGCATCCAATGCAAAGACCCGGGTGGTCAGCATGCAGCCCCAAACGTGTCAAACGATTCAACTCTGCCAACCCGAGACGCAGTGCACGCTGCACCCGAGTGAAATGCTGCTGCCTTTGGTATCCTAAGATGGGGCACTTCGGTTCACAGCCCAAAAGAACGCTCCTGCCTTACACCTTTTCACCGTTGTCTGTCGCACTGTTCACACTTTTTACAGTAAAAAAAAAAAAAAAAAGCTTGCGATGAGGAGCGGTCAAGCTGTGTGCACAGGTCACTTTGTAGAACCGTACTGACTTGCAACTTGCTGTTCCCAGGCCAAGAGCAGCTGGGTGGTGGCAGCTTGAAAGCAGCCCGAGGGCCGAGTTCCTCAGCAGCTACTCAACACGAGGAAAGAAAGGAGCCCCCTTAACCACCAGCAGAGGGGGCTGGGCAGACCGGTACATCCAGTGCCATGAACTTAATGTGTGAAAGCAGCAAGAAGTATCTGGTGTGAAAATATCATCGCTGGGTGGGTAAGACTGCAGCAGTCAAGAGATTGCCTTTACCTTGTGCACCATGAGGAGGATCCGCCTGAAGGGGGACGCGTGGTGCACGTTGCTCCTGCTGCTGCTGCTGTTTTGCTTGCTGCTCTACTCTAAACATGGTTTTCAGCTCAGCAGCGGGCTTTGGTCCGCGGTGGACAAGGCTACAAGCTCGAAGGCCCTTCCACAGGCTCATCGAGCACGTCACCCGGGAAGGTTCGCTCCCTCCAGGACCCCAGGCAACCGGGTCCCCTGCCAGGCCCAGGCTTCGCCTCCTTCCCATCCTGCCTCAGCACTCCATGGAGTCTCTCCTACAGAGAAGACCATGGTGACCCAGCCTTCTTTTGACTTCCAACAGTACCTGCAGAATAAAGACTGCCGGGAGTTCAGACTGCTCATCGACCAGCCAGCAAAGTGCTCTGGGGGTCAGAAAGGGGTCCCGTTCCTGCTCATTGCCATCAAGTCAATGGCAGTCGACTTTGAGAAACGCCAGGTTGTTCGTGACACTTGGGGGCAAGAACTTACCTTTCAGGATGGGACACAGGTGAGGACGATTTTCCTGCTCGGCGTACCTCAGAACCGGAGCCAGCTCCCCCTGTGGGACCGGCTGTTGGCCTATGAGAGCCAAGCGTTCCGGGACATCCTGTTGTGGGACTTTGAGGACACGTTCTTCAACCTGACCCTGAAGGAGACACACTTCCTGAAATGGGTAAATTGCTGCTGCGCCGATGTCAAGTTCATCTTCAAAGGTGATGCCGATGTCTACGTCAACGTGGAAAACATCCTGGAAATGTTGCGGGGCCAGGAGCCCAGCCGAGACCTCTTCGTTGGCGACATTATCGTTCACGCCCGGCCCATCCGTAGGCGAGCCAGCAAGTATTTCATTCCTGAGGCGGTGTATGGCTTGGGCATCTACCCATCGTATGCTGGTGGCGGCGGCTTTGTCATGTCTGGTTTCACGGCGCACCGGCTGCATCGGGCCTGCCAGGACGTCGAGCTCTTCCCCATCGATGACGTCTTCTTAGGGATGTGCCTGCTGAGGATCGGCCTCCAGCCAGTGCGCCACGAAGGTTTCCGGACCTTCGGCATCGTGCGGCCCTCTGCTGCGCCGCACTTGCAGGTGTTCGATCCATGCTTCTACCGGGAGCTCATGGTGGTCCACAGCTTGACCGTTCCCCAGATCTGGCTCATGTGGAACCTTCTCCATGACCCGCATCTGAGCTGCCACTCACAGCCGACTCAGACTAGCAGCCTCTTCCGATGGAGGGGGAAGACACAGACTGCAGTCAAGGCAAAGGACGACCAGGACTACCCGATGCAAGAACTTGCAAGACACTACAAACAGTGAGAAAAAGTGGGGAAGCCATCAGTGCCACAAGTGCTGCACCACATGGCGGCATTCCTGCAGGTCCAAAAGGGCTCATAAACATGCGGTGCTCATAGCAGAAGGGGAGGAGCGTTCCCTTTGGGGACAGAAGGAGCAGCACATGTGACAGCAGCACTCAGGTGAGCACCAGGCACCAGCGGTCTGCGTGCTCATCCAGCAGTTCGAACAGGAGCCTGGCCACTGTGCGTATTTAATTCTAGTTTTTGAAAAGAGCAACACTGTAGAGGACAGCCGCCTAGTAATGACATCCTGCTGGATTTTATACGTTTTTTTTTTTTTTTTTTTTTTTTAAAGAAACTTGAGGTTCTGATGATTCTGCTGTCACTTTTTTTAATTTGCAAAATGCCAAAGTATTTTGTGAAAAAAGCTGACCATACATAAACACTGAAAAGGTTTGTGTTGGAAAATGTGTTTCTGCATTTCAGATTCCTGAGCTTTGTTTGCTCAAACCCGGTTTCATCGTATTATTCTTCACAGGATGCAACGGGGCTGTCAGAAAATAAAGGGCAGGCAGTTAAATTGCAGATGCACGACTGACCACAGGATTAGGGTTATATTTTCCACGCAGCGTCCCTTCGGTTGCTGGACCACAGCGTCTCTGCACAACGGTGCAAACCCTGTGGAAGCGGGCACGGTGTTTTTATACACAAGCAAAACACAACAGGATCCAGTAAATTTGCATTGGTTTTAATCAAGGCTAAGTCCCATTTCCCAGAATGGGTTACACTGTACTGAAAGCACAAAATAATGAGGCTGGGAGGGATAAACACGTACAATAAAGGGAATATTCATCCTTCATAGAAACAAAACTCTGAATCTGACGCTAGGGTTCCTCATCCCCGGTCACTTGTGTCCATTGCAATGCAAAAAAGCACAACAACATGGGCCGAGTCAGCCGTACTCCTGCGACCACTTTGCCTTCTTTTGCTCCTAAACGTGCATAGAACCCATAGTGATGCCCTGCTACACAGGAGCTGCTGTTGCCAGATGCCGTGGTTCTGTGGGGCTCAGCCAGCAGTCCAACCCATGTCCTTTGCAGCTTCCACTCAGTGGCACATCTAAGCTCGACTCCCAAAAATAATTTCACAAAAAAAAAAAAAAAAGGGAACAAGCAGTTTCCCACAATAATAGCAAGAAACCAAGACGAATTTAAGCAAATATTAAACAAGGTTACGGGCAGTAAAAATCGGGTTGGATTAACTCTTCCAAGTTGCTTCAGATACAAAAAGCCAGTTTCACTATGCAGCACTTAACACTGTGGGACAACAGATGAACCTAAAGCGGCCTCACCCAAGCAAGAGCCCTCTACGTTTCCCCCAGACAAGAGCGCTGGTTCATGCAGGCCGCACACAATGCATTTGACACGGCCGACACACAGCCATCAGAGCAGGGCAGACACGACAGCGCAACCTCCAGTTGCAGCCCCTCAACCAAAGTGCAACAGCAAGCAAAATGTCCAGGCAGGCAGGCAGACGTCAACTAAACGGCGAGAAGTCAAAGCTGCTGGCGTTGCTATGGAATGGAGCAGCACATGAATTACAGAAGGCAAGACCACAAGCAGCTCAAATACCGATGTGGGAGAGCTGTGTGCCGCACTGTACCTGAATGCTGCGGCCACAGGTGCAGCTGCTCATCCTTGGCCCTGGAGGCCGGCTTACTTGACACCAACGAGGGTTCGCCGGTCGCCCCCCTGCCCAGTGGCACCAGGATGAGCGGTGCACCGCATGGGCCCTCCAATCGATCATCAATACAAGTAAATGACACCGTATTTACAAATCTGTACACACACTGAATGGCACGAAAGCCACGTGTGCCTCAAGCGTCCAACACACCGCATGAGAAAGTCTTGAGTAAAAATAGAATGAGAATTTGTTCTTTTTTAAAAATGCATTCCTTTGAAATCATAAAGCAACAAGAGACTTTTCAAGCCATGTTTGAGGGAAAATAGAGAAAATATTTGTGGGGTTTGTAAGGTTGCAAAAATTTAAATGACATATGGGAATGTTTGACTTCTTTCAAGACAAATTTTTTTTTACACTTCTATGATAACCTGGACAAATGTTTACGCTTCTTTGGCTAAAATTCAGGCGTGAAGAGGGAGAAGGGGGGGAAAAAAAAAAAAAAAAAAAAAAAAGAACCCATAAGGGTCATCACGATGTTCTTAATGCCGAGAGGAAGAGTGGGTCTGGGGACAGCGGGGGTTTGTGGCTCAGCTGTGACAAGAATAAATACTATTCTGTTAATATTACGGATCCAAGGGCTCCTACACAGGATTTCCGGGGGAGGAACTCTGTGACCCAGAAGAACCTTGGCGTGAAGACTGGGGCACTTTTAGGACGATGCCTCCTGGTCGGCTGCCTTGGGACTTACACCAGGCACATCTCACCCGGAGGAAACCCCGGGCAGACCCAGGACGCACTGGACGCTCACGCCTCTCGGCTGGCCTGGAAACGCCTGGAGATAAACCTGGGGAACGGGAAGGGCCACCCCCACCGCTAGCCTCACCAGGACAAGCAGGCACAAAACTGACTGACCGTTGAAGGTCATTTCCTAGAAACAAAGTTCCTTAGCAGAAATAAGACAACTGTCAAGTAAATAAGGTGTACATCTTAGTGCAAAAGGTAAAGATCAACGTTTTTCTTCTGTTCATCGAAAAGCAACAAAGGTGAACAAAAAAAAAAAAAATGAATGGCAACTTTTGAGCTTCCCATGATGCAAGGTGGCAGATGCGAATGTGCTCTCTAGACGCAGCCATGCAAGACGGCAGCGCACGCAATGCAACCGCGTGTTGAGGCCGAGCCTCTACTGACATCACGCAACCAGGCAAGTTTGTGCTTATTCACCGTCTACAAAATAAACTCAACTTTTAACTGCGCGCGTAAACAACATTTGCAGTTGTGCAAGCGTGCATCACTTCACCCGTGTGAGGATGAGAGCCTCAAACAGGCATGCGGAACTCCGCTCACACTGCACACGCACACAACCTCACCCTGTCGGAGGTGACCGGCGTCATCAACACCGCAGCTTAGGAGCACGACAGACGTGAAAACATCACCAAGACATGATTGTGGGACGGCCACAACAGGTCAAATGCATGTCCTCAGACTCGGTTTCAGTCTCTGGTATGCCAGGAGGTTGTTAGCAATTAGTACTGTGTAACCTTAGAACTCTGTGTGTTTTAACACTCAGCAAATGAACTGCCGAAGTAGTGACAGATGCTAACTGGCAGGTTAGGAGCTAAGGAAATCGGGACAGTCGAGGGAGCAGTGGCCCGAACCTTCTGGACTTGCGGTAGACAAAGAGTTTCCAAAGTTGCCTGAAGGCTTGTGACCCCCTGCTGGAGAGCCCGGAGCTGCAACACAGACAGACCTGCAGCGTGCTTCTCGGACCTTGGAGCAGCGGCAAGCCAAGGCGCACTGTACTTTACTGTAGTGTGGGTGCTGCTCTAGAGCTGGGCGCCGTTGAACAAGGAGAGACAGGGCAGGGCGGCTCATTGGCCAGGGGCCCCGGGGCGGGGGTGGCTGCTGGGGCGGGGGCTTCCATACAGGGTCACCGAAGCAATGTGGTTGTTCTGCATGACCTGGAAGAACAAAGGCATCGTTTGCATGGAACAACTGCCCACATACAAATATGCTGGTTATGCCCTTTCCCAACATGCACTTCTGCCATTCGTCAGCAGGCACGCAGCTCAGGCGTGCGCCCTCCGCCAAAGCAGTACACATCAGGGCACTGGCATACCTCGAAAATCATCCTCTGCAATCCAAAGCAGAAAGTAGAGCCAAAGGGGTTTGTGTTGTTCGCAGATGAAGACCTGCAGGGCAGTAAACAGACACAAGCCCGTTCCTTCTCAGCCTTCTCAGGTGAAGGTTAGGATTCAAAAGCACACACGCGCGCTGCCACTTGAGCTCTCTTCAGATCTGGTGCTAGGGGAACAATTCAGACTGTGCTCTGGTGACTTTTAAGAGAAACAAGAGTTGAGCGGTCAGGATAAACTTCAGCTGTGTCCTCAAATATAGCGTGCATACCGCAGTAAATGCACTGCACTCTTCTTAAGAGCAAAGCAGATCTCTGTGTGTGGCACTTTCAAAGTATCTGTGCTCATTGCACCCCCTTATTACAGCCACTTGCCTGTGCAGCACCACAGGCTTCTCCATGGGGTGTCCCAGTAGCTCCTGAATGTGATCCCACTGAAAGAAAAAACAGGACCTATATCAAGGACACATACACCCTCCATCCTGTCTACCATAGCAATATAAATCATTCTTAGAAACAGATTTACATTATTTTCCTTTTAAATTACAACAAAATGATCACATATTTTCTGCATTTTGAACAGAACAGTGCGTAAAGCTGTCAAAAGTCCATTAGTGCACTGCTTTTGGGCTCCTACCTTGCTGTAAGTGGTCAAGGTGCAGTCTTCACACTGGGCTTCAGCACCTTCTGAAAACAGAGACAAACCTGAAGACTCTTCTCGGGGGGGGCACAATGTCTGGTCACCACACGCACATATCCATCACTCGGACCCTGTAGGCAACCCTCTGCTCTACCACCGGTTACTTAACGGCCTTACATTTCTGCTTACTAGAGGCCCTGAGGTCTTCTCTTTCCGCCTTTGCCATGCTGTCCATCGCAAGTACATGTTTTTCCACAGTAATTGACACAAATGCAAGTGCAACACTCTTGATACATTAATGCAGATGCAGTCACCATTCAAAATTATTTTATACAATTCATTTTTAAAGGTTTCTGTAGTGAAATTAGGCATTAAAAGCAGAGCTGTTCAAACAAGCCGAATCAAAGTACAGCAACCACAGGATTTCGGCGCTCACCTGTCTTAATAACAAGCGGGATCCTGAAATCGCACCGATGGTATCTAGGCAAGCAGGAGGAGGAAAAACAGGGATGCAATTGTTCAAATGCGGGGGAAAACATAAAAGCAACACAGAGCAGCGAAGAGCTCATCACTCAACAGTGGTACTCAAACAAGCGACCAGGTGAGAAGCAGAGATGTCAAATGAAAACGGGAAGGCTCACATGTTGAAATTGTAATGTCCCGGATAATTGGTGTGCAGGACAAACTTCTTCACGAGGTGTGTAGTGGCATCAAACAGTATATCCTGAAAAGTCAAAAACTTGCAATTATGCTTAAAACCAAAACTCAACTCAGAACATAAAAACAATTTTTATCCAGATGCAAGGAACCGCTTCCCATACATTTGCCGCACATACAAGGAGAAGAATAGCAGGGAAGGAGAAGACTCAATTGCAGAACTAACAAAACGTAACTAAAATATACACATATATAATATTCATAACATGTTGAACAGAGTCCTGTCTTTGAGGCCACTCGATCTATTTTTGCTCAATATAGAAGGAGTGAGTGCTGGGAGGTAGACTTGCTGTCCTGCTGAGCCAAGAAAACAGCAGTTCAGTCATGACCTATATGGCCATGACCTGGGTCTTTCAGCTCCAATAATAAATAAATTAAATTAAATTAAATAGTCCACGGTGACAAAACTGATACCCACCACTCCTAGAGTGAAGTAGTTGAAGAAGTAGTCGTTGCATTTTGAGGGAACCTGCTTGTGAGGGGAGGGGGAGTGGATCTTCATCTGTCAACAGAAAATTAAGTGTAAGAAACATAGAAACTTTTTTTTTTTTGGGGGGGGGGGGGCAACAACACACCACGGTGTGGGGATGCAAGACATGGACCACAAGAGACAAGAACCATAAAACAGAGTGAGGTGCAACGGGAACAATACCTTATCCTCTGACTTATAGAAGACTTTATGGGGCGAGCCCAGGGCACTCAGGACATCTTGACACGAGTCTCCAAAGAAAATGCTGCTCTCAAGCGTGTGAACCTTGGCATCTGCCATCACACCCAGGCCACAGCCTGTTCAATAGAACAGATGGAATCACGGGCATGTACAAGCAACCGCTCTTGAGATACACGAGCGCATTCTGAATGCAGACAGAGACTTTGCTTAAACGTTATACTTAGTAGCACCTGCAGTGAGGAGACGGAGTCTCAGGCCTAGTGGACCTGCCCCATCCCGCAGCACATCGACAGACTCTGCATACACGTTGCCAAGGAAACATGCCAAAGGCATCGCTGGAGCCCTGAAACACGCCAGATAATTCAAAACTTCATTTGAAACCACATAAGTCTGAAAGGGCTGTCAACCAAGAGCGACAAATTATAACAAATGTTTAAGAGGAGCAACGGACAGCGCGCTGGCCACGCGCTGATGTTTAGTTAGCAGTTAAAGGAAGGGTCGTCGCTCGTGCTCATCCAATTAACAGCGCAGCTTCTTCTTTTCTTGTATACGAGGCTGAAACACTGCGTTACGGCCTCAGACAGACGGCCTCTACCATTTCTCCGTGTGCGTTTCTGCCTTCCATCGATGGATGGTAAATTATAAGCACAGCACCACTGGCGTGTGGCAGAAGGACCTGTGCTGCACTTATCAGTAGCAGTTGGTGAACCATCGGTTTTCAGTGCTCTTGTACTCGGTTACCGCCAGCGCACGTGTTGAACATTTCTAAACTTGACCACTTTCAGCTGCTGACCACTGTATGAAAGGTGCTATACAAATAAATGTTGTTGTTGTAAACAGTCTTTCAAACTTGTTGCTCTTGTAAATACTAAGCAACTGCCAGAAAGTGGTGAGGCTATTTTCTTTTAACAGTTTTTTTGTGTGTTTCCTTGCTGTGGTAAAGGAGCCAGGGTAGAATGGTGCACTTTTGTTTTTTGATGTTTGGTGGCTGGCATCTTAAATGTCTCAGAAAGAAGAAACCAATCATACAAGGTAACAGGCCGGCTTCAAATCATAATAAATCTGGTTCCTACAGGTTTAAAAGGTTCAGGGATAAAAACAACCGTAGCCATCACCAAAATGATTCGCAATTACACTTTAGAAACACACACCAAAAAAAAAAAAAAAAAAAAACTTGCGCCTTCATGGAACTAAAATACCAATATAAACTGCCACCATGTCATACTGTCATGGTGGTCCACAAACAGCCAACCCTCCAGCACACTGGCAATAAGATGCTCCCTCGTACCTGGTGTCCTGCAGGCTGTTTCCCGTGTAGATGTACATGCGCTTCACTGTTGCTCCATGGGGAATCTGCAGGGAGGCCAAGCCATGGGCAAAATTAGGCTGTCAAGGCAAAACAGCTCAAGCTAGCAGGTTGTATGCAATCCATTTCACGCCTGTAGAATCTCAGACACGTTAACATATTTGCGACAGCGCTTACAGCGCACCGAGCAACATCACACACTCTGCGGTGGTTATTACCCAACTCTGGATGAGACCAGACCGGAAAACACGCTAGGTAGGGCTGACAGCCTGCGTCTCAAAATCCCAGAAGGGGCAAAGCAGGAGAGTGCCGAGTTTCAGTTTTAATCGCTTAAGGATATCAAAAGAACTTCATGTATGAAACATAACTGTGCGCTACGCAGATGCGCTGCTCGTGCTATAGTGTTTTGCTGATATTTGGGTTTTTCGGACTGACTGGGAACACATGATTATTTTTCCAAGTTAAAATGCTGAAGAAAAGGATCCCGCTACACGCAATTTCGTTGCACGAATCATCGCACAAAACTAAGTCCTTAAACCTGTAATTTGGTCACACACTAATTTTTCTTTTTCAGGATTCTGCAGATACCGGTGTGCTTTAGGGATCAGGTAAATCAGGAAAGAATCTTACCTCATACTTGGGAGCTTCACTCCAGGAATCCAGTTGGAAGGAAAACGAAAGCCCTCGGAAGTTCAGGTGGAAAAGCTGCTCAGCTGCATTGTAAACTGGCGAGGGAGAAAGCATTAAAACATTGCTCACCTGTTGCAAAATGTCTGAAAGCAGTCCTTCGATACCACAGTGAAACGTTCATATTTGTCATAAGACCGAAAATAACTTTAGTCTCAGCATGTAATTTGCATACAAGACAGAAAAGTATACTAGTCTTGGAGCCCAACGGATAGCTGTAGAAATGCACAAGTGTTGGTTTACAGTTAGTTCACGATAAACAGAACAGCTGTACACTGTGGATGACGAGGCAGGGATAAGCGCAACCTCACCTCCTGGATGTGTGGCTCCAAAAGACTGGTCAACCTGCTCTATGGTGGGTGCAATGGCCTGAGAGTTGAAATGGACTCCACTGTGTGCAGACAGACACAGTACAGTGTGGCATCAACCAAACACAAAGCTAAGAAACTTGCGAGAAAATAATAAGTCAGCGAGAAACCGGGCCTTGCTTGAAAAAAGTGTTGCTGTGTTGCCAGAGACGTAGGCATGACATCAATGTGTACCTCTGAATTTACACACCACTCACCAGTATTTCAGTTTCACCTTGCTCATGTCATAAACTTCAATTACCTAAAACGTTTAAAGACACTCCGTTATTGGTGCACAAGACCTAGAGACAATCCCAAACATAAATATAAAATGTGAAACAGAGCTGGTGAACACAACAGATAAGAGAAAGCGGCGAGAAGGACTCCTCAGCTAAAGACCTACATCATATTTACGCCCAAGCTTTATCGGTTGGACACGCGGGCCGACTTTTTCCTTCCACGAGAAACGCCGATAAACTGACACTGTGTTGATGCAAGAACTCAGTGGAAACGGAGATAAGAAAGGAGTCTCCAAAACAGCACCAACTGCTCGCGTGGCCCACATATGGGGCCTCTCACCTTCAGCCTCTGACTGCAGGCATCAAACAGCAGCTTAATTCCATCCTGAGTCAAGTTGAGAATGAGGTCATGGCTGAGAGGCGCCTAAGAACGGAGGCAAACGTGGAACAATTTACAAAAATAAAAAACAACCAAGCCGGTGGTGCGATTCGCGTCTCTCTCACACACACACACACACACACACACACACACACACACACACACACACAGTTTACCTGTTCACTGTAGAGGACCTGGACGTTTTTGATGATGCGGCAGTGCTTCTGCAGGATGGAGATGGCCTGGGCCAATGGCATCCCTGCACACAAACAAGTGCAAACACTCGGGTCAGCAGCGGCTCCGCGTTTACACGCGCTCGAAAAAAAGCTGGAACCGTGGGTGCGACTTCGGCGTCCGGGTGGCTCCAGGTGTCGGACGACGGACGAGGTCGGCCAGCGCTCGCCATACAAGCACGGGCCCGGGACACAGCGACTCACCCAACGCGAATTCCCATAGCTCGTTGCCCAAGGACCTCTCAGGAACCACCTCCAGGTCCAGCATTGGCGAGGGGAAGCACGGGTTCGGCCCTCGGCCACAACTCGGGGCTTCTTTACCCGAAACGCTGACGCCGTGCACTTGGGAGCCGGAGGAGCGCAGATGCGGCGCCGCTGCGGTGACCGTCCGCCTCCAGGTAGGCAAGGCTGGCCAGATGCCGCATGGGCGACGGGCACAACACACGCTGTGCTGCTTGCGTGAGGCGGCAGCGGCTGCAGCCCAACTCGGCGCGGCCAAGTAAGAGCCAAAGTTGACTTGCTGTGCAAGGGCTCGCTTTCGCTCTTCCTCCTTGAGGAACCGCAGCTGCGCCTTGGACCGCCTCGGTTGCCTTTCTTCTCCGACCTTCGCTAGCTGGCCAGCTACGTGTTTTCCCCCCCCTCAGATGCACCTTTAGTCGTCACACGACGCTGCGCTGCCCGCGGTGGCCAGGTCCTGCGAACGTGCTCGCCCGTTTCCGCGCTGCTCGCGTCACAAAAACAAAGACGGCAGACACAGCCGAGCGGCAGCGGCCATTTCCATAAAATAAAACCAAAAATAAATAATTTAAACAAAAAAAAAAAAAAAAAAACACACTTCGATCAGCTGATGCTTCCACTTCCGGCGGACGTGCCCTTGGTCACGTGGCGCACGGTGCTCGCTGCGCGCTCGCGTCACGTCTCGAGGGGCGTGGACAAGCGTCGTTGCGGCTGCGCCTGCGCTTGCTTTCAGCGCGCCTGCTTCGTTTCTTCTTTTGCAGCCGCAGCTGCTCACGACGGCATTTGCGCCCAAACTGTCCTCTGCATTTAGAAAGTCCGCCATTTCAGGTGCGCAGGGCTAAATGCGCTGTGAACTCTACTGTACCGGTTCGACTGCGCTTTTGTTCTCCTCGAACTCAACGCGGCTGGGACCCGGGTCCAGTGTTGCGCTGCATGCGATGCCCTAGGCTTAGGCTTAGTCTTAGACCGTCGTTTCCTGAGAAGAGAATTCCTTACCACTCGCGGTTTTCCAGCTTCTCCTATGGTTGCCGAGTCTCTTGTCCGTTAGCCAAAATTTTAGCGCTATGGAAATGTTAAAACAATGGTCACAAATTCCGTAGATACAAGTTTATTAAGAACAAAGAAAAACAACACTTCAGAATCAATGTTTTCCCCCAACAAAATAATGTGAAAATGCAGCAAAAGCTCATTTTAATGTTACAGAAGGCAATTCCTGAAAGGAGAGCAATAAAGAATACACATTGCCTTGTCTTCGTGAACCAACCTGAAGAGAACAAAGCTCTATTTGCTTTAATAAGCGGAGCAAAAGAAAAGAAAAGGTGAGCTGAGCAGCGGGCAGGTAACCTTGCAACTCCCAGCCTTAATGCCAGCATTAAGAGGTGAGGGCGCCCAGCAACTCCAGCTGAGATGGCCGGCGCCCTCGCGCAGGGGGTTGCGTTCCAGCAGTTCCTGGGGGTCACCCATACTCAAAATGGACACGCTCTTTGGTTCAGGACACTCACGCCAACACCAAACGCCAACTTTGGTAAGAAAAGGAACTGGGATTATGCATGTTTTTTCCAGCAACGTTGTGAAGCCGCAGGAAGACCGTAAGCATGAGTTAGAATACACGTGTGGTGCAAGACCATCCCGGACCATGCCTGCTTTGGAAGGAGGGAGGTAGGCCGCCTTCAGCAGTCTCCAACATCCAGCAGAGCGCCAAACAATGCCACTGTGTTCAGAAGACAAAACAATCTTTCAGCTGTGCTATGTAAACTAGATATATATGGACAAGGATCCAGGGCGGTACGAAGTCGCCCCGCACGTTTCATCAACTTGGTCAATGCTTTACAAATTGCAGAAGCACAACAGCGAAACTTGGGTAAAGAAAAGCATAACCTGACCTTTTCCAAGCCTGCAATACGGATTGCACAAGGATGCCTTTAAGTGGACACGGTTCCAGCACCTCGCTTTTCCGACATTTCCCATCTGCTCGGTCGTGAACTTCTCATTTGTGTCAATCTTTAATATACACGCAAGGTTTGGAAAGCGAGCAGTACTTTTAAATAGAGATTTCTTTTAAAAGTATGGGGTACAAGGTTTGTATGTCTCCCACACACACTGAACACACACTTTGTCTAGCATCCAGCCTTTTTCAGCACTCTCAAAACTCTTTCTCTCCTCACGAGCGGAACAGCCACAACCCTCAGGTAAACAAACACCTTCGAATCAGGTAATCGTGTCGTCCAGCACCAACGGTACACTTGCTGTCCATCTATCTTGCCCTCTTCTGCGGTTCTGAAAAACAGCCTCGGTCCATTAACAGTTCCAGCACAGCACTCCCAACTAACATTTTCATGTAACCTCTCAAAAGAACAGAAATGAATTGCAGATATCCCTGGCATTATAGAGCTTTAAAACTCTAGATTAAAAGCTTTCTCATTTCTTTAAACAGAGTCCGACTGGGAAGCAGCTGATGCACAAACTATAACTGTGTGACTTTGGCCTGGGCAATGACATGGTTAAACTACCCAAACGTGACAGAAAACTCAAGATTTTTACTGGGGTGCAGCTTCATAAGCTTGGACAATCTGGAAACGGACAGTCTGAAGGAAATGTTACCGACAACAGAACTTCATGCGGGCACACCGTCACAGAGCTATGAAGAAGATGGGACAGAGCCCGCGTTACAAGAGATGACAGTGACTGTAACCGTAATAAAGCGATGCTGATGTGATTTGTGCAACAACAGCAAAAACCGTGCCCGCGATTTACATTTTGTCCCCTTTCATCCATAGCAAACACAATAAGGACACTGGCTTACTGCCTTGCTCAAAGTGTTTCTATGTGAAAGGAGACAGGCCGAATATTGACACAAGCGTGGAAAATGTCCTTTTTTTTAACCTCAAACTGTTCTTACGGAGATCTTATTAAAATTCATGTTTAATTGTTATTTCCAAACCACACTTATAAAACATTTTATGCTGTTATACGTGAATGGTGCTGAAACATTAAATCAGGAAACTTACCTACATATATCAAAATAACAATAATACAAAAAGTAAACATCCTGACTTTTTAGACAAAATATTAATAAAATAATAGAAATGCTGTTTTATTAAAATAGTGCTTGAAAAAATAGAATGGTAAAGCTTGCATAGGGGACAAAGGAAAGAGAGGGGGTCGCTTGGAGCTCCATGCATACAATAGGTGCTGTGGGAACTGAACTTTTTCCATCACATAGTGCAAAAACACCCAAGGAGGTAAGGAGCGAGGAACTCATTTACGTTCCCCACCCCACCTCGATGACCCCAAGACCACCCTCCCCATTCCCAAGAAGGACCAACGAGATGCCCCCACCCCCCACCCCACCCTCCGATCCTCAGCTCTGTGGATTTTGGTCTCTGGCAAATACAGCTCAGCGCCAGACCATAAGACGGCCTTGGTGCAAGGGTCACACGACTTCTCCCCCAGTGTCTTGCACCTCCGTCGCACACTGTTAGCGCATCTTGTGGTCGTCGGCATTTCCCATGTTTGAGCCAGGGCTTGGGTCCTGCTGTCGCCTGGCCTGGGAGGGACAGAGACACATTTCAAAAAGGTTACACTGCGAGCCTTTCGACTGCACACCAAACGCTGGGTGAAACACTTCCTGCGACTGCCTCACGTAAATGTGACTTCCCATTCAACAACATACGACCTGGTCATGCCGCGGAGGATCCACTAGGAGGCATCACCGGGCTTCCGCTCAAAGCTAAAAACTGACCTTCTTTTTTGGGGCGACAGACGGTGAGTTATTTGTCAGAAGGAAGTCTTAAACGTTGCCCCTTTTAAAAATAAAGAGATGATGGTCTGCCTGTCACAAATACGTGTGTTTATGTCTGTGTCTTAATCACTCCCAACATAGATGTCTGGACAGAGACACACAGGCAGACAGAGAAAGGAGCGAGACAGACAAGACAGACAGACAGGCAGGCAGACACGGGGACGAGTTTGTATATCTGGTATGGCATGGGGTCATCAGCAGTCTATTACAGTAGACACCAGCCATGCTCCTGGACTGCTGCCCACAGACACAACGTGACGCTTCAGTGTGTATTTGTTTATTTTAACCATATTATGTAATTAGCTATATTAAAATTGTGTTACAACTTCTTAAAATGCACAGCAAGACCTTCATTTTGAGCTGACAGTTCATTCATGTGACTTGTTAACTATTACAATTACTGAATCAACAGCACATAGGTGAAAAATAAAATACTAACTATGAATAAACAAATACATACCGTCTCTTCCACAGACAGACAGACAGACAGACACACACAATAAACAGTAGCAATGGTAACATTTATAAATGGTAGTAAAATGTGCGCAACAAATGTTTCAGATAGAACAAACCTGTTTTGTAGGAGAAATTCAAAATAAAGAGAATAATTTCAATTTCCTGTATTCCCATATCATTCCTCCATCCCTTTGTGTAAATAGTTCATTCATGGCTCCAAATATAGTAAAGATAACGTATCAGCCCACTTCACTATTTACTGCGCAAAACAGCCATTTCAGTAACCTAGAAAGAAAAAAGCAAGGCTGGAAACTAAAGTGTTTATGCTCTATGTAAATACCCAATACATACACTCATAAAAACATCCAGAGGAAGCCAATGCGCTTGCGCGGGCACACACAGGCAGACAACCCACCCACCAAACAGCTGGATGCAGGAGTATAAAATATTCGCACACATCCGCTACCTTGACAGAGGTGTACACACACGCACACCCGGAAGGCACCTTCACCACAGTGGCCTCCCCAGATCTTCCAATATGCGCGGGCAACTACCCCAGCAGAAGGAGCTCTTTGTGGGTTAGGGTGCCTGTGCGTGCCAAGAAACAGCAGTAGTTGCAGTGCTTCGCTCAGAAGACGTTTCCCAGACCACACAAGAAGCTGCAGCAACAGGCTAGCAGGAGTCTGGTGAAACGCACAGGTGGGGGCAGGGAAAGACCCGATCGATGGTGGGCAGGCGAGCTGCGGCCCCCCATCCCCCACAGGTGGGGCGGCACCCAATCGCCAAGATCGATACTAAAGGCATTTTAATGCTATGTGCTGCCAGCACACGTTTCGCTGTGTAATGCCATGTTCGGCCGAGAGCCCCATCTGACAAATGAAGAGTCTTCTTCCCATCCGTCAGGCTGAATGCCATTATTGCCGTAGACTGGACCCGTCCCAGGAAACCAAAGCGCCCCAGGGAGACGGTTCCCTGACCTTTAGTCCCTCAGCTTTAGCCAGACAGGCACTCCCCTCTGCACGGTGCAGGTTTCATACACCTTATACATTTTAAGAATGCACTATTAACTTTTTTTTTAAACTGTGGTTTTCCCTGACATTTTTAATTAAATCCTGTAAAACCAGTTTCATGCCAACATTTACCACGTAAATGTTAAGCCAGGTACAAACACATAAGGAAACGGCCATCGTTTTTGTGCATTCTGCCATTTTCCTCATTGACAAACAGCAGTTCACAGTTTAGTTGACAAAACCAATCTACGTTCTCACGGACAGTGGCTGAACCAAGAACCCCGCTGCCCCAGTGGGAGTGGCTTTGCCTTTTGCCACAGGGCTGCGAAAAGCAAGTGCACATCAGAAAGCAGCATTTCCCAGACAGCTTCCCGCTCTCCCCTTGCAGGGCTCATGTGCTGCAAGGTTGAAAAGGACTTTCCCAGGAGATGAGAGACCCGAGCTGGAAGGATGGTGCCACCAGTCGCATGGTGCCTAACAGGGTTCAGGATGGAGGAAGGATAGGGGAATCAGCCTCCAGGAGGGTGTCTTCCACCATCACCCCCCCAAACTGGCTTCTGCTGGAAAAGACTCACGACCACACAGGATGTCACGCATCTCCCAAAAGGACCTTCTGATTGGATAGCGTCATGCACCGCCTCCAATTACCCATGAATCTTGAGAAGGCTTCTATGCACTGCATCCTCCTTAAAGTCCTGTACATTTTTTCCATTCTCTCTCCCCCCTCCTTCTGTTGTACCACTCCTTTCAAGAGCACACTATCACTCCACCCCTACAAATCTCTCCCCTCCTATTAATCCTGCAATACTTATGTTTGAATGATGGGAAGAATTTATTTTCCATAAATCAGTTGAGACAATGCAAGCATGCAAGACTATGTGTTCGGTGAGACTGTTAACTCTACAATCTCTGCATTATTAACCACGATCACACGGTCAGAAGACGACAGACAAGTGACATTGTGTTTTGTCTCACATGCACGCGCGCGCACACACACACGCACATTTCCTGTTCAGTACATAATGCCATGCACATACATGATCAAGCCTAAATTTCAGCTACACAAACGCACACAGACACAGGCGTGCAGACACACACGTTTAGTGCATGACAGAGTTGAGAGTGAAAAGCAGAAAGGACAGACCCTCGTCCTTGAATGCCATCAGTCCCAGATTTTTGATCCAACAGGGTCCTAAAAAACACAATTTAGTTCAACTTTGGTTGGAATGCAGCTCAGACTGATTGATGAACTGACACTTCTGCTCTTTTGTCTTTCACAACTGGTGCACTCTTCATGCGCTGAACTGAGCAAAGCACAGATAGACGGATGGACACACACACACACACACACACACACTTTCTGATTATTTGTAAAATCAAAATGTTTCACTTCACATTTATGGTGACTCAGATCAAATTTTTATTTATAGCAACGGGAAGCTTCCAGGATAAAAATCTGAGCTGAAGACACACATGCACGAGCACATACATACTCTCAAAGCATACACCCCTGACACACACTTCCAACAGAAGAAACACAGTCCACAAAGACACAGACACACTCTTCCAGGTAGAGAGAAACACATAAATTGACCTCAATGCGAGTGCTGCCCCTGACAACAGGCACAAACATGAGGGCTGATACATCAAGACACTCACTGTGCAAGAGCTGGTGCTGATCCAAAGGGACCACAGCAGGTTGACGGTTGTGCTCCTGCAGGACCCACCCTACCTTGCCTCAGCCCACCCTGTATCAGCCTGGATGTATCTGTCCCACCCCCGGAAGATCCATGTTGCAGCACTCACCTCCATGTCTTCACGGTGTGAGCGCTCCCTTTCCTCAAATTCACGGGTCCTCCTCCGCACCTCCTCGAACGCCTGCTGAGCAATGGCATCCTCATGCTAGTCAAAGCACACCAGAGAGACAGAGATGGGCATTAAAAACACCACAAAAAGGTACAAGGAACCCCATAGCAGTAATTTAAAACCAGCCTTGCACCTGTTGTATTCCAAGCGCTCGCATGTGTCTGACAGAATACAGTACCTGTGCCCTCTCATCGTCATATTCCAGGCACCCCATTCCATCCAAGCGCTGCAGGTCAATCCAGCCTCTCCATATCACACACACTCCATTCAAGATCATGGGTGCTTTTAGGTACACCTGCAAAAAAAGCATGCATGAAAGCGTTGAAAACCAGAGACAATGTGAGCACCATGCATGAAAGTGGAAACATGTCAATAACCCAGTGAGTGGGTTCCTTTAAGCATTATCACTGCAATTTATGGCAAGACTGAAAACACAGTAGAACTTTATCACAGACAAAGCATGGCAGCAGGTGGCATAGTGCTCGCAAGTGCTGCCTTTGGACTTTGAGGCTGTATGTTTGTACCCCACCTCCTACCATAGTACCCTCATTTGTGTCAGTAAAAAGTACCCAATTGTATAAAGGGGTGTATGGTTAAATAGGTGTAAGTATACTGAAATAGTAAAGTACTCTGGAGCAAAGTCTCTAGCAAATGTAATGTTACTAACAGGACAAGGATTTCTCAGTCACAATCTTTATTATAACAAGACACAAAGACAAGTGTTTCGGAGCCGGTAGAGGACATCAGTAGAGTTACCTTCCACCAGTACCTTAGTAAAGGCACATGACTATGGTGCTGTTCTATGCTCAGTGGACGGGTAAGAACTGGGTGTGCAGTGCTCATAGTTTTAACTGAAGGTGTGTGTGTGTGTGTGTGTGTGTGTGTGTACGCGCTCAGCACACATTCCCTGCTCAGAGTAAGAGGTCACAAAGGGAATCCAAAACCCCAAATGAAGGCCAAATGTCTGAAAGCTAAAGAAGGAAACTGTTTCACAGCATCACATAAAGACTTACATTCCAGTACAGCTTTTTCATCTTCCTGTCTCACCCTGTCCTTGAATTAGAGCTATATTTCAGTCCTGAGATCCAAAATGTTTATTTATACAGAATGTACATCTGGAAAGAGTCTCCTAGTTCTCCTTTCCAGTCAAAGTGTGCATTGTCTGTGTGCGATGAGGGGTATGAGGTTAAGGGTTGGGGGGAGCGTGACTGCTCCTTGGCTCTTTGCCACAGGAATATTACATCCATCAGACCCAGGAATCAGTTGGAAGCTGGTAGGAGTCCAGTGGAAGGCCGGTGTTATTTCTGTTGCTGTGAGCATGGGATGGCGATAGGCATCCATCATTGCCTCCCAGGCAAGTGAGGATGGCGGACATCACCAAGTCAGCTACGTGTCATATGGGTTCCGCGACAGCACGTATGTATGCAGAAGTGGCTGGCACAGAGAAACACGCTAACCATGTTACTGGTCACTGAGCAGCACAGGTAGCCTTCTTCCCTTCCTCCCTTTGCTCCCATCCCTAGCCATTCTGCTTTCTGTTCTCATTCTAATTCACAGCGCTCACACACAGTTCTGCAGCTCTGCTTTCTTCAAGGCCCCTCTAAAAGCTGCACAGACAATCGCCAACCACCAAGAGCTGCTGGTCTGCAGATCCTGCTCTACCAAGCAGTAACCATCCACTGGTCCAATGTATGGTCGCCGTCGCATACACTAACCTATGTGCACCGACTGCCGTGTGTAACTGTTTTAATATGAACTTTTATTATAGTCATGCAGCAATTTAACACAAATACATTTCCAGAAAGCACAAACTGCCCTGCTTGTGGTTGTTTTCAAAATCAATTTGGCTTTCTAACCTCCACCACCCCAATCAAGCAGGCACAATTCGTCCCTTCCACTACAGAGGTCCAGAGCTTCTGGCCATTAATAACAAATTTTGAAATTCTTTCTGGGCCCCATCCAGAGAGCACATTTATAACTCCATCAGGCTAAGCACACAGTTTTCTTTGGGGAAGAGCCAGCAGTGCAGGCCTGTGAGAAAAGGAGCCACCCTCAAGCACTCCTTTCTGGTTAATGTGTACAACAGAGGCTACTGAGCCCTGCAGCATGGCAAAAGAATACCGGTCTGTGTCACTTCCAGTCCTGTATATACACACTGCATCTACACTGTGTCAACCGTCAGAAAAAAGGGAAAAGCTGCTCTTGACGGCTCACTTTTTTAACCATCATGGCTGAGCTCAGAACTCTGGATACTGTAATAGGATGGAGCCCTGTTGAGTTCAGATCACAGCCTATATTCTCCAATCTCCTGTGATTTTTCTGCCCTCTGGGTGTGGAGCAGCAACTGCACCTTAGTGCTCTGTTCTGGAAAAATGAGCTGCAGAATGCAATAATGCAGTGTTGTTGCATGTGCTGCATCGGGGGGGGTGAAGGTGTTGACACTTTGGCACCTGGAGGTGGATGTGATGGCCCAGGTGGTGGTGTGTGAGATGTATTAGCTAGGACACCGAAGTAAGAAGACTGGGTTTAGAGCTAAAATATATATATATATATATATATATATATATATATATATATATATATAAAAAGATAAATAAAACGCCCCTCCATGAAATCTACCACCGGCAGATAGAGGAGGTGGCTGACATCAAGAAATCCTACGAGTGGTTAGAAAAAGCAGGCCTGAAGGACAGCACAGAGGCTCTGATCATGGCAGCACAAGAACAGGTCTAAACACCAGGTCTGTAGAGGCTGAGATCTACCACACCAGACAGGACCCAAGGTACAGGCTGTGCAAAGACGTCCCTGAGACTGTCCAACACATAGTAGCTGGGTGCAGAATACAAGCTGGGACAACGTACACTGAAAGGCATAACCAGGTGCCGGGGATAGTATACAGAAACATCTGTGCAGAGTATGAGCTAGAAGTCTCCAAGTCCCGATGGGAGGCACCACCGAAAGTGGTTGAGAACAACAGAGCTAAGATCCTGTGGGACTTCAAGTTCCAGACACAGGCAGACATAGTGGTGGTTGATAAGGAGCAGAAAACAGCAGTAGTGATGGATGTGGCAATCCCAGCTGACAGCAACATCAGGAAGAAGGACCATGAGAAGACTGAGAAGTATCAAGGCCTGAAGGAACAACTGGAACAAATGTGGAAGGTGAAGGCCAAAGTGATTCGTGTGGTAAGAGCAGCACTGGGGGCTGTGACTCCCAAACTTGGAGAGCGGCTCCAACAGATTCCAAGTACAACAACTGAGGTCTCTGTCCAGAAGAGTGCAGTTCTAGAAACAGCTAAGATACTGTGCAGAACCCTCAAACTCCCAGGCCTGTGGTTGAGGAAGGCACACACACACCACCCCCCCCCCCCCAGGTAGGGGAAGGTGATAAGGAGATTTACACACACACACACACACACACACACACACACACACACACACACACACGAATGATTGGGTGACATAGTGTGAGAGAAGAGAGTGTGTGTGTGTGTCAGTGCAAAATGGGGGGACTGGCCATGTAGATATGAGGCATTGCCACTGGAGAACTGCCTAGGCTTGAAGCCACCTACCACTGGCGCTATGAGCTTCTCCCCTCCTTTTTTTTTTTACATACTCGGTGGGACTGTAGACAGGCACGGCACAGGAACACTGGTCACAACAGAGCTGCTCCTGATGTTGGGGGAGAGACACAGGGATTCTGCGCTGCTGGCGGGAGCCAGGGGTGACATTGGCCCTCTGTCCAGAGGGAAGTTACATTTGAGCTGCTAGCAACCGCCAAGCTCTTTCAACCGCTAGTGGAAGGAGGACCGACAAGACCACTTTGGTGAAAGTCAGCCCCACAAATGTGATCCATGCAGTCTCTGTGTGGACACCCTTGCTGTACAGCAACACTCCTTCGCAGCATAAGCGACAGCTTTGCTGAAACACTGAAAGATTTTTGCAGTGGCGCTTCCTGAGGCCACAATCAATTTACCATTTTACACTTAGAGTCCTGAAGACTGATGCAGATGTGCCAAATAAGGGAGATTAAAACAGACAAATGAAACTAGAATACATCACAGCCTTTATTCAAACCGATGCCTTCACAAGTTCTATCATTACCTTCTATTTTTCCCCACACTTGTTCAACAGCTGTCAGTTAGAAATCTTTTCAGAAACGTGCTTCAAAGAACATTGGCATTGTAGCAGAAAGGTCCATATTGTTCAAGGTAAACATATGATCAAATGACCTTTCCCACCTGAAAGCAGTCAGCAAGGCCAGCACCCCACGCAGCCCAGGGTTCAGGCATCAGCCACCCTGCTCACACTATCTGCTCCAAGCTGCCCTGTATAGGTGACCTAGATTCATTGGCAGACCAAAGTGTTTCAGGTTATTTGGGTTTGACACTGTAGTAACACCATAAAATACATTTCCCCTCACTGACTAACGTCAAATACATATAAATAGAGACTTGCTGTTTGGAACAGAATTAACTGTTGACAAGAAAACATTAAATCACTAGTTGAACTCGGCCTGTGTGTGTAGCTGTTGATGTGAAATTGCTCTTCATAAACCATGCATTACAGAATCTTGCTGCAAAGTGAAAACATGCGTCTGTTGAGGAATGGGATGGCGAATTCTGCCGCAACTGAGTATAAATCAAAATGCGATGCAGGGAAGCATGCGGATTCCAAGTGGATGGCATTTCTCTAGATTCCATAATACTTCAACCGGTCGCCAGCAGCATTCCTGCATGACAGCATGACACATGCTGTGTAAACACGGTTGGTGGCTTGAGGAGCAGAGGACAGCCACTGAAACATAAAGACTTCCATCCAAACAAGTTCCTCTGCATCAGCCATACAACAGCAGAGTTTTGCCATTTCCCATGGCGACCGTATCCTTAGAAAACCAGGAGAATATCCCAGTCATTTGCTGACTGTGTGTAAAAAAAATGCAGAAATGACTGTGGCTCAGAAAAACAGATACAAGGAACCAGCAGAGCTCTGCTTCACAGAGCCACACCACCTACAACAGGATGTGCTGAAGTGACACTTCCTTCCTGCAACCCTCAACCCCCACTAGGAAATGCAAGGATGCATTTGCACCACAGCCGGTGACAACGGGTTCATTGGGTATGTTTCCTGAGCAGCACCAACCCAGCCTCCTCGCCTAGCATGGACATGCCCTTCATTGACAGATGTCACCTCTGACTGGAATCCGGAGACAATCAATTCCTCCAGTTAGGGAAACCCTTGAGAACATGCAGTGGGGAAGAGGAAGTCATGGCAAGAGAGCACGTGTGTCTGCGTTCTTGCATAGATACATATGTTCAGTTTCTTTTGTGTGTGTCTGTGCAATTTTCTCCTTACCCAGGACACAGTTTTGAAGGACCTGTCTCCAAAAAGGTAGCAGATCCTGCAAAATGTATAGTGAAAACATTCACACAAAACAAAACAGCTTTTCACAGATGTCTTAATGCCAGTTTGTGTGCATCAACATTGATTTGTTTCGCTGGGATCGAGTCAGAAATGATTCATTAAAGTTGAGATACACAAAAGCTGACTAAAGAAAAGAAAACAAACAGCAGCCACAGAAAGACCGCCAGGGGTGTCACAAAAGCTGCCTTACAGGTCACACATGTGCATGCATACACAGACACAAGAGTTATTTCTTTATCCAAATGAGCAAGAGCTGTTAGGTGTGGATATGGCTGCTTGTCTCAAGCCCCCTTTTCCGAATGGATATTCTGAATCAACAGAGGAAGAAAAAAAAAAAAAGTTTTATTTGCAAAGGAGACCAACCCAGGTCTTTCCATTTTGCTCAGGGTACAGGGGCTCTTTAGTGTGAGAGAGATTACCCACAATCCAGCAAGACCTGCTTGGTTTGGCCTGGCCTCCACATCTGCAGGAGCAGCAGGGACTGCTGGTTTTTTTTAAGTGCTAACAGAATCGGGAAAAAATGTGGATGCGAGCACAGAAACGGCTTAACCACAAGCTTCCTTCTCAGAAACAAACGTCAACCCCCACATCCCCCACCCTCTGACTGTCGTAAACACCCAGACACCCGTGTGCATACTCATGCACACATGAGCTCAAACATATAACTTCTTTGTGCCTTTGTACATTTTAAGAAGCTTTTTGTCCCAGCAAATAAACAACCTTTTGCATACAGTAAGGGGAAAAAATGTATGCTACAAGTTACAGTACTACCATCCTAAAAACAGTGTCCAATAGGCATAAAATCCTCAGTTATTGTGTGATCCTCACATAAAAAAAGGATAAAAATGAAAGTAGGCCTTGATCCTGAAGCAGGCAAGATCACAGACACCAAACAATAATAAATGAGTGAACAACTAAGGATATAAATCACAGTGGGGGGCAATGACTGCAGGCCTCCTGGCCACTGCTCTACACCAGAGAGGCGATGAGGGGCAGATCAGGGCAGTGCCGTGGCCAGAGGCAGGCTGCCGCCTCATATACTCTCTCTCTGTGTGTGTGTGTGTGTGTGTGTGTGTGTGTGTGTGTGTGTGTGTGTGTGTGTGTGTGTGTGTGTGTGTGTGTGTTTCCAGAAGCAACAGTTAACAAAGCAACCGGCTATATGTTGGCCAAAGTGGCCGCACAAATGTGGTTCCATTAGCCCTGTTCCTGAACCTGACTGACCTCAACATCCCATCTGGACAGCATCTTCAACATCTAAAAGTGCACCGATTTTCCAGGTTGTCCCTCCACATCACTACAGGGAGCTCTTCAATAAAATACCCAGAGATAAATCTTCAAATCAATACCAACAAAGGGCAGAACGATTAGGGCTGCAGCAGTGTCTTTTACAAGAAAATAAATAATCTCATTTGCTTCTGAACAGGCAATATGATCTTTGCAGTGAGAGAGAGTTCTGAGAGACAGCCAGCCTTCAGCTCTTATGCATTTCCAGTAGGAAGTAGAAGTGTTTACCGTGCTCTGCCTGCAATGCAAGGGACACACTGCACGCACTCAGATGTCCCCTTTATTATGGCAACAAAAGAAGTTACCAACAGCACTGCCTACTTTGTCACTGCATCTTCTCCACGCTGTTAAGGGGGCAACCAGGTGACATGGTGGCTAGAGCCACCGCTCAGGTTTCAGCCCGACCTCCTGCTGTAGTAACACTGATCCTTACCCTAAGCTGCTCAAATAAAAAAAAAAAATTTAAAAAAAAAACCCAGCTGTATAAATTGGGTAAATCATTGGAAGTTAACACTTTATGCTGTTTTGGAAAAAAGTATCACATTATGAATGAATGTAATTTCAAATTATTTTATAAAAATTTAAGTGCAACAGGTAGATCTTCTGTTCTGTAGATGCCTTTAGTCATAACAGCACAGAGTCTATGAATTTCTCACTTCTCTCCATCAGCACAATGGTGCATCACAACAGGCTATGGGTCTGAGGGATGTGTCCCAGTCAGTATGAGCACTCAGTAAATATCATAAACTTTCATTTTGCACTCCACCTGATTCCACTTCAAACTATTCATTTAGTAACATATTGTATATTTAATATTCCCGAGCACTGACACCTGTGAAGAGGGAACTTGATGTCACAGACTGCTGTGGTCATGATTCACTACAGCACTACAAAATGACACTGCTGCATGCAGTACAACAACAGTGTTGCCCAAAAATATGTTTTGGGAATAATGCTGTAATGCAGTCTGTCAGGCTTTGCTGAAATGTCCCCCTTCTAGGTGAGAAGGGGCCCGGGCACAAAAGCATCTCTGACGACACTACTGTGGGAAATGGTGTTAGCTGCTATGCTGAAGCGACAGGCTGTGGTGACACAGGCATTTAGGCCTTGGATGCGAGCCTTGCAGCCAACACACTGGCACCGGGCCCGGCTGTCAGGAGTGTGCCAGGGGCTTGGCAGCATGATCTGGGCGCTCGTCGCGTAAATCATGCCATTAGAGAGAAGCGTGAAGCCCCCTGAGCGGAACAGACCAGTTATTACCCTGTCACCCACTGCCCATCCCCCTATGGCTGAGCTAGGCCAGTATGAGGCAGTGAGGGGTAACATGATCACACGCACACACAAGAGATGCATTGTCTCCTTACACCTCGTGAGCCGAACGCCGTGTGTGTCGCAAAACTTTCCTGTCTGAATGTTATCTGTGTGTACGTTTCTAACTGTCTACCCAAGAGTGTGTGGGAGGGCAACTGACTTATATCATCTTGAGCGTGTGTGTGTGTGTCTCTCTCAGCAGTGGCCTGTTGAACGATGTGACTTGACACAGGGGTAATTATCCTGCTGCTGTCGCTGAACTCAGAGAGAGGGTTGGTGGCTGTTCACACACTCTGCAGGAAAGTGACCCGTTCACACACTCCGCAGAGGCCTGCCCTGTTCAAACACTGGTGGCGTGTGTGTGACTCAGAACACAAACAAAGGCCCCACTGGGGTTCAGCTCTGGCATCATCCCACAAGCCCCCTCTCCCAGTGCCAGAGGACACCGGGTCTTCGTTGTCCTCCTCCTCCTCGTCCTTGTGCTGAGTAACGGGTTACTAGCAGTAAAAAAAAAAAAAAAAAAAAAAAGCCACTGGGTCATCCTGCCAACTAAGGTTCAGCAAAGCAGCTGCCCCAAACGCCTTCCCCCCCCCCGGGTGTCCAACAAGCCCTCTGTATTCTCAGGAGCTATGATGCATCCAGTGCACGTTTGGCCCAGTCTGGGGTCCAAATGCCTGTACTGCTCCCTCGCCCACAACACACCATGCCAACTCAAGCACCAGGCATGCAGACCGCTAGCAGGAAGCGATAAACCGAGTGACCGCCCCCTCCAACGGGGCACTGTCCCCAAGGGATGAATGGTCATAGATCCAGGAAAGGCTCGGTGCCTCAAGCTAAGTGGTGACAAGAAGTCTTCCTTCAATCCAAATGCTTCATCAATCTATTTATGTTCATAAAATACACACAACCACAAAGCAGGGACATTTAGATCTTACAACTGAGGGTGGTGGTGTGTGTTCTGAAGCCTGTGTTTTGATGCGAAATCACATACTTGCTGGCTTCTATTCTGTCTTCTCTTGCTTACTGGACACAGACTGAGCAGAGCTAACACATCTACATCAAGGACAATTTATACCACCGAGGAGTCACAAGTGGACACCTCTGGCCTGGGCACTAACCCAGTACAGGAAGCAAAATGCTCACGAATGTGCCCGCACACACACACACACACACACACACACACACACACACACACACACACACACACACACACACACACGCGAAGAGGATGAGCAATAAACAGAGAGAACTACCAGGACCAGGTGCAGAGCCATCACACACAAAGGCTGGAGGTAAAGCTATTGTCACACAGGCACACAAGTACGCACACAGCTCACAGACAAAGAAAGGGGGACAGAAACTCCCACCTTCCTGCCTTCTGCACCTGCTTGAGGGACAATGGTTGGGAGGTTACCTCCCACCCCCCATCTTGCACACTGTTATTATCCTCATGCTGCCAGGCCACGGCCCGCCCTCTGCAGCTCCCTGCTCCAGCGCAACAAACAAACAAAGGCATAAATCCCAGCCCACGAGTGACACTGCCTAACCGCTCAGGACACAGCAGGCCAAGGGCACCAGGCTCACACCTGTTAGACCTTACAGTAGACATTGTGGGCACCAAGGACTCCTCTGCACCCTTCTAATGGGTTTTTCAAAAACTGTGCAAACCGATGACTGGGCTTTAGAACCCACCCTTCACTCAGATGCACTCTAACCAAGCTATTGCCACAGATACAAAGACAAATACCTGCTGGAGCGTAAAAGGGCCACAGCGTAGACACCAGAACCGTTTTCAGGTTTGTGTGTTAAGAGCGTATTCCTGTACTTTACATGCTGCTTGAGGTCAGCTGGAAGACAGCAAGGTGGCGCAGCAGGTAGCGCCGATAACTTCAGACTTGTGCACAAACCCAGCTCAGTGTACGTGGTCTGCAGGATCACACCATATTCATGTGGATTTCCTCCCACAGTCCGAAGACGCATTTCAGTTTGGATCAGTGACTCTTAAATTGTCCTTACTGTGTTTGAATGCATGTCACACTGCCTTGCTGTGTAAATGGGGGAATGGCTGTAATGTGTTTAAAGCAGCATCGAGTAAATACTGGTTAGTTCAGCTGAATGAATAAATGCAAATATACATGGGCAGGGCTCTGCTCTGGGAGGACAGCCCTGGTGAGCCAACACTGATGCCAGGGCACAGTCCTAACATCCATGTGCAGTCTAAAATTTACATTTTTTATTTGCAATGTTAACTACATAAGCAGGTGGGGTGTGACAAATACTACAGTGCTTACCAAAAGCAGAGGACGGTTTACATTTTGCATCGCTCACATTCCTCCAAAGAAACCTTAACATATGAAGCTCACAGGTAGACTCAGGGAGCATGACAGCACTCCCAGAGACACCTCAGCATAAACAAACCTTGAGAACTAAAGTGTGTGCTGAACATGGAAGCACACCACCCACTGTGCCAACATAGAAAAAGACCTTGAGACGCAGCAAGCACTTCATTTTAACTGGCATTAGAGATGGTCTTATAATTATTACACAGCCCTATCCTGCCGAATGACAGCCGCATACTGTTTACAGTACAACCACATTTATGCCTAAAACCTTTAAGTTGCATGGGACAAAAATGCTGAATAAATGTAAATGCATACTTACATCTACAAATAAAACATACAGTATCTGCAGTGACAGACATCACACACACTGCTGGGGAAGCAGAGACCCAGCTTCTGACACCATACCACCCACCTGAGCCAGGCTATGCCGCCAAAGTGGCTGCAGCATCTAAGAACAAAACACGTATAGTTTTCTGCTTACACAGATGTTGGCTTGGTTCAAGTAAATATCACGGGGGGGGGGGGGGGGATCTTTCAGAGTTTGGCCAAAATTCCAACCGCAGCTTACATCAGAATGCGACTCAGACTGGAAATGGGAGGCAGTGGGAGGACAGAGTGTGTCCACTGGTCTCCGAGGAGCAGTCTTACAGGGCAACCACACAGTTGAGGGTTCAGTCTCACTAAATGACCAGTGGTGAAGCCTCGAGGAGGGCAGGATGACTTTACATCACTGCTTGAGAAGTTAGCTGCATCAATAACTTGTGCACTTCAGCACAAGCCTCCTTGACATAAACAGAAATAAAACGCAGAGTGGAGATCCAGGCGATCAGAGCGTCCGCTACAGCACTGTGAAAGAACCATTTCCTGGAACGGGTGACTAGGAATGCCATCCACACATACGTGCTGTATTCATCACTTGTTTCTTGAATGACAAAGAGAGAACCACCACAGGACAACTGAAGTGTGCACTCATGGTGAAGCATCCACAGAGCACACAGAAGTCACTTTATTTTATTTAGTGTATCCTAAGTTTAAAGGATATTGTTCAAAAGAATATGCTTGTAAAGTGAATGAAGGAAAGCATCTGAAATGTCTCCTCTGTAGTTGCATGAGCACCCCCAGTCATTAATAACATGGCTAAGCCTTATTTACCTTATTGACCCTAAGTTAGTTTTTGCCACAAGATCTGCACCACTGTACATATTTTGTACTAAGCTGGAGTACTGTAGGTGGGCATAAAGACAGATGGATAAATAAAGGCAGGAATTAAAACCTCTCTCTATCCTCCCAAAGGAGGTTTAGTGTTTGGAAGTTTATGACAAAACCTTTTTGCCTGTATAATACTTTGTCAACACAGCCAGACAGTGACAAAACTCTTGTTTAGAATTTTTTTTCCCTTTTCTGTCTGTTCCAAAGTGAACGGCCTGCAGCAGTCAAAGCAGCATGATGTGCTCCATCCGTCTCTGTCCTGTTATTCATCAATAAATTCCATGTTGGAATGGATCTGTGAAGACAGACCCCCACCCCCCACCTGTCTACTGGGCACTCAAAGCAATTCAGGTTTCAGAGGACAGAGTTTTGGAATGCCATTGATTTTAGCCCCGTCACAGTCCACGTGTTATGCCATTCTTCACTATCGACTGATGTTCAAAGCCAGGGATATTATTTATACGTTTTTGATCTAATGAAATTTACATTTTCCAGGGGCTCGGTGTCAGGAGATATGGGTGGAAAAAAGACTAGTCTAGTCACATCTTTCAATTGACAAAGAAGCCAAACAGGTGTGCGCACAAAACACTGGATCAGCAGCGTTGACAAATGCAGAGCGGTGGCTACACTGGAGATACTAGCTCCTCGCTGCAGAAAACGAGCACAATAAAGCATTCTGCGGACCTCATCTATATTTTTTAACATGAGCCGTGCTAACTAAAATCCTATTCCCAGAGACACACAAACTGAAACAACAACACAAACACAATATTGACCAGGCACATTTAAAGACGTAGACACAGGAAATGACAAAACGTATGAATGGACGGGCAGGCAGGCAGGCAAGATAGTCACAAACAGCACACAAAGATCACACTTGGGACTGAACTAATACTTTGGTGGAATTCAACTCCAGTCAGTGGGAGCAGCACAGGCCCAATTGCTCACCGCATAAAATACATTGCTCTGTTACAAAAAGAAAAGGGGAAAAAAAAAATCACGACCCATCAACACCCCTTATTATCAGTAAATCATATATTCTCACAATTTACAGTGTGCAAGATGGAGCCAATGCTGTTATGAAGCAATGAGGCATGAAATTATTAAGCAAAATGAACGCTAAAGACAAACAACACAGACAAAAAGTCACAATGCCCCGTGTAAACTTCCGAAATCATCTCAAACACAGAATCCGCTTTCTCCCACAAACTCCTTACTTCACTTGGACGGGGTGGCTTCATAAGAGGCACAGGAATTCTACTTTCACTTCCGACTCAGTGAGTAAGCGTATGAAGAAGAGTTCACATCTAACAATGGTGAACGTGTTAAAAAGGGCATACTTCCTGTCTAGGACATTTGTCATTGAATAATTGGGATTTTGAAAAAATGTAGGCTTTGTGGTTACATGGAAAATTCACACACAGGGTTGTGTATGCCACTTCCTCCTGGCTTCATTATACTTATTATTATTATTATTATTATCCACTTCTCTACATATTATTGACCGTTGTACATGCGAGCGCGCTGCAAGTCAAAGACAACTTTCTTCCTCTGCATTTCCACGATTTCACACTTTAACGTTACAAAAAATTACCTATCGATGCCATGCGAGAAGATAAGGTGTGAGGTGTAAAGTTGAAAAGATGGCACCAAATCCGAACGGTGACACTCATGGCAGAACTGGCCACCTTATGCACCGTGCACGCTCCTTGCGGCGACGGAGAGACTCGTGAGCCGACGAGGCGTTCCTGCCAGCTACGAGTACCGATGTTGCATACTGGGGGCACAGCGGAGGAGTCTTTGCATTCTACCAAAACCCTCAATGACTTGGATTTTCTGGAATGAAATCCTCCATTTAATTACAGGGCCAGGAGATGACAAAGTGCACAGAGTGCACATTTGTTCCATCAAACAATTAAGAAAACACGTACAGAAACGCACGGGAGGGGAGTAAGGGCGGGGACCAGGGGCACTGTGTACGCAACGGGTACGACCGTGCAGCAGGAATCAATTAGGGGACTCGCTTTGATGATGTCATTGACAAGTGATCCTCTGGTAGAGGGGCTTCCGTTGGAGAGCAGCCGAAACAAGGGGCCCAGTGTGGAGGGGAGGGGGGCGGCTGTGACCGCAAGCCTCTGGAAGAGGCTCGTTCATCAAGCCGGCCTATACTCGGCCCCGGCCTCTAATTCGGCGAGCGCCAGCCGACGCGGGGCCGTCTGCGCATCCCATTAATGGCGACGGCCTTGCTGAACGCAGCGCCCTGCCTCCGCTCGCCCCGATCCCCTTCCCGCGGCCACCCCTTCTTTGCTTGGCATATCCACAGCCAGCATCAACCTGCGCGGGCATTTGAGGGCAGGACACGAGCCACATTGCCCTGTCAAGAAAGACGCAGCAGGCCATTTCCCAGCCAATGCCGAGGACTGGGAATCACATCTGATCCCCATTTCGCTTCCTTAAATAGCTTGTCAACAACAAGAGGCCAAATTGAAGCTCTCGGTCCTGACTGCACTTTATTCTTCTTGGTCTCAACTGCCAAAGTGGCGCCGGGAAACTGACAGCATGTTTGTGATCTGTAGCCCTTCATGAATATGCCAATTTGTTCTTAGCTTGAATTGTTCCTGCAGAGGACAGCCTGGGGGTCCGGGGAGCAGGCTTTAACACAAAACTGTTAACACCAATTCCTGTGGTGATGCCTCTGTCTGCAGCCATCTTCATAATCGAGTCATTTACTTTGTCTGCTCTTCGATATCTGCCCCCAAGCGAGCATTCTTAAAATGAGACGACGCCAAATTTACAGCGTCTGCATGGAAAAAGCAGCGGTGGAAACGAACAAAACGGTCCCAGGAAGGAAAACGGGGCACATCAGGTTTTGCACTTTTCAGATATTAAAAATAATATTCACCAAGCCTTTAGTGGTTTTAACCTTGTCATTTTTGTCCATTTTTGTCTACTTTACTGAACATAAACAGTGCTGGTTTTACAATAGGGGTTTATGGCAGCAGCCAGTATCAATAGTGTAGATGTTACCTCCAAATGGTTTACAACCCAAGTCTTTCCAGCACAAACAGACAAGAGCCATTTTCAGCATGGACCTATAAGCCGAATGTTGTTTTTCCCCGAGAAACCGCACAGAGCCACTCCACAAACACAAAGTCAAAAGGAGACTGATAAAACCCAAGTGACATGCAGAGCCAACGGTGGCCAAACTTCAGATTCTCCAAGTTCCCACAGACAGACATCAGGCCAAGCGCTAGGGGAGTCTCCTGTTTCAAGAGGATTGGGTTCACTGGAGGAGATGCACACGGTCAACATTAAAGCTCCTTTCTATGTCTTCGAGCAGAAACAAAAAAGAATGAACATCACACACCCTCTGTTCCAAGGCCTTCAGGCAGCTCTTGGGCCAAAAGTGCGAAATGCTCCCGCCTCCAGCCGCCCCCCCGCCGAGGCATCCGTAACGATCACTGGAGCTCTCAGGTTACCCCCGATGATGGAGACTGTTGATCTCTCCTTAACTCCCAGACACATAAAACGGGACGCCAGGATGGCCCTGACTTGGCAAGACGGAGCGGCTGTGTACAACTTGTAAAGCGGAGACCCGCCGCCAGTCCTTGCCGGTGGCAAAGATCCCTCTCGGCTGCAAGCCGGTGAGACGGCTCATAAATTTTCCGACACAAAGACTCCTTTCTGCGCCTCCTTATTTCACAATGATTATATGTGTGGGAGACCATTCGACGCATCCCCGGCCTTGTGAAAATCTTTGCTTCTGCGGCAGTGCACCTAGACTATCCCTGCAAGGCTGTCCTGCATTACTGGAAAATGGTACTGAAGGAGGAGGCAGAGGATAAAGCCAAATTCACATTGCGTATTTATGGAGCAAGGTTTAACCCAAAAAGCACAGGTATTTTTCCAGCCCCTGACCAATAACATGTCGACTGAAAAGTCAGCACTAACACCAGTCTGTGGGGGGGGGGCTAGAGGGGCAAATCAATCACATTAAAAACAACTCAAAACTGCGATGTGGGAAGCAGTTTGAAAAATTCTGACGGGACACAACTGCCTGCCAGAAGCCACTGAACAATGTTGCCATGCTGGAAGGTGTTCTTCTCACTGCAGGGTTGCAGGTATGCAAGACAAGGATCACAGAGCTGCCATCATAGTCCATAGGTTATGGTGAGACAGGGTTAACCTTTCCTCCTCTCCAGGCCCCACCACTACCGCTAAAATTAACCTCCCACACAGCTGGCTCCCATTAGCCGCCAGCGACACTCGGAGCCTGTACTTAAGCCATGATGTGGGGCGCTTCTGGAGGAGGTATCTCTGCTCTGCACAGATAATACTGCTGTCGCCCGCCAGCCGCCCAGTTTTGACTGGCCCCGTTCCTCTGGCAGCACCATGTTTTGAAACCAGGAAAGAGGGAGGGCACAGGGGTGGGCGGTGGAGGAAAGCTATGGCTAATTCAGTCCCTGGAGAGGGGATGGGGGAAGCGGGACAGAGAACCACATCAGACACGGACTGTACGCCGCCACTGCACCGACCAGGAAAGAGCAGCCAGCAAGTCTCCAGGAGTTTCACTCAAGCGTGAAACAGTTTCAGGGACCACTCTAAAGACTCTGCCTCGCAGATACACACTTGTACACAAATCACAGTCAGTGCAGACCAAGACAGTCCCATGACAGCCCTAGACTGTGGGCAAGGGATGGGGGCAGTTATGCAGAAAACACCTGTATTACTGGGAATCTGTTAGCCACCGGTACGGAGGCACGGGGAGGGAACCGTTGGGGGCCTGCCACCTACAGCATATCCCACTAGTGTAAACACCTGAAGTGCCCGATGAAGGCAAAAAAGACATACAAGCAGGTACTGCAAACAAAACAGGTCAACGGGTAATGAGAGCTATAGCTGAACCCTGGTAAGTGAGAAGCAGGTAAATGTACAAACCTCAGATGTCTAAGACATGGATAATCCTGTTATCTGACAGTTTTATGTGCTACCTGGCAAATTTCAAAATTATTATCATCACCGGACGACTGTGCAGATTCTGTACTCAAGTCTTAAGTTTTGACTTTTGATTTACAAATAGCAATCTGTCCTGGTCAGTCACCCACTGCATCCTGTTCTCGTGGTTTTCACAATAGCTCCTGACAAGCTTTTTGGAACACAAGTCAATTGCTATGATTTTGCTCTAGCGAAGCTCACACAAGTTTCACCTGTCTGTTCCACCAAAGGAATCAAGTCAGAGGAAGGGGGAAAAAGGGGCCTGCTGTAAAATGAGATATCACAGAGATTCCTCGACTCAATGTGGCCCTGTGCGTAGTACCTCTCTGACTTCACTGATCGCTTGCAGGTCACAGCATTTATTTTTCTAGAAGGGTTTTGTTGCTCACTACAGGCAACCTCTTACACGGGGGACTGCACTGCAGAAAACTTCAAACCCCACAGGTCATACTAGCGCGCTCACACGTATCGGTTCTAACGCACGAGCACCTCGCTCTGCAAAAGCCAGCGACGACTGAGGAACCCTAGCCTGTAGGTAGAAATCTGCTGCTGACCTGCTGTCACAACTGGAGAGTCCCACACCACACCCACCGGCCAGCCATTGGGATTTAGGCAAGAAACAGGTAATTGCCTCAATGTGGCCCTGCGGAGATGAAAGGGGATGCTGGGTCCATGGGTCTGTCTGGCCATGCCCTGCGCTTTCTAGTTGTATGCTTTAATAATTAATGGGCAGAAATGAGGCTGTCAGCTGCAGGCAGCAAACCTATTGATCCCGTCACGCATCTCTCTTAAGATGCATCCTTGAAGGCCGCGAATGCCATCTCGCTGCTGCCGGGCGCAACTCCCCGAAAACTGAAACCTCGCTGTAAGCGGAGAACAAATAAACTTAATGACACGAAGCCCAACCGATGAAAAATCATCTCAATGTCCTCTAAAGCAGTAGGGAAATTACAATATGTCTCTAAAAAAAGCGAGTGAAATCTGCTGGTTGGAAATTTTTGTTTCGCGTATGCAACAATCATGCTGGGAATAGCAGTTGTACCCCAGACGTACAGTTCATTCGTTCGGACATTAACTTAGGGATATCTGAAGATTATCATTTGGTCAACAAAAAAAACAATTAAAACAACATTTTAACTTTATAGCTTAATGGCACTGCATGGATTGAACAGATATTGATGGCTGCACATTGTCCTGATGTATGAAACTGAACTGCCTCAAAAGGTTTTATACTCTTGGGTAGGCAAAATTCTCCTTTTTCTAAACTGCTGCAGCTTCTTAAAGAGTTTCATCATCTATGAGCTCAAGCTTCTCATGTTCATGGTGTAGAAGACAGATTCAGCACAAGGGATAAAGAGCATGTCATGGTGCATTTAACTTGAGAGCTGATAGCTGTAGTGGTTATGAATTTCCCATGTAATGTGTCAAAGAAAACTCACCCGTTAGAACTGTGGATCTGTTCATGCTGTATGGAAGAAGAGGAATTAAGGGAAAAGAGAAGAGGAGAAGAAAAGCTACCTTTCCTGCCTCGCGCTCGAAGTCCACATACTCTCGTGTGGGAGCCTGCCGCTGCTCCCCGTGCAGGTTGGCTGGGAAGAACTGCAGTGAGAGGTTGGTTCCCGTCGCCACAAAAGCCTTTTACGGAGAAATCAATACAAACAAGATCAGAAAGAAGGCCTTCCATAAATTATGCAGCCAGTCATTTATTTTTCACATCAGAGAGCGAGCGCATGGAGCCAGCAGCCGTTTGTACACCACCAAAAGAAGAGGGAGAAATGGGGGGGGGGGAGACACACTAGTCATCATTTTCTCAATTTGAAGTATTGAGTTACGCACATCTGATTCTATTTTACCAACATTCACTGCAGAACGGGACAGAGGATACAGCCCTGAATAGAGGAGGAGAGGGTCAGAGAAAGAAAGAAAGAAAGAAAGAAAGAAAGAAAGAAAGAAAGAAAGAAAGAAAGAAAGAAAGAAAGAAAGAAAGAAAGAAAGAAAGAGGGAAATCAATAGTTTACTTCCGGCATTGCCTTCCACTGGCATGAACACGAGGAGTCTGAATTACCTGCACTGGGCACGTGATGAGATCCAAAACAAACATCTTAGGAACCTTACTTTTAACCTTAATTGTCTTGTGAAGCATGGCTCTGTGGGTCCTTATGTTTTGCTTATATTTAGTTAAAATAATTTTTTCATACGACAAAAACCCTTGGATCACTCAAGTCGTGTTCCCTGTCGATTTGCTGTTAAAAACCGGTTCTGCGTGAGATTCTTAAATCCGTCAGCACTGCGGTGTAACAACCTGTCAATTTTTCAGGTCCTACGGTTAAAGAAAGCATCAGAGGACCCCAGCCACCGGCAGGCTCGGCCGAGGCCAGAGAGAGAGCCATCGCTCGTGCGCGAAGCCCTCTTCTTTCACACACATGACGGAGTCTTGGGAAAATAACATTAAAAAGGGAGAACAATGGATATATTTTCATTTTTCCCCCAGTCTCTTGAGCATAGCACACCAGCATAATTTAAGGCATCTCGCAAGGCTCGGTGTGTTACAAAATTTTCTTGGGCGAAAATATCTGATGTTCATTTTTTAACTGCTGCTAGTCACACACACACATGGAAAAGAACACAGTTCACTGACAAGAAACAAAGGGAGCAACAAGAAAGAGGGCCAATAAAGCTGCGCTTCTGAGCCCACTGTATGTATGCAGGAAGGGGGGAAAACTGCGGGACCCTAACCCACAATTGTGCAGGGGCTAAAAGGGAGAACACGCGGCTGCCACAGGAGTGGGGGAACCGCGCAAGACGACGAGCGCAGTCACTTACGATCTCGGAGCGCCCGTCCCTGCACGCGTTCTGGAAGCGCGCCTGTCGCTCCTCATGCGGCCGGTCGCGGAAGCCCGTGTACTTGATCTGCGCGGTGCACAGACACAGACACAGAGGGCAAAAAGAGAGTTTATTTGTCACGCACACGGTTGCTGAGGTAAAAGCCCGTCGAGTGAGGCAGAGAGGCGCCGCGCTCGTCGGTGGCCAAAGTGGCCAAAAGTGCGGGCGAAGGCAGCCACGCTCGGCTCGACGCGACGCGACGGGACGGGACAGGAAGTGTGGGGGCCATACCTCGCACTCCCTGCTGAGCTTCCTGAAGAACTCCTCGTTCTCGAACTTGCTCCTCTGGTCCGGGACCACCCGCGGCATCTTGCGCGCTGTCCGGGCCGCGTTCGTTGAAGCTGCTCGTGGACGGCGGGCGTCGAGCGGTGCCTCCCCACGGTGTGTGCCCGCCCGCTCGGGACTGGCGACCGTCTCTCCGGACCTGGAGCAGAACCGCCGCCCGACGCAGCCTTCGTGGCTTCGACTGCGACTGCGACTGCGACCGGCGTGCGCTCCTCCCGCGACAAAAGCTGCCCGTCCGCGCGCGCGCGCGCGCCTCGCCTCGCCTCGCCTCGCGCTTACTTCCTGGCTCGTGCGAGCGCCACTTCTCGTCGCGCGCCCGGGAGACACCCCCCATTCACAATTCCCCGCCGCCGGTCGGCACTGCGCAGGCGCGCCACTCGCGCCCGCCCTCGGTCCTCGGCCCGCAGCGGTTCGGTTCGCGGTCGCAGTCGAAAGCGCCGCGTCCCGTGAGGGCGAACGGCGTCGAAGCGAACGCAAAGCGAGCGAGCCAAGTTTTCGCACAAGGACGCTGGCATGGCGTGAAGGTGCGGCCTTTGCTTCGTTATAACCGCACGCTCGCAGGGCGACGCACGAAACGTTTCAGGGAGCCCACACGCACGAACAAAGCCCGAGGGGCCAATATTTCCGGAAACGTTCGCTTTCGCTCATCTTCGCTTTGGATGACGGCGGAAATTTCCCAAACAAAACGCTTCTCTCGGTTTTTTTGAGAGGTCATAAACTTAGTTTGGAACAAAAATGCGTACAAAATGATCGATCGTTGTTACTGTTGAAACGCAGCTCAAACACATGAAAATAGCCACTGGGAACTCATAAAAGTTTGAATGGCACATTTTTATAACAGAATCTTTTTTTCCCATTTTTTCGTTGAATTGTGAAATAATTTTGACGTTGTTTCGCTGTGCGGCGTGTCTCTCCATCCAAAGTTAACTTGATAAACAGAAAGTCAACATTTTAAAGAATGGATATGTCGTGTGTTTGTAGCCAGGTCTCCACAGGGAAAGGGATGGAAAAAAGTTCAAAATAGCTGACAAGGCTCTGGTTCGGCTCCCTCCTGCTTACCCTGAATGTGTTCGGCGAACAAACATGCCCTGCTGTATAAAAGTTAAATCCTTGTAAAAACCACTCTACGACTGTAAAGCGCCTCGAGCAGGGTCGAACCTGTGTTGTTGTTATTATTATTATTATTAGTAGTAGTAGTAATTATAGCAAAGCCCTCATTTTCGTTGTCTGGATTTGTACTGAATACCGCCAACTGAACGTAAAACGGAGCCGCCCGGAGGCCAGCGGCTGCTCCTCTGCCGGAGCGTGGGGCTGCCGAGCCCAGGGACGCGGCTGAACGGCGAAACATCACCGAGGAGTTGTTTTGTCGCGCTGGCATCGTGGTCGAAACTCTAGGAATACAAATGGTCCCTGACTTATTAACGTGATTTTACTCACCTTTACCTGTCTGGGACTCCACCTTCCAAAATAACACTTGCAACAGCGGCTTTAAGGGCATTTTTGCCCTGCACACCTGTTATGTGGCTAAGGCAGGTTTATGGCAGATGGGGGTGTCCTGCACCCCAGGGACAAAGCAGCTGTGACAATTATGACAGCGTTATGAGGTGTAAAGACTGCCGTGGACCCCACTGCCCATTACAGTCTGGCTGCAAGGAAGGAAGACGGTGAGACGACCCCTCATTCACATTTATTAACAGGACACCTTGGGGGTCAACCTCACAGTGTTTTACCCATCTGTACCTGTGGGCAAAGTTAAAATGATCGCGGTTACTACGGTTGGCGGGGGACTCAGAGCAGCTGTATTTAGGGATATAAAAGCCTCACAAATACAAGTTTATTTTTCATAGATGTCAACATACAACATCTAAATTGATATTAAAAAGCTGCATATACGTGTGTTAGCTGCAGATGCTAAGCCCAATCGCCATGGTAATATGTGCCAAGCCATTCCCAACCGAGGCCGCTTCCACGAGGGTTGCACCGTGCTGTGACTTTGCAGGCCAAAACGTAAAATGTATCTTTTCTGTTTCAAGTGTGGATTTCCAAAAGGTTCTTGCTTTCTTCTCCACACTCTCCGGGTACGGGGCTTGAGAACAATCAGAGAGATGGGATGTGTTTATCTGCGCAAAGCAGCCGAAGCGGCTGACTTTCCAGAGGGGCAGGGCTGCCGCATTTCTACACCCACCGAAGCCACCAGTTTTCCTGCTCGCCAGAGGAACGGAGCCTCGAAGCGACCGTGCGTTCGTTCTTTACCTCAGCACTCAAAGCGCAAGGCGGAAGTGCGTCATCGCCGCTCCTCTTTCGGCGGGAAAGCAGCCCGGTGCTGCGTCCGAGTGAGCTGAAGCCAAGCGGGAGTTCGTCTTCATTCTTGGCTGCTGCTGGGGCGGAAAGCAGCGCGGAGGTGACAGCGAGGGCTTTTGCGGCGCCTGCGGCTGCAACGTGGCAGGATTTCCGATATTGGTGCGGGGAGACGCACATGGTCCGTTCAGCCCCCCCCACTCGGGGAACGGATGTCCAGACAGCGGGAGCTCGGCGCAAGACAGACCCCGGCGGCGTGACGTCATGCCCCGAAGCGGGCGACTGCGACACGCATCACAGCGCTGCGGGCCTCGTATTTTTAGGGCGACCGCGAGGCGGGGGGATTCGCGCTGCGTATTTGCGCCCCGTGACAGTCGACGCGAACGCTTCCGCGAAAATGATCGTCACTTGACCTGCGCTCCTCCTCCTTGTGATCCCTCTCGGCTCCGTGGTGCGGGCAAGAGTGTCGCGCGAACGGGCATCCAGAACGGGGAAGTTGCCCGGAGCAGACGCTCATCGGCATGAGACGCAAAAACTTGGGCCCGGAAGCTCAACCGAATGCGCCGGCACGGCAACTGTAGTGAAACCGCTCTTGTTCATCCTGCACAAACGTCACACGGGTTCCATTACCGTCAGCGTGCGTCCCCGCTTTATTTACGCTGCGCTCCACCTGTAGGCGCAGCTCACTTAGCAGACATCCCTTGAAACTGCAAAAAGGTTTCCTCCACCTGTTGGCCTAAAATTTAGGGGAAGGGCGGCAGCAGCGAGCGGCCCTGACCCAAAGCCCACTGGTTCCGGTCCTGAGGTCAGCCTGCAGTGAGTGCAGCAGCTTGGCCAATAGTGCCGGCATCCGGGGTTTCCCACCCTGTTGCTGTTGCTCTTGAACCATTTGCTTCTATTTTTTTGCCTGTGGCACAGTATATTGTCAAATTTATTTTAAAAAAGTCACTCCTGCATTCTTTACCTAAGTTTCTTTTTAAATGCTTCGGTGCTCTGTGCCATACAGCAGAAAAGGGTGACACGTGCCCTCTCCGCTGCTCCTTGGCCGAGGTGGATCCTGCGGGACTTTCGGTGGAGATCGTGGGATTTTACGGCCTCGGTTCACGTCCGCGAGATGCGCGACGAAGGGAAGACAACCCGGCGCATCCGTGTGTTTGTGCGATGCGGCAGCCGGAACAGCTAACGCTGTGTGTTGCACTTTTAACTGCTTAAGGAAGGGACAAAGAAGAAGAGGACATGCCGCAGTGGAGGCACAGGTACGAGAAGATGGTTGCTGGCTGTGCGTGGCGTGGGGTGGGCAGGGCACGTAGCACACAGTCTTGTATGGCGTTCACCTTATACGGTTGTTGTACTACGATGTCACGTGCATACAGCGCAGGTAAACAAGCGCAATGGTTTGATGCAGGTAACATTTTGATATTTTAAAATCTACACTATGAACTATTGGCGCTCACATGTTATCCTACTGTTTCCGTAGGCAGGTGTTATGACCTCATATATAAAGGGTACTGTATACTGTACATTTTTATACGTTTTAATAATTCATGTGTAAGATGTTCATTCCCTTTCCCAAATTTGGAAAACCATCAAATACCATTTTTTGTCAGTTTTCACTCATTTCATCTTTGAAATACATTTATTGTTGACTGTGATGCGTGCGAATCATATTATGAGGACAATCTGTATTATTATTATTGGAATTAATATTATCGCATTCTCATGCTTCATACGAATAGCAGCATAATCTGCAGCTCCTGACCCCCGGCAGAGCAGGGCATCAGGTGCCAACAACGCTGTGACAGCTTCAGCAGACGCAGCTGCGCGTTTAACCTCTGTGGCTCCTTCCTCAGCAGACAGACGCACGGGAGAGGGTGGTAGAGCTTCGGGCTCCTCGTGGCCCTCACGTCCAGCGAGTGGCTGCCGCACGCCGAGACCCCGAGAAAATGGCACTCCAAACAGCTGCGTGCGCACCTTGGAACCAAACTGTTTTACTGAAGAAACAGCTCGCTTCCACCGCTGCCTGCTGTGGACTTTGGTCAACGGGCGAGTGGATTTGCACCCAACCTGGGTTCTAAATGAATTCCTTAACAAACACCATGCAAATTTTGACACGGAGCAATTTTCCCAAATACAGCAGTAATGGGATTAATGAATTTTTTAAATTATTTCTGGTGTGAGGAAGGAATAACTCGAGGATAAACACTGGGGTCTGCAGGGAGACAGCTGCTGTCGGCTATAAATAACAGCATGTGGGACACGAGCGGCTGCGGCGGCGGCGGCTGCTCTTCTCCAAAGCTATTCGTAGCGACAGCTCTCCGGTCATCGTGTTACCTTTTACTCTGGACATGGGGTCGCGACCTCTGTTTGTTTCCTACATGAGGCCTGGGCAGCAGCCTGGACAGCAGGTCCGCAGCACAAGGCACAGCATTTCGAACCCCACACCTGGGCTTCTTGGTTGAGGCTCAGGACACCTGCGAAGGTGCTCAGTGAGGCCTGGCTTGAGAATCCTTTCTATGGCTGTATGCTGACAAACACACACACGCACGCACCTCAAGAGAGGCTGAAGTCTGGGCTCGAGAGCCTGGTCTCATCTCCGCCTGTCTGTTTCCTCCATATTCTACCTTCTGCGTTTTGCCACGGAAATCAAAGCAGCTGTTGAACTTCATTTTTACCAAAAGGTTGGGAAGACGAAAGGAAGCAATAAGACATTTTTGGGCTTCACAGAAAAGCCCCCCACCCCCACCCCTTGAGCCCTTTTTAATCATGAAATGAATTCCTTCTTAAGACTGAGGATGGCGGTCATACTCATCCGAACCAGCAGGGGGCACAAGGAGCCTTTGGCGCCACTGCTGGAGACCTGAAACTACCGCAGTATCGTGATTCCACCAGCAGGTGGCACACTGGTTAGGGCCACTGCTTTCCACTTGAACTTGGCCAAAAGTGACAGCTAAATGAATGAGCAACGACGATGATAATAACAATAACAATAATAGAAACAATACTACATAATGCCATTATTGAATGAAAAATATGTTTGCATTTTTACTGCCTTGCTCTAGAGGCAGCAGGGTGGCCCGGGGTGCAGTTCCACTGTACTGATCACAAGTGCGCGTACAGCTGGTCCGGGGCTGTCGCCACAGAGGCGGATGTCCATCATTCTCGAACGGTGCACACACTGCTGTCCCACCGAGGGGCGCTCCCCCGCAGGCTCCTGGCTGCTTCTGCCACCCCCCACCCCTTCCTTCCCCCCAGCCGGGTGACTGTAAGAGCAGCCTGAGGTGCAGGCCGAATTCATGGTGTAGCGCACCAGCGCATCGCTGAGGACACAGTGTGGCGCTGCGCAGTGAAAGCGAATGCGGCCCAGGTGGTAGTCATGAAAACTGTGGCTTTTAATGTAAACACTACATTCGATTGGTTTTTCAGCACAAACATCCCACATGAAAGAACAACCATTCACTAAAAAGGAGGGGGGAAAGCGGCACAAAAAGCATTCACTGGAATAAAAAGAAAAGAAAAAGAAAGAAGGGGTGGGGGAGAAACAGAAAAGCCTAACTGGAATATGTAATAACACACAGTAGTCATTATTTATTTTTTTCCAGAGCAAAAAAGCTTAGAGGGAAAGTAGAGACATCTTTCCAAATCTACAGGTGAGTGAGAGCTGTGCTTTTCTATGCAGACCTGGAAGGTGTTTGAGTACGTTTCCAAAACGAAGAAAAAAAGCTCATGATTCTGTACAGCTGCACGGCGCCATCAGCAGGACAGGCCCTGCACCCATCAACACCATCACTCCCAAGTGCCTGTTTGTTTGTTTGTTTGTTTGTTTGTTTGTTTGTTTGCTTGCTTGCTTGCAACTAAACACTCTGCAGTGCACCGGTCCACTTCCTCCGCATGGATGTCTCATAAAAGGGGAAAGACAAAATGCTGTTAGCCGAACAGCACGCGTACCATATCGTAGTTCTGTCATCGTGATGAAGCACTAACTGTGGTTCTTGTTTGTCTTCTTGCCTGTTTGCGTAGCCTGTTTGTAAACAGGACAACATCTACCCCGGGGACCAGGGCCGTCAACACATCGCATCACCGGTCACTTCCCTCCCTCCGCTCGCACGTTTCTCTCCTTTTCTTGCAATTACTTGTATGCTTTTATTTTTTTCGTACTTTTTCTTTTTGTTTATTTTTCTGATTTTTTTTTCTACATTTTCTACTTGCAGTATTTGTTTCTCTGTATACAAAGGCCAAAGGTCATGCTATTACTGACAGGATCGGTTGCAGGAGATGCCAAACCCCAGCCTGCAGACTAAACACAGGACGTAAACGAGAAATGAAGGACGATGGGAGGTAGGAAGTCGAGGGAGTGGGGGAGCGTCAGGAAGGGTGGGCACAGGATAAATTAATTCATTAATTGATCAATGACAATAAAAAAGTAGACATTTCATACACGATATTAATAGGTTCTTGTTGCAGTCACCTAGTGTTTCTAGTTCTATTCCCAAACCCGCCATTTTCAGAAGGTTGGCACTGATATGACACTTAGAGACTAACTTGGCTGTGAGGCCTCGTGCCACAAGTGGGGGTGGAGCTGAAAGCCGCGGCGCCACCTCCCTTTGCACACAGCCTGCGGGAGCGAAGGCCTGCTGGAGCCACAGGGCTGCACCACGGGAGCACTTCTGATCCACACGTTAAAACAGAATAACCTGATATGGTGCAATCCTGTGTGTGTGTGTGTGTGTGTGTGTGTGTGTGTGTGTGTGTGTGTGTGTGTGTGTGTGTGTGTGTGTGCGCGTGTGCGTGCGTGCGTGCATCTGTGTTTCCTCAAAAAAAAACAAAAAGCTTTTTGTTATTTCTTTTTCCTTCCCTAAAACATCAAACAGCTGAACAGAACTAACAAAATTACGGCGAAAACCCAGTCCCGTGGACCAAAGCAAGAGGACTACGTTAAAAGCCAGCAGAGTGTTTTAGCTGACGCTGTTACCACGGTGTGTACAGCTACCGTCATAGCCAAAGCCATTGCAACTCATATTAGCATCATTACATCAATTATCAAAATCACCTAATAGTTTCAGGCAAAAGGTGCCCAGGTTAGTCCCCTCATTGATACTTAATATATATATATATATATAATAAATATACATACAATTAACAAGTAAACATTGAAAAGAAATAAAAGAAGACACATTTTCTTTATGTAAAACAAAAAAGGTCTGTTTTGTTAAAACAAGAAGACACTGTGAATGGGGCCCAGAAAAAAACAAAGAACAAAACAAAATTCTACATCTGCACTAAAATCGTGAGGGCTGGGTTTCTATAAGAAATCAGTTCTGTTGGCAGCTCTTTGAGATAAACTAAAAAGATTTTCTTATATATATATTTATATATGTATGCGTTTTTAAAATTATCATCATTATTTACCAACTTGCATTTTAGACAGTAATCATTATTACCAAACGGGCAGCGCCGGTGGGCCGCGTCAGTACAAGCCACAGCCCCGCAGGTTGTTGGCGATGATGATGTCGGTGACGGCATCGAACACCACCTGGATGTTGCCCGTGTCTGTGGCGCACGTCATGTGACAGTAGATCTCCTTGTTGGGCGAGCGGTTCTTGCTCTCAAACTGTGCTTGGATGTAGGCGGCCGCATCCTCGTAGGTGTTGGGTCCTGGAAGGGCGAGAAGGGGCACAGGAATAGAGATGCGTGTGTGTGTATGTGTGTGTGTGGGGGGGGTGTGCACGTGTCCCTCCCTTCCTGGGCATCATGGTTGCAGACGATCCCAGCAGATCAAAACGCTGCTTGTTTACCCCACTGTCAGTGTCCAGCACCACTTTTTGTAAAAGTTAAATATTCTAAGCAAAAATTTGCTAAATGTTTAAGCATAAAATTGTTTACGTTTATTTAAATGTGCCGTGCATGCACCATATACTTGACTTACATTTAATATTGGTTTAATTTGTTTAACCTTCCATGAATGTTTCATTGGTTTAATGCTAAATGCAGAGGTTTGTTGTCATGAGAAGAGCATGCACGGTGGGAGCACACGGACTGCACAACAGAGTAAACAACACCAAGCAGCACAGCCCACTCTGTCTCCAAGCTCTGCTTCTCTTGCGTCTTCAAGCTCAAAATTTCTCTGGCCCTGTTTAAGATTGCACGTGGATCCAGTGGCAGGCGAGCAGGCACAGCGACGGCATGGCGCTCCTCCGCAAAGTGTACTTTACTGTATAAACGGTACACTGCCTGCCTGCCTGCCTGCCTGCCTTGACAGCACACTGCAGTCCCACAAAGCTGAACAAACATTCCAAACGCTGCTCACACACTGCATGCGCGTACTGGGCAGACAAACATGCAAACAAATGCTGAGTGATTCTGTTATAAATCTTACACATTTCATTCAAATGCTGCTTTTTAACTAAAACGCACCGTTTTCCATTAAACTTTTAACCTCCGGCTGTGTTTACCTGATGGATGACAGAAGTTTGTCCCCCGAGTGTGGCAGCCCACTGCAATGGAGGCGTTCGGTGTGCAGCCCTGAGTGTTGCGTGTGTGTGTGTGACTCATGGCTGCGTCAGGTCAGTTTATGCCATGTCCCCAGCATGAGTTTGGTCAAGCAAGGGGTCCTGTCTGACACTGGGGTCACTGTGGCCAGAATCCAGGCTCCTTTCTTCTCCTCCTGAGGTCAGCCAGAACCCCCACAGCCTAGCAGTGCCCAACCATGATGCCAGTGCACTTCCCAGGCATGACCGAAAGGGCCACATAGACCCGGGCCACTCGAGCTTCACTCGGGGTATTTGCACTGCTGGAGGCTCCAGGTGACCTGATGGAGCAGCAGATGGTGCTGATGGACACTTGCGTGAATTAGAGTAGTGCCTGGAGCCCCTCCCACAGACAGGACACAGACTGAGGCATGCGCTGTGGTTCCATCTGGCTGCAGTGCTCTGCCGTGTGGGTGTGTGTATCAGGCCGTGAGTGTGCATAGCCTGAGGCCACTACCAGCGTGTTTGAAAAGTAATCATCACCGCATGATGAACGGGCCTTGAGGACAAGCACGAAGCAGTTGCGGTTCCTGAGAGACAGCCAGAAAAGGGAGCTGGGGAGAAGGAGCAGGAGCGGGAGCGGGAGGACGTGACACAAAGCCCCCCTGCCCACACTGCACAACAGGCTTTGTTCAAGGGCACTTACACTTCCCACCAACAGCATGGACTCTGAGGCTATTGACTGCCTGTGTGTCCTGTGACCATTTCACCTGAACGTCTGGCTGGTGCTCTTACCTGTGTACTCGGGAAAACAGATGCTCAAAGGAGACTTCTTGATCTTTTCAGCAAACAGGTCTTTCTTGTTCAGGAAGAGAATGATGGAAGTGTCAATGAAGAATTTGTTGTTACAGATGGAATCGAACAGCATGAGAGACTCGTGCATGCGATTCTGCAGTGGAGAGAAAACAGAGGGAGGGAAAAGGAGAGGAAGGACACAGAGACAAAGGAATGAAGAGAGAAAGAGGGAGAGGAAAGGTTAGCACCAGAAAAATAAAGGCAGACTGGTTAAATCCTAGTGAGAGGCTGTACAGGTCCCAGGTAAAAGCATTAGTGAGGCCAAGCACTGGTCAGGCAGGACAGTGGAGATACAGGGCAGTGGGGCCACAACCGCAAAGTACAGCCTCATCGTCACTTAGTGGATGGAGCTATTAAGTCCATCTTGACCACGGCCACATGAAACAGCTTAAACTCGGGTCATGGCCGGAGGGCTGCATGAATCGCTGACAGCACAGGATGGCTCCACCCACAAGGAGGCCCATGAAAGCCCAGGAGGAAGGAATGTTGAGCAGGTGGGGGACAAAATGTCATTAGGTGACAGCATGTGGACGGATGGCGGATTACTGCTGTCCTGCTCAGGGGATGCAGGAGCAACAGGTATATGTGTGCACGCTGACTTGTATCTGCATGCGTGCTTGCAGGTGAGGTGTTGCACTCCTCCCATTCCCCTGGCGATCCACATTCCCATGGCGGAGTCCCGGCTGCACACAAGCACCAGGGTATCAGGGTCACACACGGATGCACCTGAGCCCTTTGAGGCTGCACAGCGGTTCACACACGGCACGCATTTATCACCCACACATGGTTCGTGCTTTGAGTTTAAGTACTCAGAGCAACAGACACAAACGAAATCTCTTCAAAGTAGAAGGAGCACAAGGCAAGATAGGCTGTGGTAAAGAGCAGGAGAGTGACGGCTGTAATGACCAGACTGACGGAATGATGTTGCCTCGGGGAGCCGGAAACATTTCACCGAGTTATCCACAAATAGAAAAGATCCAGAAAGCAGGAGAAAACAGTGTGTATGTTAGCAAAAAAGAAACAGAATAGAAAAAGCAGAGAGAAATGCAGAACGGTTCATTAAACTCCCTCAGCTGGGTCCAAAGTCGTGGCAATGAACGTACATGCAGTAACAGCGCAGAGCTGGAGTGTAGCTCCACTGCAGGCCTCATCCTGTGCTATTAATAAAGCTAACAGAGCTGTGACATTGGTGTCACTCACTGCTTTCCTTAGTCCACTTACTTCCCGTCATGCACAACTTTGTTGAAAAGACAAACACTGTCATACAGCATTCATCTCTCATGCCACATCCCTCGTGTCTAGACGTCGAGCTAAGTTTCTCTGGACTGCTGTGTACTGGAAGGCCAGAGGCTCGGCGATCTGCTGCTGACCAGCTGGCCGCTGAACCGACGAATGAAAAATGATCACAAAGCGCACGCTGACCAAGCTGGCCATGAACCTCTGCGGCAAATCCTTAGACTTCCCGTGGGTCACCTCACATGGCCTGGCTAGTGGGACAAAGGGTCATATGAATGCCAGTGAATGAAACGGTGGCTCAGGAGGAACCGTGAGATGGATTCCAGGCCACCGAGGACTTCCACTGCGACGTCTTCAAACAAAAGTAAAAGAAGGTGGCTACACTGAGCGGGCGACAGAAAGGAACCCTGACTCCCTGCTTCCTGACAACAGCAGGTATGAGAGTGAACAGAAAAGTGTTTTGTCTGTTAAAAAGCCCCTGGTCTGACAGTGTGTCTAAGTGGCCACGGCGTTAGTCAAAGGTCACTCTTCTCACTGCGTCGCGGCACCAAGTGCCCGGTTGATGTCCAAGGATGGCAACTGGCACCCCTGCAATATCAGGCCTTCTGGCCTTGTGCCCAACAGCTCCACAGACCGCACGGTCGTGTCAGGGTACCTAATGACACAGAAACCACTTGAAGCTCCGCATGTCGCTGCATGTCACTTCCCGTTAGTTCTCAAGCTGTCTCGTGTAAATGCAGCAGCATCGCACCACAGCACAAATGATACTGATGGTAACAACATGTGACCTGAGCAGCTTTACTGCCCTGCTCAAGCGGAGACCAGCGTAATGCTGTGAGAAAGAGTCCTACATATTGCCATTACTGAAACAAAGCAAGAGCAGAAATACATTAAGAAGAAGCTCTGCATTCATTTGTAAGTGACAAGGGATTGTTTGTGTTGTAAGAATTTATGGCCACGTTTAAAATAGAAATCACCATTTGCAGCAGGCATGAATGCTGATAAAGAAAGACAGTATTAGAGGAGGAAAACAAACAGACTGAAAAAGGAAAACGAAAAGACATCTAACCTGTGTCCTTGGGCTCCAGAGGTCAGAGCCATGCTGCTGGGCTCAGGGTGGAATTCAACATCCAGGCTTAGACGCGCTTGTGTCAGTCACTATCAACACGACTTAATGACGATCGGCTAAGACGAGGGTTGAGGACGTCTCCTTCAGTAAATCAGCTTGCATTAGGACTGCACGGTATCTAATGTGTTGCGCTGGACTGCTGCCTGGAGATGAAGCGGATGCTCACAACTCTACTCTATTTATTTCTAAGTGAAAACATGCTTTCCTTGGTACTAACTGATTGGGCACAATGGAAAAAGATAAAAATCGAATAAAAATTCAAATACAGAAAAAATACGTTTGTTCTGTACTAAAAACAACAGGGCAGGAAAAAAAAATATTTTAATACTTTTAACTGCTTGAGGATGTGACACAGATTATGATTTACAATCACTTACAATCATTTGCTGTTGATCGGCGACCTGGGCTGAAGCTGAGACTCTGGACAAAGGACCATTTAGACCATCGGATGGTCACAGAAACAACACAGAGCTTAATAAGGAAAAAAAGAATTGCACGTCTGCTCTAGGATCATGGACAAATGGTGTGCTTCACCGGACTACAGCTATCCCATGTTATGCAAATGCAACCTGCTTCCAAGAATTTTTTGCGTAGTGTAAGCCTAAATTCCTCTAATTTCAGTAGGAAAAATAACAAAACATTCCCCCAAACTCCAACCAATGTCTTCAAATGTCATACTCGCATAGTGGCCCACTAAGGATTCCTTCACAAGCCTTTTCACTTTCACTTAATCACACAGTGAAAGGCATAGTGACAATGGGCGCGACATGCCATCCTGTCAGGAGAACAGCTGAGGTGCAACTGCAGTACATTCTTGTTACCTTTCCTGGTTTGCTTCAGTTTACAGTCACAAGTCTCACGCAAGTTCTGTGCGGAAAACTACAGGGTCTGAGTTACTGCTACAGGGAAACTTGCACTTTTAACTGACTACTTCTCTCAAGGGTGACCAATGAACCTAAGCAGAAATCCACTGAGGTCACTGTGTTTAAATGCATGCAAATATCAGAAGAGCGCTCCATGTAACTTTTACTTTATTGCTTTGTCCTGTTTCTTTAATAAACATACCCAAAATGGCCGACAGACACATCTCTGGAAGTAAATTCACTTTCCGCAGTGCGCCATTCTCTTTAAGCAACGCTCCCACATTCCTAACACTCGACACCCTCTCGGTCGGATTCACAGGCAACTAAAATGTTTTTGCCAGAGGCCTTGTCGTAATGAGGTTGAGGGGTTAATCCCAACCCCGCCCACCCTGTTGCCAAGACGCCCACCAGAGCCTTGTGTTTCAGCTGAGACTCCGCTAGCTCCAACTCTTCCTGGGCTCTCCACTTCCTACCTGTCCGTACCCTGATGCCTGCTGATGCCACTCTGGAGTCCCTGGAGTCCCGATACAGCAGTGCCTCTCTTGTACGCAACACTTTAAACTCCTCCTCCAGACTACTTATGGGGAGCTGGAGCTTATTGCTCGTTCCATACAGCGCTGCACTGCTTAAACTACGTGGCGGACCCAGCCACCTGCGAAGGTAGCCACTAATCTTCCTCTCCAGGATCTCCACAGTTGACAACGAAACTTGTCCACAACCTTACCTTTCTTCAGCACCATGGCCCTAGATTTTGCTGGCTTGAAGCTCATTCTTGCCCAAGAAATGATCTTCTCTAGGCCCTGGAGGATCCACCTGCCACCAGGCACTGATGTAATGGTGACAGTAAGGTCGTCCATGAATGCTCAGATCGGGGGCTGTCGAGTACCAGATTTAGACAGTGGGCCTCTGCACTCCGCTGCCTTAACAATTATATTCATGTCAAGGGCGAAGAGTATAACTGAAATGGTGCATCCAGTTATAATCCCTTTTTCAAGCCAGTGCCAGTCAGATGTTAAATTCTCAATTGTGGCTCTAAGCCTAAAATTCCCGTAATAATTCAGGATGAGGTTCCTGATCTTACTAAGTACATGGTATCAATCTAAGGTAATTTTAACCAGCTTATGGGGTACTGAACCGTATGCGTTGGCAAGATCAAGCCACAGCACAACCAGGTCTCCCTTCCCTTCATGTGCCTCCCTGATCAGCTGAGTCACAACTCCAGTGTGTTCTAGGCAGCCTGGAACTCCAGGAATTCCACCTTTCTGTACCGAGGTGTCAATATACCCATTCTTTAGGAGGAAATCTGTCATTCTTCTAGATAGAACACTGAAGAAGATCTTCCCCTCCACACGAAGAAGCGAGATGGACCTAAACTGTTCTAGCTGAGTTGAATTTTTTTCCTTAGGTATCCAGACTCCCTCCACTGTTCTGCTACCATTCCCCTCCGCCAGATCATTTGCAACATCTTCCAGAGGATTCTGAGGAGCTCTGGGCAGCGCTTGTACACTTTATAGGGTACTCCACTGGGACCTGGAGCTGAGCTGGCTTTGGCTGCTGTAACCACTTGGACTTCCTTCCAGGTGGGTTCTCTGGTGTTGAACCCGACTGTAGGAACTGAAATGTCTGCAAGGGCTCTCTGCGGGCCCAGCTCTTGCTCTCTGTCAGGGTAACTCAAGGTGTTGTGCAGGAAACGATCTACCTCTTCCTTAGAGCAAGCGAGACGACCGCTGCATTTCTGCCCTAAAAGCTGCTTTGTAAAGCCAAAAGGGTCTGCTAAAAACGCAGTTCGCTTCCTGGCTCTCTCCATCCTCCGCCTCCTATGCCATTCAGCAGGCCCAAATTTTTAAGAGCCATAAAAGCACATTTTCAGATAGAGAGATTATGGCGAGACCAGCGAGGGAGAGCTGTTCCAGGCAGGGTAGACTGTACAATAGGCTCTTCTGCTTCCTTCAGAAAATCAGAGAAACACTGAAGTGAAATAAAGGTTCATGTGGTTGCTCAAATTTAAAGCAAGCTGCAAAGTGCTACTGTGTGCTGGTGAAAGGTCAGAGGTGGACTTCAGCCTCTGGCAAAAGGTCAGTTTTTCCAAATCAGAACCCCTCGGAGCAAAACCGAGTGCCTTGGTAGATCCAGAGAGGGGATGGAGGGGTCTGCCCCTACACGATGCCGTTCTCCTATTATGCCAGTAGTAGTTTAATAGCAGATGAGCTGTACAGCAGCTAACCAGGTATCTCTCGTTTAATGGGTTTGGGGCTAAGAGCAGCCATGTTTGGTAGTGAGAGGGAACGCATCCCAGAAGCCAGGCAGTGAAGGAAAGAGCAAGCAGTCTGAGGTCAAGAGAATGGACATTTAGTGATCATTTTAAAGTGTAAAAGTAGAAAATACTGTGCGTACACATTTTTAAATTTGACACATACCCGCATACACAAATACACTACAAAGTATTACGGTGTAACCAGAAAAAATACTTTCAAAGCTTTTTTCACCCACAAGTTTCATATCTACAGTATGTGAGTACCAGCCAGGCCAGTCCTCTGGAGAACCAGCTTGGTGTTTAGTGCACTGCTGATGGGTTAAAGAGGACAAGTTGGATAGTCCCTGAGAAAGGTTTGAGACTTCTGCAGAAGTCTGAGAAAGGTTTGAGACTTGGAACAAACTGGAATTTTTATATATATTGGAATAATAAGTAATTTATTTATCTGAGTCTTTGCGATTGAGTCCGTGTTGAGGAACAAATTGTGTTTGCATGGTGGAAGATGATGGTAGGTGAAATACTTGCAGATACTCCCGCTGTTAAGCTGAACCTCGTGAAAACAGGAGCTTCCAGCAAGGAGAGGCTGGAACAGCAACCGCGGCGAAGCTCACATGGCATTAAGCAGAGGCATTCGCAGCATTTCAAGGTAAAACATCCTCAGAAAACATATGAGTGTGAGTGATGAGAGACGGAGAGAGAGAAAGACAGACAGCTGTCCTCTATGTGTGCCTTGTACTGTGCTGCCGGTTACGTTATCAAGTGAAGTAGAGCTGTGGGTCACCAGGTTATAAGGGGAAAGTGTAAAGTGTTCCTGGAAATGGGCTCCAAAGGTGAAGTCTCCTAATTTAGAGATGCATCTACCATTGCGGCACAAAGTGAGAAAATTGCCCCAGTAATTTTACTCTCACTCAAGTCAAAACTCCGTTTTAGAGAGATGCCTGTACAATGCATGTATGACAAGAATGGAATTAAATGTAGTCCAGTCAAAAAGTTTTAGCACAATTTAGAAAATACCTTTAGCTTGTTTTTAATTGGACTGGAAAAATATCTCAGTATTTAACTGAGAATAATTTGTTGTATAATGTAAATATTTATTTATGAACAAAGCTGAAACATTCCATTTTGACTGAAAGACATTCAGATGTGCAGAATGTTTTTTCTACTGTGAATGTCCATTTGACAAGCACATTCAGTCCAAAGTAAAAGGGTCATGGTTCCTTAGGAAAACTTCAGAAATCTCTAACAATTCGGGTTCTAACTCTGTTCCCAATGCAAGAATAAAACACTACAGTAGAAAAATATGAAAAGGACATGGGAATTTAGTCAGGCAATGTACGGAAAGCCACGGAAAACTAAGAATGAGAAAATGAACAAACAATTTCAACTGCTTTTTTGTACTGATTCATGGTTAAAACCATAAACTGAGATTTGTGTCAACAGCTCACGCTAATAGACAGAAGAGCAGAAAAGAATCTGAACAACAAGTTCTGAACACTCCCCTGTCCAAGAGGAAGGGGGGCGCCCGTGCCACCATTAGACCTCTGCACCGATCATTACAGCACCTGGCTAATACAGTGATAACAAATCATCAGCAAGGAAGTGGAAAGTTAAGTTTCCAGTATACACAGGCAAAAATGCCTTTGCAAGGACATCAGAAACAGTGTCTTCCGTGCTACAGTTCGCCTTTGTCTCCACTGAGAGCAGCAACATGGGGCAGCCTGCATGTGCGCAGCATGCCAAACCCTAAATGGTGTGAGGACCGAGCACATTATGATTTGAGCATTCTGAGCAGCAATAGGAAGCATAAGTGTTTTCCCTATGTGGAAACACACCGTAACTCTGCATGTGAGATGGATTCCAGGCCACCGAAAACTTCCACTGCGACATCTTCAGACAAAAGCAAAAGAAGGTAGCTGCACTGAGTGGGCGAAAGAAAGAAACCCTGACTCTCTGCTTCCTGACAACAGCAAGTACTTTCCATTCATTACTTATCAGCAACCACTTGTGCAGGACCACAGTGGACTGAAGCTCTCCGCTGGAACCACAGGGTGTGAGCAGAGGCATCCTCAATGGGTCCATGGCAAGGCAATCACTCACACTCATTCACTCACTCACATATGCACACTTTGGGGCAATCCAGAGTCGCCAATTCACCTCAATGCCATGTGGGAGAGACTCGGGGAGAAAACCCACATGAACACAGGCAGAACATGGAAAACCCATACAGACTGAGCCAGATTGCAACCCACAGGTGAGGAGCTGTGGGGCACCAGAGCTACTCACTCTACCACTGTGCTGCCCTTATGTACATGCCCATATGCAAAAATACAAAGACTGTAACTGTACCTGTACATGAATGTATGAGTCTCTCCGTGTGCTCTATGGATGTTCAGTGTGTGACCAATAAAACAAAGGTGCAGAAAGGGTACAGAACTCACCGTGGTCTCATCTTCATGAAGCACCTGGTCGTAGCCACTCAAGGCCACGCAGAAAATGATGGCCGTCACATCCTCAAAACAGTGGATCCACTTCTTCCTTTCTGACCTCTGGCCCCCCACATCAAACAGCCTGTGGACACAAAACAAAGGCTTAACTTCCATCGCCAGGTTGTCATTAAAGGTAAAGTGGGAGGAAAAAAGAAATAATTAAATGTAAGAGACTGTAAGCGTATAAAGTGAAAATAAATATAAGACAGAAAATGGGGCTCTGTCAGGTGTTACTGTTTGGTGCTGTTAACCACACTTGCAGGAACAAGCCTTGGCAACAGTAACAAATGGTGAACAAAAGTTATTGTTTTTGCTCTTTGTCAAGCCTGGGGTGACACTACATGTAGAAGACACATAAATTAAGTTGCATCTTAGGGCCATGCGAATGTGCAGACAGTAACTCCCTCTGTAGCAGCTTGAACCAAAGACACATGTTACTTTTTGGAAATAGCAGGGGTTCCCTGTCCTTGAGTCATTAGTCTGGAGCAAGGCTGCTTGATACATGAGCATGTCAGGGAATCACCCTGGGCCCTCTGCACACTGCTGGGCACCACACCTGAACAAAAGGCAGCTCTTAGTCATACCGAGGACCAGCTGCCAGTTCGCTGCCTGTATCTGGGAGATGAAGGGCAGACAGTGACCCTGTGAACACGCCCAGCGGGGCCCAAAGCCCAACAAAACTAACCCTAATGGACTACTGCGCCTATGATTTGACACAGCATTCTTTTCTTTTCTAGCTTGTGGCAGGTGAATTGCAGAAATCTGAGAGAGAACATGTTACCACGTGCAAGACTTCCTTGACCGCATCGTGCAACACTGTGGCTTGGGTGCGGGTAGTTTTGCATTGTTTTCCATATCAATCAGAGCCTCGGAATTCTGGTACACTTTTGATGCATGGATGGAGGGATGGTTGGCAGTCTCACCTGAAGTGGAGGTTCTTAAAGGTGAAGTGGGTTTCTACGATGCCAGTGGTCTTGACTCGGGTCCTGAGAATGTCCTGTTCTGTGGGCTGGTAGTCTGCAGCACCAATTCGTTCCAGGCTGTCAAGGTAGCTTGAGACAAAGAGAAAGATGAGGAGAAGGAAAAGGTGGTTTGGTCAACACCTAACTGTGTGTCAAGGGTTTTTCCCCATTTTGCAAATGTTTTAAGGCATTTGTTTTCTATTGCATTAGTAGCAAAAATAAGAAAAATAACCGAGAATGACAAAAAATAGTATGAAAATGTGGCAAGTGAATAAGAAGTATGAACAAGATGGGCCTGTGTGGCTGCATTGACACAGAAGCCCTGAGTGCACAACAGCAGCTCAAAAGAAACAGCCTTTTGCAACCTATCGCACAGAACACTCAACTGGACTTGTGCAAGCAAAAAATGTCACTTGCTGACAAATATGCACAGCAACACAGGATTATAACATTCTATTGGTGAGGTAATACAGTTCATTTAATTAATATTTTTTTCCAAAGTGAAGTACAAGTCAGAATAAATTCTGTTGTGGCACAGTTGCATGACTATCAGGGCAAACTTTGCTTATGCGAATCACTAAAGGACATGTCATCCAATTCAAGGTTGTCACAAATTTGACCTGAAGGGTTTCAGTGTTAACACGTGTGCAGGTGCCAATGCACAGAATAATAACAATGTTTGCTGAATTGTTCTGTGCCTTGGCAACTATGATCAAACAGTATTTGGGCTCATAGAAGCAAATTCACTGACAAGCAGAGTTTGCCACACTGAGATGCTGGGCTGGGTTCAGCTCAACACAATCCACAACACATTCACCCTCAGGATCACAGTGCTGCACCATGTCAAAGTGACACTAAAACCCAGCATTATGTCTGCCTTCATCTAACTATAGAAACACCTGACCTACCAGAAGGGGAAAAATGAGTGTCACCAGCCATCATAATTTCTGACATGAAGGACAGAAGGTCCTTGCGGTCCTCGAGATGATGCACTCATTCACTGCTGGGATGCCTAATGTTTTTAACCACAGCAGTCAGGAACAAATGGGGCTAAACACAGCTGGACTGTGCCCACACACACACACACACACACACACACACAGCATGCCCAAAAGTGTGTGGACCCCCTTCTGTTGCCTGAGCTGAGCAGTGTCAGCCGCACCCACATAGCATACAAACACATTCTAGACAACTGTGTGCTTCCAGCTTTGGGACCACAGTTTGGGGAAGAAGCTCCTTTCTTGCTTCATGACTCTGCCCCCTCCGTACTAATGCCAATGGGTTTATAATGGGATGTTCCACCAGCACTTTATTTATTGTATTGTATTGTATTATATTGTATTTAGTATACCCTCCAATCCCCAGTGTCTCACACTTCCTGTATATTGGACTATGTCTTTTATTTATTTGTACTCTGTGTTCTTATGTTGCACATTGGCCCTGGAGGAACACTGTTTCATTTCATTATGTACTGTGTATAAGAACAATAAACTCCTACTTGACTTGACTTGATATGGGTGTGACACTGTTGTGTACACATACTTTTGGCTATGTGGTGTATATGTAGACACATAGTGTGCAAATGTGTGTTACACAAGGAGGACTGCTGCATCACACCCTGTCTATAGCTGGCACAGCTTCAGTGGACCCGCAACCTGCTGGGAATGGCCCGTCAACAGAAACAGCACCATTCAGTGAAGGTTTCCACTTTATGAGCCCTCGCGGTACAGCGTGAACATTCAAGTGAAACAAAACAAAGGCTGCTCTCTGTGTGTGTGTGTGTGTGTGTGTGTGTGTGTGTGTGTGTGTGTGTGTGTGTGTGTGTGTGTGTGTGTGTGTGTGTGTGTGTGTGAGAGAGAGAGACAGAGAGAGAGAGAAAGACAGGTGAAGAGGGACAGAGAAAGACCGAGCAAGACAGAGCTCAAAACCACATTCCTCCTTTATGTCTCACCTTCAGACCAAGCCCCAGTGTGCTGTTAACTACTGATGGACTATGAGGTACAAAGAGGGAGCATCTCTCCTCTCCGTTCATCCTTCTCTCAGTAACCAGCTTTCATCCACCCCCACATAACCTCGAGAGCTTTAGCACCCTATTAGAGTCAGCGTGGGATTAACTGGGAGTCGGTGCTGCTTGGTCTTTCCACTGAAGGTGTTTAGTCAGTCAGTGTTAAAGAATGTGCATATATCAGAGGCAACTGTGTCGTCTTTACTCACTCATGTAGGACATCACCAAGCAAGCAGGGGTTTTGTCAGACAGGAATGATTCGAGTTTAGGTCCAGCATGTGAAAAGCTACAATGTGGCCTGGACCCACCAAGACCAAATCTGCTGAGGGATGTTTCACTGTGGTTTTGATGCATCCAAAGTGACTACGAAAACCTGCTCTTTCAGCTTAGGAGGTTGCAGTCCTTCACAAGGTTTTTTGTATTGGTTCTCTTAGCCCTTGGTTTCATCTCTTCGTTCTCTTGGCATTACTGTCATTTTATATGCAAAACACCATTTCTGGACACCGGTAACAAGATAAGCAGATTAGAACATGGATGGCTGGATGGAGCTCCCAACACAGGTACAGTCTGCTATATTTGAAGGAGATGTGCATATGCTCAGTTTTACAAAGAAAATATTCTGGGATGATTATGCAGCCTAAAAAACACCTTCCCTGCTCTAATAACACCCCTGGAAATGAACACAAAGTGTGGAGCAAGAAGCAACACCAAAGATGTATTTCAACAAAAGAATGATGATGACAGGAAAGGTTCATTCATGCATTGATTTCATTAACCAAGAGGTGGTGCCAAGTGGGAGCACATCGCTGTCTGCTACTGTTAGTAAGGCTGACCTAGGTCCACAGCGGCATCACTCTACTGTCACATCATTTCCCACTGGAGAGGGTGGATCGTCCATGGGCCACTCAGCACTGTGCCTGGATTGGCCAGGCAGGAGGACGAGTGCCAGGAGCAGCACAGGAGGGTGATCTGAAACTCTGACTGGGATGATGTTCAGCTGTGCGTCCTCAACTGTGTCATTTCTCCCACTTGCCTGAGCTTAAGTCTTTGTGATGCCAGCTGCTGCTCAGAGGATAAGGTGATCTTCACAAATCTGTGTGATACTGGCTCCCTTCTGGCTTTCCCCAAATGAAGATGAATGCAGACGCAGAGCGGCGCCGTGTGTGTGTGTGTGTGTGTGTGTGTGTGTGTGTGTCTGTATGTGTGTGTGTGTGTGTGTGTGTGTGTGTGTGTGTGTGTGTGTGTGTGTGTGTGTGTGAGTGTGTGTGTGTGCGCATACATGTGTGTGCATATACACTCACAATTTACACAGCTACAGTTACAATCACAGGAACCATAGACACACAAAGATTAAGAACCGGCAAAAGGGAGATCCATACACTCCCGGTAGAAGGTGCACTTACTACTGGGCAGAGTCGTTGAGCTGGTACTCGCGGGCACGGCTGAAGCACTCCTGGATGCCTGAATCTGACCAGAGGCGCATCATGGCGGCAAGCAACTCAGGGGAGTAGGGTTCCGTGTCCTCCATACGGCTCACCACATCGCACACCATCTTAGCATCAGCCTGTGATGAGCGAGGCAGAGAGAGGCTCCACGTCAGCAGCGCACTTAGCGCACTACAGCACACACCAGATTCCAAACACACTGCGAAAGATCCAGAAAACTGCAGAGCCTCCAAACTTAAATACACTCTCTTGTGTGACAGAGCTGAGGCTGAAAGAGCCTAGTTTGGAGTGCACGCGCACACATGCACTATTACGGACAGACGGACGGATGGGGACACACACACACACACACACACACACACACACACACACACACACACAGCCTGGGTCTATTTTTATTATTTACAGAAAGAGCCTAACAACAGAGCTTTTCTACAGTAAACTTCCCAAATACACTTCCCAATACTGATTCCTCTGACAATTATTGAAAACTTCCCATCCAATGCAAGGACAAGGTCTACAGCACTGGTCCACTGCAAGGCAATCACTGACACACACGCATGCAGATGCACATTCTGCTGAATCTCCGCTCTTCAGCTAATAAAATGGACAAGCTTTCACTGCTTACAGGAACCAATAAAGACTTTCACTTTCTGTCGCCCTGTATTTCATGGAAACCTGGCTGAGGGAATCCATTCCGGATAGCGCCATACACCTGCCATGCTTCCAACTCTACAGAGTGGATCGCACACTGGCATCTACTGGAACGAAAGGAGGCAGAATTTGCTTTTACATAAATGACGGTTGGTGTACGAATGTCAGTTTTGAAGAAAACGTGTTCCCTCAATTTAGAAACACTTTTCCTTAACTGTAAGCTATTCTACTCACTGCCTGAGTTCTCTTTGCTCATTTTGGTTGGTGTCTACGTCCCACCCAAGCCTGTATGAAAGAGGCCCTGCAACTCCTAGCTGATCAGATCACCAGCATGGAGCAAAAATACCCAAAGTCTCATCTGGTCATTCTAGGGGATTTTAACAGAGCAAACCCAGCAATGAACTGCCTAGATTTTAGGCAGCACATTGTGTCCCACCAGAGACAGTAACACTCTGGACCACTGTTGTGCAGTGCTCAAGGATGCCTGTCGGATGTGCTATCCTCCATGCAAGTTTGGGACTCTCTGATCACCGCTTCATTCATCTTCTACTGACATGCAGGCAACAATTAAGACCTACCAAGCCTGTGGTCAACATTGTGAGGAGATTGACAAGTGAGGCATGACTGGAACCACAGGCCTGCTTTGACTGTGCTGACTAGAGGGATTTTGAGGCTCCAGCTGCTGACCTGGAGGAGCTTACTGCTGCCGTGACCTCCTACATCAGCTTCTGCAAGAAAATTTGCATTCCAACAAAAAACCTGGGTGAAGTTTGTAAACAACAAACTGTGGTTTACATCCAAACTCAAGCAGCTTTGGGAGGCAAAGGAGGCAGCCTACAGAAGTGGGGACAAAATCCTGTACAAGCAGGCCAGAAACACACTGAGCAAGGAAATCAGAGTGGCTAAGAGGAGTGACTCTGAAAGGCTGAAAAACAGCTTCTCAGCCAATGACCCTGCAACACATCATCAAGTACAGGAAAGCATCCTCCCACACTATGGGAAGTCACCAACTCGCTGAAGACCTGAATGTGTTTTATGGCAGGTTTGATCATTCAATGTCCACACCCATCACTCACTGCAGTTTTCCTAATGTACATCTGACTGAGTTCCCCTCACCTGCCCCCCCTACCACTCAAGCGGCTTTGAAGATCTCTGAGAAGGATGTGCACTGGCTCTTCCAGAAAAGACCAAGACAGTACCAGGCCCAGACAGTATCCCTTCTTCCTGTCTCAAAACCTGTGCTTATCAGCTGGCTCCTTCTTCACACAGACCTTCAACAGATCGCTAGAACTGTGTAAAGTTCCCCCCTGCTTCAAATTGTCTATAATCATACTGGTGCCCAAAAAAATCATCCATTACAAGGTTAAACATCTACAGGCCTGTTGCTTTGACATCTGTGGTCATGAAGACCTTTGAAAGACCGGTGCTAAAGGACATCACAGGCCTCCTAACTGATCCCCTTACTCAGTGGATGATGCAGTCAACATGGGGTCTCCACTACATCCTGCAGCACCTGGATAATCTGGGAACTTACACGAGAGTCCCGTTTGTAGATTTCGGCTTGGTATTCAACGCCGTCATCCCAAAACTCCTCCACAGCTCCCTGTGCCTGCCTCCACCTGTCAGTGGATCACCAGCTTCCTGACAAATAGGAGGCAGCAGGTGGAGAGACTGGCGAAGTTCAGGCCTGGCTCCTGTGCAGTCAGCACTGGTGCTTCCCAGGGTTGGGTGCTCTTCCCACTGCTCTCCTCCCTCTAAACCAACAAGCACACTTCAAAAGGACCCCTCTGTCAAGCTCCTCAAATATGCAGATGACACAACTCCAATAAGGTTAATCAGAAATGGTGGTGGAATCTGCATATAGACGGGAGGTAGAACAGCTGGTCCTCTGGTGTGGTCAGAACAATCTGGAGCTGAATACACTGAAAACTGGAGATGACAGTGGATTTCTGAAGGAACCCCCAACAGTGCCCCCCTTCTTCATTCTTAATAACACTATATCTCTGGTGGATACCTTTAAGTTCCTGGGACACCAACTCTGTATCCATCATAAAAAAGGCTCAACAGAGGATGAGGGAGCTGCTGATCCAGTTCTACACAGCAGTGACTGAGTCTGTTCCAAGCTCCTCCATCACAGTCTGCTTTGGATGAGCCACCAAACAAGAAAAGAATAGCACCGCTTAGTAAGGTCTGCGGAGAAGCTCACTGGTGCCAGACTGCCCTGCCACCAGGACCTGTATTCTTCCTGAATTAAGAGACAGGCAGGGAAAATTTTGACAGACCCTTCTCACCCAGGCCACAGCTTATTTGAACTTTTCACATCCAGTAGGAAATACAGATCACCATGCCTCAAAAACCAGATAACAGTTTCTTTGCCTACAATGCTATGTCCATCAACAGCTCATTTGTTTGTTGGTCTGTGCAATACTTCCTCCCCCCTTATTCATTCTGATTCGCTGACACTGCTATGCATCTTGCACTTGTTGTATGTATGTATGTGGTGTTGTCTAATAAACACCGAGCCATTGGGAACCAAAGCCAAATTAAACTGTCAGAAGCCCAAGTAACTTGAGGTCAGGGAGCACAGAGGAGTACAGGTTTATCTGTGGTCAAATCCCAATCTGCTGCAGCTGAACTGGCCATCATCTTGCTACATCCATGCACAGTGCTGACGCAGCAGCATTTGGCTGTGCTGACATCACCATCTTTTATATTAGGCCAGGCTGCTGTCACCTGCTTGCACTGCTCCTGAGTGTTTGAGGACAACTCACTGATGGCATCTGTCTGTCCCACAGCTGTGTATTCACTTAGTAGCCTGCTCGGTTACTCCTACCGTGCGATACAATGTCCCCCAGCCACCCACCGCTACACCCATTCTCATGCTGGCGTACTGAGAAGGAGGAACTAATGATCCTGAATTGTAAGTAGGTGGGTTTTCTCCACAAAGCAGTTATAAATACACATATATACTCTCTCTCTCTCTCTCTCTCTCTCTCTCTCTCTCTCTAACACACACACACTCACTCACTCACAACTACATGACACCAGGTCTAACTGCTGCAAGGCAGCACAGTCTGTCACTGCAAATGCCAGCAGAGCAGCATGGGGGCCAGAGACACATGGAAGAAAGGGAAAAGGAAAGGGAAGAGAAGAGAAGCAAAGGAAAAAACAGGTGAAGGCAGGGGATAAGACAAGAAAAAAACATGCATACAAAAGAGAAATGGCAGGCAAAAATGGTCAAAACCAGATAGGCAACATGACACTGTCTATGCTAGGAAAAAAACAGAACAACATGGTTGTAAAGGAGGCCCTAGACGGACGAGTGCACACACGCACGCACACACAACCCACTTTTTCTTGAAGCCATCCCCTTCACATCCAGCTCCACTGTGTCTCTGCCTTCACAGCCTTGGCCCCTCTCCCCATCTTTCACTGACATTCTTCAGTTATGCTGAATTGAAAGACACCGTAAGCACTTTTACAGTTTCCTGTGGTCCAGGAAAGCTCTGATTTAACCATGAGAAATAGCAGAGCCTCTAAACAAGCACTCAGTCCTGTGGGGACAGGACAGATTTCACAAAGGGGGACGTAGGCCCTGAAGGAAGCAATGTAACGCATGGCTTCTGCTAAATGAACTACAAGGCTCAATCGAAGAGACCCTGCAGATGCACTGCACTCCTGCTGCCCACAGGGAAAGAGGCAGTGACCCTGAAGGTACCCAGTGAAGGCACTTAGACCTATGTGTTTCACAGCTCTGGACATGAAGCAAGAGTTTTTATTCACCAGCCCATCCATATACAGGTATACATAAGGGAAAAAATGTAGTTTCTCTGGGGGGAAAGCCACATCTCGGTAAAAATGAGGGTACAGCAGTGTTCCATCTCTTTCTGGGAGGTCAGAAGCAGTCACAAGCAGTCAAGTTTGTTGTCGCTGGAGTGGACGTTCGATAAGAAGACTGTTGGGAGAGCCGGTCAACTAGAATTTGTTTTTAGCCTAGCAAAAACTGGTATTGCGTTTAGAGGATGAGCCCAAAAGACATTTGGTAGTAACCTGGCCACCAAGCCGGCTCCCTCGCACTCTGCTGTGCTGCCCTGAGACAGTACTGAGCTGCTATGACACAGAGATGGGCTCCAATTCGAGATCTGGGAACATTTATGACTCACTATTGCCCCCTAGTGCTTCACACGGTGAGCTGCAAAACAGTTTTGCGTCTCCTGGTTCATGAGCTACTGTAAGTTAATCGACACTTCATGTTACACTGTTGTTATTTTGAATTCAATACACTTATCTGTGTAGCTGCATAATTACAAAACAGAAGCTTTGTTATATGTTAAATAGTGACAACATCGGGTTTAGGGAGATTTCGGGTGATATTGGGGTGAAGGGGCAAATGGCATAATCGTACTTAGCTGGCACTTTCCTTAAGGCCTACGTATGTTACTGGGTTTAAAAAATGAGTTACTTTATCATTTATGATTTGTGTAGTGACACAGCTGGGTAATTTTCATCTGAATTCATCAGTTCAGAGTACGTTCCACAAGGGTCCTGCAGAAGGAGTAGGTATTTCAACCTGGTCCTTTGAGTTACCACCTCTAACCACTACACTACAGGCTGCCCTATTATAATTTTTACAATTGAAAGTTAAAATACAAACAATTTTTCACAAAACTAAGGGCTCGAATAATAGTATATTGTGAACTTTTCAGCAGACTAACATTTCATGTTTTAAACTTGTTTTTTTCGCCTGACTGAGGTGTGGGTAAGAAAGACTCAGCCAGCATGCTTTCCTTCAGTTTGTCCTTCGCGCTGGAATCCATAGTCCACACAAAACCATCTATGTTGTGAAAGACCTTTGCAGCAAAAGGGGCACAAGGTGCTGTCCTGCAGTGCAACCTGAGGCCACCATGTACCAGGTACCAACGTCGTCCCAACAAACTGACAAAACACTGATGGCCATGACCACAGAACTGAGGACCAAACTTCCCTGGGGTCCTGATATATGGTCAGTTACATGGCTGTCATATGGCTGTCACCCTGCACCTTGCGTTTGAAGACTCCTGGTTTGACTCCCATTCCTCCGGTGGTTCCTTTCCTCCAGACACTATCCCTAAACTGAGACAGTAAGAACAGCCTATGCCTTACAATATAAACCTAATAAACCTACACCCTGTGAAAGGGACTGATTAAATCCTATGATCAACCAACCCTGACATTTATGAATGCATCCTGAATGACTCGGCATAATTTTATGAACTCACATTATATATTTCATTACACAAACTTCCATGGCAACCATTACACACCCATGTAGCCAGGCACCCAGGAGTGCAGCCAGGCTTGCCTCAGGGATTATGAGTCAGGTGTGGCAGCACTGTTGAAGTGGACAAGCAGAGAATCGGATGCTTCAAATTGTGGAGCTTGTCTTGGCGTGGGTGCAGATGTTGCCAGATGCTCCTGTTTCACATTTCTTTTTTTACATTTGTCCCGCTGTTTGTAAATATCTCATAGCATGTCATGCCTGGTCACAGGGAACATGTGGCCTCCCCATTTTGTCCTAAAACTGTCCAAAGAAGATTTTGAGCACTATTTAACATGTCAACTTTTATACTAAATTAACATCTTTCTTACAGTCACAGCATTGCTCCTTCTTACGTCCATGGAACCTGAGCAAACTGCAGTTGGTCATTTAACTACCATTCTTTGCCAAACATCTGGCTTTAATGTGTTTGTATGAGTCCTCATTTCTGGTACTGGTCAATGTTTCCTATACAAATCTGATACTGTGTGAATATGTTGTTTTCCTTTACCGTGACTGCTATGGTTTGCATGTAGAAAATAAGTTCCTCCATACAGTATATCATCATTTACTAACAACCCCAAAAAGAGACAAGTTGTCCACCTCAATCATTCATCTGTTCTAACCTTCCACAATGGACAACCAGATCAGGGCTCAATTGACTCAGATCAGATCAACAGATGCAGAACTGGGTCGATTTGTGTGTTGCTGGAAGATTCTACCCTCAGTGCCTTGAGCCAACCATCTCTCTGAAAGAAGGGTTTCGTCCAACTCACAGCTCTACAGAGTGCAACCATTAAGGAATCTTTCTCAAATTCCAACACTGTAATGCCTCACAGTCTTTCCCATTTGGTCACGTCTAAAGGCTTCCCATTTGAGCTGCACAGTGCAGGTCTACACTACAACATTTAACAGCACAAGAGGGCAAGTGTGAGGACGAGCAACACGGTCTCCTTCTTTGGGGGGTTGGCTGTGCTGCCGGGGAACCCCGTGTACGAGGGGCCTGCTGTTCAAGGATGGGTGGGGGAGCAGGTGCTGTCCCTGGGGAGCTTGCAATGGTATGACACCAAGCATGAGAGGGCTACCTCCACCAGATACCACGAGATTGCTTTGTGTCTCTCCTCTTTATACAGCCCTTGTGTCTTTTTGTATCTTACGTGTGCATCAGCTAACTGGACTGCCGTGCAGTTACCATTGATTCTTTCTATCGCTCATTTTTAACTCCAGAAGAAATAGCCGTCTCCGGTCTCTCCTCCTCTTCCTTCCCCACCCTGCTTTCCAGCACTTTATTATCCTCTCCTCTCTCCCTGTCCCTCATTCATAGGTTCCTCCCTCTCTCGCCCCCACTCCTCTCTTCTGCATCACATGACTCCCGGCTCTAGTTGCCATAGTTACTGTGCCCTTCCTGGGGAATGCAGCCTCAGTCAGACATTCTCTCTCCCTGTCTCTCTGTGGCTCTTCCCATCTCAGCTCCTCTCTCCCATCATGGCCAATGAATTATTAATCTCTTGAAATATTAACTGTTATTCTGCTTTCCCGCTGAATGCTCCAGTTGTGTCCTAATCACCAGCAGTTGTCAAGCCCAAAAAAAACAGTCACAGATCTGGATTTCGTAGAAGAAGCAGAGCCACTCAGCAGTGTTAATGGCGAGCAGAGCCACACCCTGTCTGCTCCTGTCTGTGTGTGCAGTGTGAGCTGATCTGCGCTCAGCTTTGCCAGAGTCTCGGGCCTTGAAATGAACGCTTTCCCTTCTAAAGAAGAGGGTTTGTGCTATTGCATTACCGCCTACATAAAAGCAGTAATGGATACACAAAGAAGCTGCAATCTGATTTGATTCATTTCATAATCTTGTGAACAGCAGTTCACCGGTACAGGTTATCAACAGAGTGATGCGATATCTTGCTGCACTATTGGTGCTTTCATTTTTGTCGATGATGGGTTAAAAAGTAAACCATAAATACACTTTAGCAAAACAAAAGGGGAAAAGAGGCACCGGAGGGACTGGTTGTTATTTTTAGGAATTTAGCCAGAAAAATTGGGAAAAAAATAGTGAGGCCATATGCTGTTGCTCCTGAGGCTGTTTCCTGCTGTTCCAAAGAAGGACACCCAGGGGATCAGGCATGCTTTGTGGGTTCACCAGCATGTACACCACCAAGTGTGTAGCTCATCATGGAAGCGTGCAATGCTGCCATCACAAAGCGTCTTCCTGTCTCAGCCCATGGCATCAAGCAGCCCTGTTGCTAGGAAGAACAGCAAAGGATCTCGCTCTCTCCCTCTCACTCTGTCTCTCTCTCTCTCTCTCACACACACACACACACACACACACACACACACACACACACACACACATACACACACACATACACACAGTGCTGTAATGGACTGTTCAGACAGCAGAGGGCTTCTCCTTTTACTGCCACTCAGACAATGTAATCCACAATGTGCTTAGCATTAAATGAAATATAAAAGCCCATAAGCGGGAGATGGGAGATGGCTTTTCCTCCCTCCCTGTGCTGCAGACAGGAAGCTGGGTGCTATGGGGCTGTGTTAATGGATAGGTACCCACCCCAGCCTCATGTCCAGGATACCTATTGACTAATCTAAATGCTAAGCCGCCAACATTAGACTTTACATACAAGAATTCGACAAGACAGACATGTACCGTATGTTGAATGCATTGACATAAACAAATACATAAACATTGGGTGTACCAACACAGATATGGAAACACACCATTTCATTTTTGCTTTAATTTTTAAAAAATATGCATTCATCCTGAACCACTCTTATAAGCCACTGCTTATGATGATCTTCCCATTTGAGCATTAGTATCACACACTGCTAAGGGTCACTCCAGATACAGCTAGGCAGCCACGCTCGGGAAAGTAGGTGAGCTGCCTGTGCTCTAGTCTACTTTGTGCTGCTCCCGGGAGCAAGAAGCAGATCTGGGTCAGACAGTACCGCACTTTACGGCCACAGAGGACAGGACCCAGTGGAGCCAGGGGCTGGGCCTGGAGGGACAACCATTACCAAAATGATCAGGGCTCCAGCTGCAATTATTTGATTGCAGGAATGACAACCATAAGAAGGTCATATGGGAAAAATGGGAGAAAAAAAAAGAATAATTTGTCTAATAGTGAAGGAAGACTGTCTGCTTGGTCAATTTGGGGCAGCTTAGGGGAGGGAGAACACTGTGACTTGCCCCATCTCTGGAAGGCAGATTTGATCATAAGGCCGTGATTCATCACATACATGCTGCCTGGACTCATGTCAAGCACTGTTATAGCTGTTTGTGTACATATATAGTATATGCATTCATTTACTTAAGCAGAGAAGGAAACAAAAGTGGCAGCATTAAAGAGACAGAGCAAGTTTCCACAGTGTCTCAGGTAGGGTGCAGGTGAATATGAGATTAGAAGATGCATTCCTCTCTCTGAGCCTTCAGCTAGGTCTGAGGGTCTGGCCTCCCACTTATTAAAATGTCCACCACACTGCTGGCCCACTGCTAACCCCACTGCAGACACACACTTTATTTTTAGAGCACCCCTACCCCATCCCAACATGCCTTCCCTTTGGGTTCCAAGTTGCAGCTCTCTGCATGATGCTGGAGGCCCTGCCATCAGGGTGGCTTATAACACTCTCCCCACCTTTTAATAAGTGTTGCTGGAGGAGGATCTCTGTCGCTCACACGCCCTGCTGAGCGCTGGGCATACTGTCGCTCTGGTGCAGGGAGGGTGCTGGAACAGTCCGGAAAAATAAGTGCCTCCCTTCTACCTGCCTCTGTGAGTTGTGTTTTTTTACTGCCGCACTTGGGGATTTCCCAAGTATACGCCCCTTGCCTGCTATGCCTCCATTGCACCTCAGGGATAACAGTGGGGGTGCTATGGGGAGAACCGATCACATCAGAGCAGGTGGCGAATAACAAACAATATCAGCAACGGGCTGGTGAGACGGGCCCCAACAAGGCTCCGTACACCAATTACGCAGATTGAGGCTGCCCAGCCAGGCAGAAGTGACCCGGCCACAGGTGGAGGGGTGTTTGCTGCCCCAGGCGGGCGCAGTGTTGTGCCAGTCTTGCACCAAGAGGGTTGCAACGTGTGCTAATTGGACAGGAAATGGGAAGGAACGCAGGCAGGGTGACATGTACCCAGGAGCTTTGAGATACAGGCGATGAGAGTATGGGTGTAGGTGAGGCCAAGGAGACAAATGTGACAGGGCCCCAAACCTTAACGGAGCACTACTGAGAGAAGCAGCCTTTCCTCATCATACTCTACTGTCCATTCCACTTGGAGCCCCAGAACATCTCCCAGCAGCCCCCAAGCATGTCTTGCAGATGAAGTACAACAGATGATTCTTCAGTGAGGACAGAGTGTGCTTTGGAGTTGCTGTGTGAATCAAAAAGAAAAGGACCAGATTGCATCAAATAAACACAACTGTTCGCATAGCTGAATTTCTCAGGGCCAATTTAGACGCAGGGGTTCTCCAAAGAACTGAAGACTAAGAGAAGTAAAAAATCTGCCCTACTTACATGAGTGACACCCCACCCCAGCAATAAAACACAACAATCAAGTTTCTATGGCAACCCCACAGTCACTTAAATCATCTATACTGCAAAAGTATTCTAAAATGCTCACTCATGCCATGGGAATTATTTTGAGGGAATCTGTGAAAGTGTACATTTAGAAAACTGAAGCTATGTAGAACTGCAAACAAGAAACAGCAATACAAATAAAAAATATAAAATGCTCTTTGAAATTTGTGTGAACATATATATATGAACTGTTTTAACAGACAACAAGACAACAGCAATGTTAGTCAAGTTACACCCTTAACTGTGTGAATAACTAAAGGTGTAGCATTACATCAAGGGTCTTCCTTGAGATGCAACAAACAGGTGAGCTTAAGGAGCAGAAAGGTCTAACAGGATCCTACAAAGCACACGGGGCCTTTTTGGTCACCGGAGCAGCCGGGTGTGAGTGTATACTGGTGCTCTGACAGGCTCAAATCCCTCATTGCCAAGCACAGACACACCTTTATTACCACTGGGCCGGGCAGGCTTTCAATTCCTAGTGAACAGACTTGAAAAGTGAAAAGGTGGGTCAACTTATTGATGTGGATGTGAAGTATCGCATTCATGAGGAAATCAACTCATTCACCAGAGTGTCATAGAAGGACGGGCCTTGGTGGAGATAAGGGAAATTACATAGAGCAAACATAGGCAAACATGTTGATTACGTTAGATTGTAGACATCTGCTGGTTTTACTGGGCTAATAATACACATTGTTTATAAGCAAATATATAAAAGCATCCAGAAGTACACAGAGCATCTCCCTGTATTTTCAGTTTCACCTTTCTAAAAACAAAGAGCAACTGGATAAGAATATGTCATGAAACTTAGTGTCACATGCCTGCAGCTGCACTTGTTACCGAAGGCTGACTCAGCATTCAACGCGCTCCAGTTGCTGTGCTGTGTGATACGTCTGATGGATGAAATCAGCGCTATAGCAACTGGACAGGTTTGAAAGGTACTGATATGCGACTCTGAGCAGTTTCTGACAACAAGAGCTTATAATGCGCACTCCGTGTCACACAAGAATGCGCACAGACACTTCCCGCTTCGAAGCCATGCCACTCAGGCTGAACAGCTCTGCAAGACTATGAGTGGTAAAAAAGACAGAGGTAAAAGTATGCGTGATAAAGACAAGCCCTCTTTCATAAAATGCAAAAAGCAACTTGCACAGACAAAAAGACAGGGGTCTCTGTGATCAAACAGGTTTGCTGCTTCAAAACTCTCAAAGCATCAACGGTGTGCCGTCACTATAGCGACCAACCGTTTCTTAGCAGCAAACCACAGGTTATGGAAAAAAATTAAAGCAAAAGGGAGCCCACATGGGAATGAGGGGTCCTTAGATAGGAAAAAAAGATAGGTGAGCAACAGGAAGAATGTGGGGTACAGGACGCTCACCTCAAACACTCAGGCCCATTCTGCTAAAAGGACTGTGCTTCTCAACAGGTGACTACAGCGAATGTGCAGCTACAGTCAGTCTACATGCCATGCCATATCAAGCAGAGAGAGCCTGTGTGGGCCTTTAGTGCCAGGGGCTTTGCAGAGAGAGTGTTCACACAGCAGCTGTGCTGTCCTTCCACCAGTCAGAGCTCCAGGTAAGGAAGGCCACAGCTCCAGAGGAAAACCACCTCTCTGTTAAAGCAGAAGATTTCAGTCTCCATGGTGACCAGTCAGTTGGTCCACCACTCTACCCAGTATAATGCAAGTGTGTCAAGGCTGTGTTATGCTGTAGCATTATTTTCCTCTCATGTTCAGCCACTTTTCCTGTGGTGGTGAACATGGTGAACCCATTGGCACGCATAACAATGCTGACAGGTTTCTAGACTCAATTTCCAGGATTTGTGATCTGAATCTCATTCTGTGAAGAACTGATCTACATTAATTTGTGTATTTCCCAAAACCCAGTGCAAGCGGATTCTCTGCTATTCAGTTTGATTCTCCACCACGTGTGGACAGAGCCACAAGATGCCTCCTCCTAAGTATAGCTTTGCAAAGGGGGAGCAAGAGGACCGAGACCCAACAGTTTGAACTTTTGTTTAGTCAGTGTACCTTTAAGAATGAAGGGGAGATTAATGTGGGGCCAAAGACCCTGCAACTTCAGGAAGAGCTTCCTAATGGCCACTTCCTGAAGGCTCAGGGGATCAAGTGCCCCACCTGCCCATTGCAGCATCCAGGAAATGAGCTGTAGTTGTTCAGTCACATATACAGATGAACACAGACACACACAAGCACACAGCCCTATTTAAAGAGAACTGAGGACAAAGGAAATGCTAAATACAAATGGAGTCTGTCCGTGTGTGACAGCAGCAATTAAAATAAGAATTCTTTTGTCAGATCACCTGATTTTCAGATGTTGCCTGGAAGGAGTGACAGCAGCCTTTTGTAGCCTTTCGTGCAGTTTTTCCTCCAGGATCTGGCTCATTGGGTGGTCCAGCACACTGACCCACTTAATGTGCTTAAATTGTTTGCGTGTATGAACTGTGAGACATGTTGCATATTTCTGTCCCACCACTTATAAAAATACATTTCGGAGAACAAAACAGGCATGAAAGCACTTTTGATGTCCCTGAGCAATATGCGTGTGTACTTTATGCTGTAAAGTATGGCTGACGTGCTGTGGTCTGTTGTCTGCCTACTATTTTATCACCCTGACAAAATAAGCACTTTGTCGACCTTTGTTTTGTGCTATAATTAGGAATCACTTGGATTTCTGACAGACAACACAGAAGTCTCTGTTCCATCCATTGACAGATGTTCTTGTGAACTTGACCCTGCCACGAGTTTTTCCTCTGCTTTGGACTCCTGTTCCTGTACCTGCTTGATTTACCGTTGGAGAAACCCTTCCCCACCTTCCCAGGATCCTCCCTCGTAGCACCTGCCAGCCTCCTTCCTTACAACCATCAGTCCACATTTTAAGACCTAACAGATGAAACACTTCCCTTTAGGGCAGCTGGAGCCCAGTCCTGCACCCAGAACCTGTGTCACATGCTCTATCCTCAAGCGAACACAGTGTGAGTGAGCTGTGTGTTTAAGCAATGTGCTTTCTGAGATTAATGGAAATACTCAACTACTACTAAACAACCATTGCATTTAATCATTAAAAACCATTTCAATACAGAAAAATCCAGATTACTAGGAGTTCCAGTTCAATTCAACCCACACAGCTCTGGGTAGGATTCAGCTATTTAGGCTTAGTCCTTTAGATTTATTCTAACGGTTCACTGTATATCTGCCCCTGCTCTCTGCCTGACTGTCTATTGACAAACAGCTGTTACACAAAGTTCAACTTCTGCTTCGCTGGTAATGCCATGGTTTAGGAAACCTGCAGCCTGAAAGATGTTGATGGCTTCTGTTGATGGTGCTGTTGTACTACTGAGGAAGGTGTTTAATCTCACTTTCCCCAACTAAAGAAATGAATTGAATCAAGCTGCATCGGATAAGCTAAGATATAAAAATGAGAACATTTAATGAGGAAAAAAATGCAAACCGGTACTCTGAGCCTCATCGCTGGGTTGTATTAATGAAAACATTCCTGTAAGTGGGAGGTTTTATATGGGTTTCATCAACATCCAGAGGGAGGAAACAAGTTAAAGTAATGGACCTTGGCTTTATGCACACTCGATGATGCGGCAGCATATTGATCATCAAACATTATGGGCTTCACCGTGACACTTCCTGGTGATTTCCAGTATGGAACTAGCACCTTGCTGGTGGAGTGACACATACCGGCAGGGGATTTGTACAGGAAGTCAGTGGCTTTGTGCCTGGGTGTGCTAGAGTTTTGGTAAAATGCAAGCAGAAGGGCATGAAATGACAATGGATCTGGAATTGTGGTCGCCAGCTTGAGTCCCACAAGAGGTCTTGCTCTTGCACCCTTGAGTTCTTTGACAGCTTCGATAAAGCCTGCCAGTTGTGTAAGGGGCTTACAATAAAGGGCCTGTGAAGTAACTATGTATAATTAAATTTCAAGTCTATATTTGGCGCATCCATCATTTTTTAAAAATGCCCTATTAATAATTTCCTACTACAGAATTCATTGCAGGCTTAAGCAAATATCTATAAAAGCTACTGTATCACTGCAGCAAACTCAAAGGGCTTTTGTAATGATGGAGTTGACGCCCACCACACCATGTGCAAAGGTTCTCTTTCAGTCTATGTGCTTTAATGGTGGCATCTAAATTCATCATTAAAACACGGGGTCCATCGTAAAACACAAAGTGTAAAAACTATACGTATGTGTATGAGCACTTATGGGCATGTGTGGGCCTGCTTGTGTACCCGATGGCACATAAGCACGCAGCAATGAGATCCGCAACCCCAGCTCTCTTTCTCCAGGAAATGGTAAGACAACAGTATTCTGCAGCAGCAGCAGCCCAGCTGACTGGGCACTTTCAACATGCACCCTCTCCATCTTCCCACACGCACGCACGAACATTTCACATATAACCAATTTTCCTGTCTTTTCCTCTGACTGTCTCCATACTCCCCACTCTGTCCTCATTGCACCAAGCCCTGGCATTCAGGAAGCCACTGTGTTTCTGATATGCAGCACATCCACTGGAAGTCTCAATGAAGCCTAATGTGCTCAGCAGACTTGCAGCACTGTAAAGAGACTGCAAGCACAAATATACAGACACGTGCCAAAGGGTAGGACAGCAGATATTACTGCTTTGGCAAAGGAAAGGGTATTAACCAGAGTGAAGGATTTGAAGGAGGAGTGCACTGCAGGCACACGTGATAAAATGTAGAAAATCATAAAGGTTTTCAGTTTTTTGATTTAAGATTTATAAATCTGTCAAGAAGCTTCTCTGTGAGCATTCACTGCATGTTATTTTTCTAAAAAGGAAATGAAACATGCCTGCACAGAGAGGGCAAAAAAAGGAAGGAGCAGAGAAGAGGAGAGAAGAGAGGGAGTCCATTAGGAATCCAAGCACAACATCTCCTTATGTCATCTCCTGTGACCCTTTGACAACCCCCACATATCCCGCCATCCCCCACTCCTCTGTCTTGCTGTTTAATCAATAGCAGAGCACTTAAGGCTCAGGCACAAAAAGGGCCTGAATGAAGATCTTTGGTCATTACAGCTATACAGCCTGCATCCAAGACCTCCTCTCAGCAGCAGGAAGAAGAAGGCGCCGGGGCCTCCGTGCACAAAGAGACGCACGCACGCACGCACGCACGCACGCACGCACGCACATACAGTACATACACACACAATCCCCCGGAGCCCCTTCCTCCTCCCTGAACTGCAATGCACTCCAGTCCCTCCTCCAGCGGGAGTGCCACTTTAACCTTTCATTATTCATCTGCAGATAGATGTTGCTTTTTTATTGAGTTAATAATTCAAAGCAAAAGCCGCACATGCATTTCGTTCGGACGGGGTCGGAGGGTCGAAACATTGCTTTGGCTTGTCCCTCATGTGTTTGGTGCAGCACCAGTGTTTCGGTTTCATCAATAGTTCATTGTGGTACAGTCAGCAGTATACAGAGATCACAAGATGCCAGAGAGTGATACTAGCATGGATGCTTACAGCTCCTACACATACAGGGAGTTATAGCTGCTGGATGGTTTCTTTCATTTAATCTTAAATCTTTCATTTCATATTTCTGTTTTCTAGTGAAGAAAAGCTTGGGTGAAGTTCTGCGTCTCTGAAACAAATACCTAAATTGGGTTATGAAGTCCTCGCTACCATTAAGGATGCACAAACAAACCGACTGTATCCACACTTGCCCAGTGCTTAACCTAAAGAAGTGTTTATCCCAGTGAAATTAGTGTTTCTCTTAACAGACCAACACACAAATGGGAAACATGGTACATGCATGGTACTGGAGGCCAGGCTTGTGAAGCTGCAAAGGCAAATTGGACAGAATGACCAGTTCCTCTTTGAAGGACTGCAAGAGATATGAAGAAGTGCACATTACAAGGAGCAGAACAAAAGCAGCAATGGAATCCACAAGGCGCGCTTCCCTAGCAGACATGGGCCCACTCAGGTGCATATGTGTGTGTGCAGCTCTGCAGTGCTGAGGGAAGGACAGATGGTAAACATACACATCAGTGCCATGCAGTTAATGGAGGAGAGAATGCGAAAATGGCCGTTCAGTCAGTCAGCGGGATTCTTGCTCCAAATGAAGACAGTGTCAGTGATATACCTCGCCAGCAAACAAACACATAAGCAGAAGTACTACTACGTCATGGGGATAGGATTGTATTTCTTTCTTTCTATCACATTTATAATTTGGGTTAACAACATCCTTCCACTGTAACAGTGCCAAGGAATAAAATTAGAACTACAAAGAGTTCAGTTACTGGCATAGAAACCAGGCTGGAAGATGCCTATCAGCAGCAACCAACCTATAGATGGACATGGGAGAAATTCTGCTGGCATCACATTAATATCAGCATACTGCTGCAGATTTTAGAAACCTGCTTTCGTGTTAAAATCTTAATTCCCCTGATGCCAAAAACAAGGTAAAAGAAATTAGTTTGGCATCCAGTGTCTCTCCCACAATGCTGTGTTTCAACTCACAGCCTGCTAATTGGCAGGATGGATGGTTCAGCCCTATTGTCTTGTTCATCTGTTAAGCACAGTGTGCACTCGCGCACTGAAGAGATAGGTTTCTCCAGGCTTGCAAATCATCTGCATAGATAAATACACTGCACCTAGATAAGAGGGTTAAACACAAACACGCCGATAAACATATTTCGTTACAACACACCATCACAATAGCACCTTGGAAACATTGCAATACGTGTATGGAGATTTTAACAAATAATTTTACCAGAAAAATGGAGTGATAAAAATAGACAAGTGAGCATGTACTATCACACGCTATAAGACAGGGATATAGGGAGCTTCCATGTTCTAAGTTGTAAATGACTTGCTAGGTAACTGCAGCGTATGAGTTAGTTAACAAAGGATATCTAATTAAGCTGGCAGAAATGCAACGTGGTAAAACAACACAGGCCCAACCCAAGCTAGGGATGCCAGTGGGGCCACAGGCATGTAAAGGTCTTTTTGCACAGAGGATTTTGTGACTGATGCCAGGCTCACTTCCCTTTTTCCATCACTCTGCAGTGTGGCAACGACTCTCTCACTCCTTCTGCTGTGATCCCATTTTCCTCTGTGGCTGAGCATCCTCTACAGCTAACGGGCTCCACCGCTGCCATGGCAACGAAGAGGGCGAGATGCATTTTGCAGCTGCCAGGCTCCTCTGTGACATCTCTCTCCCCCAACACCCTGTTTCATGCACCGATGGCGCAACTGGTGCACAGCTTATCTTTCATTACCACTATTATCAATCGGGTGCTCTCACTGCCACTATTATAGGCTGTTGCTGTACACGTTGCTGTCACTGCTTATCTGTGCTTATCTGTGCTGCAGGGGTGTATCCGCTGTGGGAAGCTGGGCTTTTGGACGATGCTAGTCGTCGTGCATGTCCTTTGGACAACACACGGCAGGAGGGACCAAATGTTAACAAGCGGAGGTTTGGAAGGCAGAGCACAGGGACCAGGGCTCCTCACCAGCCTAGAGGTCAGGCCTGTGTCCTCCATACTTCCTTTAACCTTCAATTAGTCGCTTTGGGCACACAGGGCATTGATTAAGAATTAAATGGCACCATGCTCCTGCATACTGGCGAGAGACATGGGCACCAGAGAGGGGGGGGGTTCCTCAGCCTTGTGAATAATTCAGGGACAATCGCTAATTGAAGGGGGGGGGTCGTAAGGCGGAAGTGCAGCAGCGAAGAAGATATCCAGTGAGAGAGGAAGGGGCTGACATCATTGTGCTGCTTACATAAAGGTATACCACTAAAAAAAGCCCCTCTATTTTTAACAGACGACACGGACAGTCCTGGGGCTTTTGAGTGAATTACATTTTGGCTGCACTGGCATGTACATCTCTGGATAAGAGTGTCTGGTAAGAGAATAAAAATGAAAATGAAAATGTCCAATAAACATGACACAGCGCCAAGCTGACATTTCCCTTATTCTTGCACCTGCAGTCTTTAGTGAGTCCTCAGCTGGGATTAAACACTGTGCAGAGTGAGAACATTGTAGTAACAGATATTGATATTAGTATTATTCTCATAACTGTACCATGTAGATAGACAATGCCAGCTGCATTTTCAGTGACACCAATGTTTTTGTATTTTTAAAAATTCACCTCATGCACGATAACGTACAGCCAGGATCTTGTATTATTTTTCATGACACCATGCAAAATGCAATTGTGCAGCTTTACAGAAGGGACTAACGTTTAGGTCTATTTGGAAAACAGGACTGTGAATCACGCTGAACAGTGTCACCATTCTATTCCTAATACTCTTGTTTTACACGGTAAATGAGTCACTTTGGTTATTACCTGCAAAGCCAAGGAGCATTACATGGCAGTGGCTCAACACCTTCCTAACTGGCAAGGAGAAGTTTCAAACAAATATCAGATGTAGACACAAACACACAAATATATGTACACTGTTTTCGGTGTTACCCTGTAACGTTGCTTGGTTCTTTGGTATTGTCCTTGTATCCTAACGTGGCACCAGATGACAAGCTCATGTTAATAGTACAAGGCATGCTGGGATACTTGTGAAGTTGAAGGATGAGTGCCAAGGTCACTGGGCATTGTGATTGATGCACTACCTGCAAGTAACAGCTCCCACCCAAAACCACTGCTTCCCATTTGCCTCTACATGTTTCAATGCACTCTACACACTAAGCCCATGTCAGTTACCACCCTGCAGTAGTCCTCCTCCCTCACAGCAAAACATGAACATGAAACGCTATCAATACTTTGAACCTGCCGTTGTTCCACAGAACCTACTGATTATGCTATGGTACTGTGGTACACTAAGCATAGTCCACCGACATCTGACATCATTTTCCCCTGCCAGTGACCTTCTTCAGAACTGCTCACTTGCAAGGGGGGCAAAACAACTAAATACACGTGACAGAGATTGCAACCAGGGAAGATGTGAAAACACTATGAACCAGGATGCTTTATTGGCACATACTTCATTTCTTGTTACAAACAGACATTCTTCTCTTCCACTCAAATTTTACAAACATTTTTGTTTCATCTACCCCACACAAAAACCACAACGCTCATCTGATTGACTTGGTGGGGAGATGAGCAGAATGCTTCCTCAGCCAGACCAGAATGGAATGGGTCCTGGCCCTGTTTGGGTGCTGAGCTCTGACCTTCACAGGCTGTTCAACACTTTCAAGCTGCCTACTTTTGTGGGCACCCCTGCATAAATGCACAGCAAAGATCGGGAGGGAAAGGGATCACTGAACAAAAAAGGAATTCTGTGTCACCGTGTGGTGAAGAATTCCAAAGGATGAATTCTGGCCTATGCCTCCATCATGCTAGGAAGTAGCTTTCAAACAGGACGAAAGCTTTGGAGAAAAATTGCATTAAGGAGCAGAAGCTCACTACTTTGTTGTGGAGATGACATTCATCAAAACAGAGGCGCTGACATTAGTTAAACCATAAAAGAGATTACAGAGCTCCTTTTATATAACAAAGAGTAGTCATGTGTTTGAGGCACATGGTAAAACATAAAATGATTATTTCAGCACACATTTCTGCTCCAAAATAAGCTGCTTATAAAGGAAAGATCCATGAAAAAGCAATACTTTTACAATGCATTTGCAATGCCATCGAGTAGCAGCACATCCTTGCCGACAATTAGTCGTGTACATGTCACTGTGCATATGTGTATGTGCAAGTGACACTCCAGCCAGGAAACTTCTAGATGATGGTGGCACATTTCCTCAGACCTGCAGAAAATAACAGACACCAGCAGAACGCCACACAACAGTCTGTGGGCACTACTGCCTGTAGCCAGGATAACATAGATGCAGTGCGCAAGGGTGTCAGCAAGGTTCTGTCACCATCCACTCCCAAGAAAGGTCTCCAGTTTGACAGCTGAATGGAGGAGAAAAGTGACTGTGGATGCTCTTCTGGGCACTGAGGTCTGCTAATTGGCCATTAACACTGGGTAACTTTGTCTTTTAGCTCCTCAATGCACCCACTGTCAACAAGTGCCCTCAGAATAATGTCAATATCATTGTTGAAGACACACTACCTAGACACGCCACATTTTAAGATATGGAAAAGCATCCAAGAGAGTAATTATTGTACTGCATTAACTCTTCCGTCTAATGGAATCCAGACCATGCCAGGAAAATGTACCCAACATCATTACAGAGCCATCATAGCCTTTTACTGCTTGAATAAGGCACTCAGGTCTGGGGTGTATTGGCACACATACAGTAACCGCTCCCTGTGAGAACACCATAGAAAACAATAGTTTGTATTTGCCCTACTTAGCAGTAATTGAACTTATGTGACTTTTGTGACACCTTTGTATTCTCCCCTGTCAACTTTAGCATAAGCAGAAAACCTACAACAGTATGAATAAATAAATGAATGTCACCAACTCCTCCTGCAACAGGCTGATAACATGAGCACATTTCACACACTGATCCCATACGGTATCCCCATGCAGCACTGTCCTTGCAGCAAAAACGCATGAATCTGTGCCCTGTAGCTCACAGCTGGTCGCAGGACACTCGAAAGCTGTTAATAGAACTCGGATCAGTGACACAACTGAGCAATTTGTTTCCTGTCCTGGTTCCGGAACCTGAGCCTGTTCTCCATGTAACTGATCTGTGTGTCTTTGTGAAGGGCAGGTGCCCATCAGTCTTGATCTACGCAGAATAAGTGTGTGGGTATGTGTGCGGCTGTATGTTTTCTTATACTGACTGGTCTGGAGAAGCTGGGCTTCAGAATAGGCCCAAGGATTTGAGCAGGTTCAAGTACAGGAAGAACGCCAGCACTCACTGCAACTCACTCTGGTTACAACCCCAGCCATTTCCATCTTCTTGGAATAAGAGCCCAATGGCTCTGTGGAACAAACCACAGTTAGGCATCCATGTCAAAGGCCAAATTCTAGTGGTCCGACCAGATGGGTGTGACCATTGAAAGTGTGATGTGTGTGCATGTGCTTGAGCAGGGCAGGGTACATGAGTGCCCCCCCCCCACTTCCAGAGATGCCCTTTTAAGCACCACATTCATTAATATTGATGCTAAAAACACCCACGGCCTGCACAGCGCATTTCCACTGACTCACTCAACACAGGGACATCATCCTCATCATCATCCTCCTTATTAACATGAACACAAATGGCAGCACACTGCTGAAAGTGGGCCGCTCAATATGCAGATCCGAGATCCCTCCTGTTCCCCACAGTCAGCACTCCCCACTTTCCACATAAATATTGCATAGAGCCTCCATGGGAGAAGTGGCAATCGGGTGGTGCTGCTGTTGGGAACACCGGAGGAGTGGGCCAGGGGGCAGGGCTGTGGGGAACACGACAGTGGAGTCAACTCTTACTCATCAGGATCAGCAGCTCTGGCAATCAACCACTGACTGCATTTATGGCATGGGTGACGGGGTGGGAGATGTTCCTGAGACCATCACCCCAAGAAATCCAGAGTAGCAGCACCACCTTTTTCCTTTGTATCTCCCTCACCACTCTCTGGCCAACCACTCCCTCTTGGTCTCATGCACAACGGGGGAAACACTGATCTAAAAAAGTATACCTAATCCTCCCAACCCTAGCTTCACATTTCTTTCCCCTATACAGACATATGCCTGTATAGAACATACTCTTTAAAACATGTAATAAGGGAAACGAAGATATTGGAACCATATCGGTAATGGCCAATAACTGCTTAAACTGATTTTATCAGCATCCAGCCAATGCTTACATCTGAGTGATAATTCAAAACGATATTTAATGGCACAATCACTGCACTGCAGAAGAGCAAAACGTTTAGGCAATGCTCAGCTTTGGCATGGAAGAATGTGTAGTGTGGAAATTTTTCAAAGTACTGTCAACAGCACAGAAATCGCATATCGTGAATCTCTAGTAATAAGCCAAATGAGGAGGTGGAGTGCCTTTACATGAAAACACAGAACAAACATGAACTGGAAGCCAAACAGAGAGGGTACAACATCTCAGTGTGCAGATATGAACGTCACATCAAAACAGCAGTGTTCCCTAGACCACTAAAAAAATGGAAAAACAAAGGGTTAGTTGCCGATGACCCCATCACCCAGTCATGCTCACCGCTGCCACCTAAACAAACGGATCTTTTATCTGGAGGTATTTCGCTATACTGCGAAGGTATCTGATGATGGGTGTCTGGAAATTCAGGAAGACCCAGTTTGCACAGTTATACAGCAGAGCACCCACTCAGGTCCTCTGCATGCATAAGGAGCAAAGCCCTGCTGGAAGAAAAGACCTCATCTCTCACTCCAACTAACCACCTAGACCTGACAAGCATGTAAACAAGACCACCACCATGCAGGGCCATGTGGAGCGAATGGCATGTCTTTAGGAACCTGGGTGGCCTGGCATCCATGTTTATTCTCCAGATATTCTGGGCTGAAGGCTAGTGACAGGCTGAGGTGTTCATGGCAGGATAGGAAGTGCCCAAAGGTGAACACGCTTGCCTTCACATGCAGCGCCTACAGGTCTAACAAAACCTGATATGTCCCTAGGTCCAAATCCTGAGTTTAGTGTTAAAGCAAGAAACGCTGCTCTGTTTCACTGAGTGCTATTGAAGGGGAGCTACAGAGAGTCAAAATGAAATAAGTGCTTTGCAAGAGGGAGACACTATAATGCAGGCAAAACCCTAGGAAGTTGGGCTGGGAGCATGGAGACTGAAGGACACATGCAGGGGCTACTTCCACAGCTGCTATGCATCTCTCCATATCCCCTAATCAGGATGAAATGAAACTACTCTCTTTCATGTCATTTGATCCAATCTGAGCCCTCTGCACCCTTGAATCACTTCTTGAGAGACTCAAAACTGTAAATGAAACAAGCAAATAAACAAACATTCGGTGTGACAAAGTGTGATATAAGCATCCTTCCAACACACTGACAAGGTCCACTACGCCCACACTGGGTCATGATCCATTTTTAGAGTGCACCAGTTGTTATCATGAGCTCTTGAGCTGTTTATTAACATGCAAATCTCATGGGCTGATGTGTGTTTGCTATCCAGAGAAATTGTTATACTGAAGAAAATGGCGATGGCGAAATGAGAGACAGTGTTCTGAGAGCTTGGACCCAAGAGAGCTACACCATAAAAGGTGGATCTTATAAACTGTACTGAAACAAACACAAATCTAGACTGCACTTACTGGAAAAATCAGCTTGAGTTAATGCAGATGAGTAGGCGAGGGTTTGCTAGCCAGGACCCATGAAAGAAGAAATATGACAAATGCATCTTCTGGAAAACACGACAGCAGTCTTTATGAACTCATAAATATTGTGAAAAAATACAATCAAGATGCACATGAAAATACCTATTTGAAAGGTTTGTGCAAATGTAGTAATCACAGCATGTTTGTATAGCGTTTTGCTACAAAAATATAAGGCTTAAATAAAGAAAACAGAGAAAACAAGAACTGGGAAAACATCTCTCATTCTTTTAGACCAGACACATAATAAACACAAACTCTTACACACATACACAGTATATGTCTGGCAATCTCCAGCATTAATTAGTCTTAAAAATAAGGATAGGGTAGGTGACTTTCATTCATCTTACCATGAAAGTGCTCAATACACAGCCAGTATCACATAGCAGGAATTACTGCCAATGTACAAGGAGCACAAATTTCCTGCATAACAAATCAATACAGTAGACTGTGGAATAATGACATAAGAAGCAAACTTTTTTCTTCAATGTATAAAAAAAAGCCTTTACTCAACATAATCATTATTTCCATAACTTACACATTCCCCGTCACTAACAGATACATACAGACTCTTTTTCTAAGCTTTAATTGAAAGTAATCCTTGTGTCTTGTGAGCCAGTGCTTGACAAGCCAGGAAAGACAGGAAAAACAGAAATGTGGTTTTTAATGCGTGCTCTACACTATGCTGGGCTTTTAAAGGAGAGACATGTGATGAGGGGATGTTCTTGCCAACAAAAGACAAATATCGGGAAGTAAAGACTAGGCAGAAAGGAAGAAAATACTAACATAAGGAAGTTAAAAAGTGTAACTGATGCTCTTTTCAATGAAAAAAACGAATCATAGACGGTATGAAGAAGGAATTTGTTATAAAAGAAGACAAAAACAGCAAAAACACAATAGCTCTTTAAGTCTACTCAAATAATCCACAAACGCCAGACTGCTTTTGACAAAGAGGGAACAGCATCACAAGAAGGCAGCCAGCAATTATAAGAGAAAGGATGAGCGTGAAGAAGCTTGGAAAACCCTTCACCTGCCTATCGTGAGCCACAGGAGCTCCTTGTTCCCCTGCCCTCTGGCCAATTGTATGTCCTTCATCACTCGTATGCGCTGATCCTCCATCCTGCCTCGAAGAACTGAGAACTGATTACAAGCAACACCCATCATTTCAGAGTAATCGCTCCATTCTGGTGTTTTATTCCTTCATCTTAAGCACGCTTTAGGCAAAACCACAGATCTGATGCCTACTGGTGATGCTTCCTCTCCATCCCTCCCTGCATCCAACTATTCACTTCCTTGATGTCACTCTTCTTCCTTTCCCCTTCTCTCTGTGCTGGCTTCTTTCACTGTCTCTCATTCTTCTAATTCAGCTGCTCTCACTCTCCCAATGAGCGCTGGTACAAAAGGGATGGGTTACTTATCACTCCCACTGTCCCCAGATGGAGCCTCTGATTTACTGGGACAACACTGTGCACACAAGCTATGGTGGCTGCCTCTATGAAGCAACTCAAACTGAGAAGATGCCAGACATCACGCAGGTGGCGACACTGTATGTGAACGTGCCTGATGTTTGTAGGAAAATTCTATGCCCTAGCGATGGGATGAATGGCCAGCAATCAGACAGTCTACCCAGCAACCAAGACCACAGAGATAGAATTGCAGTTTGTCCTTTTGACAGCTCTAACCCCTAAGCTACTGTATGTCAGTAAAAACTGTACAAAGAATCTTGAGTTCACGGCCACAGAGGATGGTCTTCCCGGGTACATAGGTATGAGGTTGGTCTCCAGCAGGTATCAGTCCAGTGAAGCACCTCATTCATAACAAAATAATTGGTTTCACATTAGCTTATATTACTGAACACAGCAAACCACGAAAAAGCCAGTGGTCTGGTCTGGGTCTTGCAGGATGCCAGACACCCAAAGTAAGAGCCTCACACGCAAGACGACTGTTCTAAAAGAAATGCTGTGACTGAAACTGGGCTCTGAATCAGGGAGGAGTGGCTTAGCTCTTACCTGAGGGACTCACTGTTTAAGAGTGTCAGTACAATCCAAATCCGTCAAAACAGTGAATCTGAAAGACTTTCCCCCAAATCCAACAGAACAGAAAGTCTGAAAATACCACCTTTCTACAGAACACAGCAGTCTCTTGGTATCTGAACTCTCTATATCCGAATTTTCACTATAACAGCTCTTGAAAATATCAGCATCCAAATGGAAGCTTGCTGTTATGAATTTTTATCCAACGCTTTTCCAGAATAAAAAAATGGAAAGTAGAAAAAAAATCTAAATGATTCCAACAAATAACAAAATATATACTATACAATACTCTGGAGTGTACTGTTATGAAAATAATACTGCTTGTACTCTAATAAACCATATTGTACACTGTTACGAATTTGTCAGAAGCAAGATGCACACTTGCATGCTGTCTTCCCAGCTGTTTCCACTACTTTCACTTTGTCTGGACTCATTTTTGCCACACCGGGTGTTTATTGCACAGTTCTTTTTTAAACAAATCTCTTTATTTAAATGCTGGTTCTTGTGAAGTGGCAGGTAACTTTGACACATGTCTTCCCTTTATTCAACACCTCACAACAATGACCTCCTGCTCCAAACCCCCCCATGCGCCTCTGATCTCTCATGTGTAATGGAGTGACACCAGTGGAAGCCCTAACATGTGAGATGCCCTGCACGTTACATACCGTAGCATCTGCTCAAACATTATGTGTTATCCTAGTGTTATCCTAAAGAGGTAACTGGTGTTCAAAGTGTTTTATCAGGCTGAACTTGTGGGTTGATGGTTACACATGTGTTTTCAGATGGCCATGGAGGTCATTATTCCCCCCCTCCTCATTTAAAATAATGCTAGGCATTCAGTATCCACAATTTTAGTATCCAATGCATTTACAAGGACAAATTAGATTGGGACACCAAGAGATTACTGTGTTCTGTTTCGATAGAGTTGATCTGAACATCTCTGTGCTCTCTTTTACAAGGATGTCATTAATAAGTCAGCAGATCAGATCAGGCTGCTTGTTAGCCAGAGCAATTCCAGAGTTGCTGTACCTCAAGGACCAGAGTGAAAACATTTTTAGCACCCAAATCCTCTGACAAAGTCACAGAAATATTAAACTACTGTAATGCTATACTTCAGGCAGGAAAACAGGAGCAAACTATTTTCTCTCTGAATACACAAACACACAAAGCGAGACCATAACTGCACCCGCCAGTAAACACTCTAGTCCTGTAAGTGTATGTCTGAAAAGGTTTACCAACACAACAAGGAAAACAGTGTGACTATATAATTCTAACATTTCCAGCCAAAGATCTGAATATCCAGCATGACACCGGCAATAAAATGCTTTCCTGGTGTTAACAGTATTGCTGCTATAAATAGGCAGCATTTAACACAAATCGGATCATTAATAGCGACCAAAAAACCTGCTAATGTTTCCTTTCCACTCCTTAAAATTTTAATTACCGTAATCATGCAACAGGTTTTCTCTTGTTAATTTATCACTGTTGCCAAGGTATTTTTATAAGCCATTATCAAGCTAGTGGGCGTTTCAGCACAAAGGCACTTCTGGCACCCCTCTGGAGAGTGGAGTGCATTTCAGTAAGTATCCTTTGGATGACTTGGTATGTTGCCTGGGCCCCATTGCATCTGGCCACTTTCAGCTTTCTTCATAATCTATACACACAATAAAAGTATAATAATGCAGAAATACATTTTTCGCTCTTCTGTAAAATGAGTATGTCTATAATGTGACATTGTTAACTTTGAGCTACACTGAATAAAGTTTAAAAAAAACAAAAATAAGAATATCTACAATTCCTACTTGATTTCCGATTTATTTATCCTGTTAACATGCACAGCATTCTTCATCTTGCTACTGATCACCAATGGTCACAAGCACCACACTTGAGCTATAAACACTGTGGAAGAACAGTGATTTAATCCCTCCGACATTACAAAACACAGTGTTCGGGTGCATTTTGCTGCCAATTGATGAATGTGGATAAGGAGGTTATGCTCACTCTGAAATAAATTTTTGAAAATTTAAGTTTGTAAGAAGATATTTTTGGAGGGAAGTATTAGACCAAATGCCTGGCCATTCCCAGCTATCAGTCGTGCCCACACGCATTTCAGCACACCGAGGTACTTCTGGGAGCCATTTACTTCAACCCACCATCACCTCACCTCTGCGTCTATCTTGTTCACGGAGTCCCAACATGGGCTCAACATTGTTGCTTTGCAAGTGTGAGCCCTCAAGCAGACTCTAAGCCCCAATGGTCAATACGTGGAGCCTCCATACAAATGTACAACCAGTCTAACACTTGGAATTCTTGAATAGACAAGTGAAAAAGAGACAATAAAACAGCTGGAAAAATGTTCAGGGACAGTTTCATAGCCTAGTACGCATTGCATCCGGGATAGGCTCTGGAACGCCACAACCCTCCTCGGGAGAAGCGGTTAAGGAAAATGGATGGATGGCTGGATGGATGTTCAAGTGTTTGAAAATTCACTACTCAACTGATCGTAATGTGAAGGTTTGTTGTACTGGGAAAACAAGTAAAGGCTGCATTGTTGATATTACCATCATTATTATGCTTAGCCACTTCGCAAAACTTTTAGGCTCGTATTCTTAATGCCTATGATGTTTTTAAATGCATTCATATTGTATACCTGTTAATGACATATATCAGAAACCTCCAGTGCATTAAGCATATTTGCATACCATCAGGAAATATTTATTTCTCTGAGGGAAAAAATGCACTAGAGCTGGCAAAGCCGATCAGTGCCTTGTCAAGTCTGTGCCTGAATATATTTACTTCGTAGCACACATAAGCCCCAAACAAAACAAAGCAATGTGGGGTGGGTTGTGCAGGCCTACATACCTCCTTCCTTTCCACCTTATCTACCACTCTAATTTTCATGTCGGCCAGAATCAAACTGAAGTACCTTCTTGTGAAGAATGGGCTCCTTCATTTTCCCAAATGTCCATTCACTAGAATAGAAGGGGTCCATCTCTGTGTTCAAGTTCAGTTTGGCTCCTTTATTTTGTCATAGTTTTTGTACACTATTTGTCCTGTTAACATTTATGTTCTGCCCCTCTCCACTGCACTAAAAATACCCCCTTCCTCAGAGAATGTCAGTTCCATTTATTTTTTTTTATTTCTGCATAAGTACACATACAGTTTGCGCACTTTGTAGGCCTGGGCAGACATATGTGAGACAGGGGTCATGGGTCGACTCTTCCCATTTAGGGTTCCTTGTACAGAAGCATGGGGACCAGAAGAACCAATGGAACCGGGTCAAAAACAAACCAATTCAGAAACATGTGACAGTCCACCTCCACTAAGCCCAGATCAGGAGGAGCCAAGGCCTATCCATTTAAGGAATCTCATTTGCCCTTCCCAAGTCACAGCTTATTGAAAAATTAAACATCACCAGAGAGAGTCACTAGCTTGTGTTCAAAGATCAAAGATCAAAAGAATTTATTTGTCACATACATGGTTACAAAGTATACCATGTAGTGAAATGTGCCCTGATTCCACAGGAGACTGTGCGTGGTTCCATTCCACGAGTAAATAAACAACCAAACAACCAAACATCGAGAGCACAATAAACAAACCACAAATAAGTAAGTAAGTAAGTAAATAAATAAATAAATCCGTAAGTTGTATTATGGGGACAGTGACAGTGAGGGGAGCGGTCAATGGATATGGTAGACTCTGGTTTGCGAGGATTGTGATGGCATGTCTGGGTTCAGAAGTCTTATGGCCTGTGGGTAGAAGCTCCTCCTGAGCCTCTCTGTTCTGGCCATAATGCTTCTGAAACGTTTGCCTGAATTCCCAGAGTGTTGCACTGCCATAGACTACTAGTCCCATTGTTGTATGGGCAAAAAAACGGTAAGAGTAGACAGAATATTAGAGAAAAAAAACGCACAGTTTTCCTGGAGCGATCAGGTAGGCGTCTGAACATAGCCGCGCCATCTTGGATAAGTGTGCAAGTAAAGACAAACAGCAGCTGACAAGACTGTAAAACAGGAAAATAAGAAATGGCAACACTTTCCAGACCTAAGCTGACAAAAAATTTGAGCAGGGATCGCGGTTATAGACCGATAATGTTAGAACAAAGAATACAGAGACAGATTGTAAAATAATACATAAATTTGCTGCAACTAATATTTTTCAGAAAGAGTTGCCTAAATGCACAGAATGTTGTACACTGCAATAACACTGTGCAGGATTGTACTCTGACACTTCCCTTGCATAAGTGGCATTCCACAATGCAGACAGACCTCTACGACATCTGTCAAGAAAGAGGCAAGACACCAGGTGACCATGGCAACAGTTCAGAGCTGCTGTGACACATCAAAGTCAGTGTCAACATCTCCCCGACAAACCATGAGAGAAGAGACAGAAAGGAAAGAAAAGCCAAAGAAGAACTGAGTGTAAGACAAAAGCAACAGCACGAGACAGTGAGCGAGAAAGAAGCAGAGAGAACTCCAACTAATGACCAGCTTTCCAGCACATACACTTTTGTTTCAAGGCTATGGTTTTATTCTGCAATTTGCTGTGCACCAAGCTGGACGTGCAAGATATCAGAGCTCCGTGAAGCTACTCCTGTTATGGGAAAAGTCTGCAGATGGGGTTGCTTTTCTAACTCTAGCATCAGCTGCAGTCTGATAGAGCGTTCGCTGCTGGCTGCACGCTGCTCCATTACCTGGAGGGCCCAACTGGGAGTGGGGCTTCTGGGTAACCTGGGGACATTAACCAGTCAAGTCAATCAGCAGCAAAAAACAAAACACAGGGGGTCAAACTCTTCCATATACAAGCACCCAGCGTGATAATCCAGGATGTACTTGACCCACTAGGGCAGCCTTCAGTTCTTAAATATGGCCTTATAGCAATCGGGCTTTTTCCATGTTTGCAGGTCGGGAGACCTGATTGTGGCAGCCATCAAAGTTCAGTAGTTAGTTTTTATTTAAGTGATGCTTTCTCCAAGACTACTTACAATGACTTTCTCATTTATACATCAGTGTAATTTTTACTCTATTATTTCAGGGTAAGTACCTCGCTCAAGGGTACTGCAAGAAAAGGTCAAATTCAAACTCCAAGGCAGAAGCTCTAGCCAGTATGTTAGCTGCTGCAGGAGCTGCTTTTTCTGTGTCTGTACAGAAGACAGCAAGGAACTTTATGTGTGTTTGTACACCCATCCCTCACACAATAAGGTCCCATAAAAAAGAAAAATCATTATAACAGCTTGAGAAAATGAGCCATTTTCTCATACATTGGATCTTCACAATTTCTTCTCCCATTATATTTCTCTTACATTCAAATGTCAGCAAAAATGCAACTGGCAGTAGCACACTCCTACTTATGCAGCACTGCATCCTGATAACACAACGCTTGTTCTTCAACACAGCAAACGGAATGCCTTGTGCACTAACACAGAACATTTAAATAAAGGGCAATAAGGACATTGCCCTTCCTCCTATTTGTCCACACCTAACTCTTCAAGGGTCTCCTGTCACTATGCTAAATGCACTAATCCTCTGTCACCTGTCACCAATATATTTCCTGTTCCAACCACATATCTTCTAAACTGCTAAACCACAAATGCTTTCTGTGTGGTACTGTGTCATATACACACTGTTCTGTTCCCCGATTACAACAGACTTGCATATTTCTATGCAGCTTAATCAGTTCATGTTGTAATAATATGGCTGAGCTCTCATTCTAAACTAGCAACTAACTCTGAATAAATCACAGGACTTAAATGCTGAATTTGAGCGTACCAGGTACATTTCTGTGTTAAAAGTAACTGACAGTGAAGAATACCAGTTACAAATGATCAAAGCCATTGCAGTCACTGATTAAGTAAAATCAGATACTGGACTTCTGTGTATTTTATAAGACAGAAAAGAAATGTCTAACTCAAAAATTAAATCTAGCACAAGGTCAGACAGAAAAATAAACACAGCGCAAAGCTAAGACTAGGACTGAAACTGTTGTTACGAGGCATAGTTATTCATGAGCGATGGCGATCAATTACAAATGTTATTGACGTCCTCATAGATATTGGTGTTAGTATAATGACGATTCAGCTGAACAGCTTTTTTTAGTACCGAACAACACCAGTGTTCAAAAATTTACAATTACTAGATTCATTTCTTTAGATTTATATTACTATTTTCAAAGATATGGTTCTTGCATAGTTAATGTCAGCTGTGCATTTGCTCCCAGTATTAGCTGACAGTAAAAAGCACCTAAAGTAGCCATGTGGAGCAAGATCAATTCAACTCACGTACAGAGCACTCACTCTGTGTCCGGTATTGTCGAATCTCTGTGATCACTGATAAGATGCCCAAAGGCGCACCGCATATGAGGTTATTAATATCGACTTCTGTGTTTATATGCAGTTACTTTTTATTTAGCATCATAAATTGTGAAATGTTCCTTATCAGCAGTAATAATAAAGACCATTTAACAATCAAATTTATGTAAAAAGAAAAAGAAGAAGAAATGAAAATACTATGAAAAAACTATAAAATATACCTACTGCAATTGACTGTTGCTGTAATAAACTGTTGCTAAGTGACTCGTGACTGAACAGAAGTTAACAAATTGGCTAAATCACAAACTGTGTTTGAACACGGGCCACATGGGGCAAAGCCTGATAATGCTGACGCTGGGGGCAGTGCTCCCAATAAGTTTTCATTTGTACTCATGCCAATGTCAAATGTTTCTCTAATGTACTCTGGCTTCACTCATTATGCCCGCATGTCTTAACTCGGATACCAAGCCAGTATTAATATATACCTCTTGTTATATAAGGAATATGGAATCCAAGATCCCAAATACTGAGGTATGGTTGTACTTTGACGTTAATAAAAATGTTAAGCATTTCCGAGTGTAATTTTATTTACTGTAGCTATATCCAAGACCTAACCAGCAGATAACATGTTGACAAATGCTGAACATGTTTATGGAATGAACTGGTTAAGAAAAGGTGGTTGTGGAGGAGGTGCATTTTTTATTTTCAGCAAATTTAATGTAATGTTTAATATAATATACAATATTATGCTTCTTTTTAAATAAAGAAAAGCCTTACAGCAAAGCTTCAATTAATTTTAGCTTTATCTGAGGTTTATAGAGCACGTCATCTGTGGATAATTTGAAGGATGTATATATGGATGTGTATATTATTGATCATTTGTTAATCATGATAATTTAAATGTGTCACTGGATTTTAAAAAAAAATTCAAGTTACAAACAACTGTGTTTCCAGGTCAAGGACCCAGTGCATGTTGACCTTTGAAATAATATCATATGAAGTATAATAGAGTGTATAATACTATTAAATATAACTATATCAAAGCATATTAAATAGTACAACAGAGGTCTGTTTTGGATAAAAATATTGTTAGTTCATTTGCATTTTAGTGCAGGATAACAGTCAAGAAAGAAAGTATTTAATGCATGCAAATACACCTTTGACAAATGCATACATTACTAAATATTTTAGTAGTTTACAGGTAACAAACTTGTTTTTCAGTATCATGCTATTAAAATGGCAGAAGAATACACAGAAACATAAAAAAAGGGAAACTCTTGGTGTTGGAGTTACGGCTCTGACAAGCAGTATGATATGAAGGTGAACATTAAGGGCCAAATTTCTGATAATGAGATAACTGTGTTTGGTTAGTATCATAATACAGGGTTAATGTGCCTAGTGTCACAGTTCTGTTCTGTGTGTCTGTGTTTGGCCAGTTTTACATATGGGATTACAAAAACCAGAAACTTCTACAGTGGGGGGGGGGGGGTCTCCTTGATCGGCTTGCTTTATATTATGAAAGTGAGCATTGTTTAAATTATCTGCTCTGCAGTAGAGAGGTGGCTTTAGCCAGTTGTGAGGGATGAAGATGTCTAAAACAATGTGTTCTGTAGTATAAGGTTCAAAGCAAACAACCACTTCTATGGAGCAGGCCCACTGTAACTGGCCAGTTTAGGGATATGGGGTGACTGTGACTGACCAGTTGTGTAACACACAGGTATGACTTTCTGACGAGATCTGTTACTTACTTTCCTCTCCTTGTCCCCATATTCCAGGCCAAGTGTGTCCATGGCACGTACGATGGCTGCCAGCGACTGGATGGTGTTGCTGTAAACCACAGGCTTGTACTGCTTCACATCATCTCCGGAGAAGCCGTCCTCATGGATGATCCTGGTGAAACATGACACACATATCAGAAAAACACAGCATACAATTCTTGCCTGGTTCTTTGTCTTGGGCTCCACTTTCCTCCACCTGAACCCCTCAATATCCCCAATCTATCCAGCAAGTTTTCATCATGTAGATGATCCATGGTCCTTTTTTTTCCACAGCTATGTCTGAGAAACAGTCTGCAGCTCCCTTATTACATTACAGGCAACTACCTGCCCTGAGTCCTCAATTCATTCAACAATGCAGCAAATAAAGACACCCTGCTGCACCTCCACCTTCCTTGGTCTAGCACTTGATGTTTGAGAAAACAGTCAGCTACTGTGTACCGCTTCACAACATGGTGTTTATTTATAATTGTAAGGTTTAAATTCACCTAAAAAAGGCAAAAACAAAGAACTGCAACACAGACCAAGCAGATGAGCAATCTCTGGGGCCATCTCAGCATTTGTCAGTGGAATCCAGTCAGCTCAGACACTTCAGCACCAGACAGAAGTAAACTGACCTCAGACATGTTGATGAATCCCAGTTACTTACAACAGGACACAGCATTAAAGAGTGGGAGAAAACCATTAAGACCAAGAAGGCATATTAGCTCAAAATGCTCAAATACTGTATTCATTAAGTAAAACATTTTAAAGCTCTGAAGCTAGTTCCTGATTCCTGTTCTCTGTGAATTTATACAAAGGTTAAAATTAAGCTGTATTGGTCAGTTTCACAAACCAACTTAAAGAGGTTACATTATTTGATAATACATGTTAGCAAAAGCAGGTCAGACTTTTGAACACTTTTCCTCAAGGAAGTCTAATTACAAAAGGCAGAATACGGGGTACGATGCAGGCTCACTGAATCTGTAATTCCGGCTCAAAAAATGTGGCTCCTCCGTACCTATGCAAGTCCTGAGAATGAGTACAAGACGGCTTGAAAAACAACGCCTGGCTTGTATGGCCAAAAACAAAGAGTAGGTGCCCATCCAAATAAATATACCAGGTGCACCTCTTCTTACAGGTTCTCTGCTGAAGACCTTACAAGAGGAGCTAGAGCTTTTTGTCAGGCTGGTTGCATGCTTGGGTGTTCCCAGCTCAGGAGTGGTCGGTGATAGGAAGCAATAATTCAGTTAAAAAAATTTCAATAGCAATTTATAATTTTCTATAAATGTATAGAAAAAAATATACAACACAAACACTTGAGTACAGTACCCTGAGCAACTTCTCTCTTCCAACCTTTGGCCCAAACACACAGTGACTGAAACTGCAGCTGTTCACACCTGAGATAAGGTACACAAGCCCAAGCAGTGCTGAGATATGCTGGAAGACAACAGCGAGTTTCCTGTATTTACGTATATAATTTGTTTAATTCAATTAATTATTGATTATCTCTTCCAATTCTGTCTTTGTGGCACTGAGCATTTTGCAGGCATAAGAATTTCCTTAGGGATCAATAAAGTTCTATCTTATCTTAGCCAGTGCGCAGGTCCACATGTAATGCAATGTGTGTCACGACTGAGGAAAGAGAGGAAAGAGGACCGCGAATGGAACACACTGGCCACTAGGCCCTGCCACAGGTGTGCAGTTGTGTTTCAGGGAATCTACTTGTCGTGGCAGTGGTGTGCCCCCCCCCACAGCTACACTCAGGTAATTAGAGGCCAATAAACACCTGGAAAATGTCTACCAGCTCATTAAAATGTTCTGCTTTACAGCCACACCTCATTACATGAAGCATTTTGATGTCACATGATGAAGAACACTTGGGACAATGACACGCAACAGCTTACGTCCTGACCTACACATACAGACGTGGCCAAAAGCATTGCTACCCCTACCTTTTAGTTAAAGAATGGCTCATTCTTCTTAAAAAGTTGAAATTCAAAGCTCTTTTGTCGTCCATAGGCACACTTCTTTGGTGTGAAGTGGAACAAAACAAAAGTAAGAAAAAAGAACTTAATTCTTGCTTATTCTACAAAAACATTCTAAACTGACCTGGACAATAACATTGGAAAGTTACAAGAAATAACTGTGCTATAGTGATACTTCAAGCAGATCACTTTTTTCCATCACTCATTCAGTCAGTTTAAATGGAGAAAAGTTGGCACTCTGATGTTTTGTGTCACTGTGTGAATCACAGTAAACATGGAAACGAGAAGGAAGAGCAGAGAGCTCTCTGAGGAGGTTAGAAAGAAGGTAACAGCCAAGCATGGTCAACGTAAAGACTACAAGACCATTTCCAAAGAGCCAGATGTCCCTGTGACCACTGTTACCAATATTATGAAGAATTTTAAGGTCCCTGGGACTGTAGCCAACATCCCAGGACCTGGCAGTTCACCATCATTGGTCCTGTGCAGATTAATGCGATGACATGGGTCCCAGCAGTTATTGTCAGTGTTTGATCTACTGTCTCTATGTTCCAGTATATCCAGATTATTGTGTCTCTGCTTCTGCACAGAGATATACTGTACATGTATGCGCAGTGCTGTGTCTCTATGTTAACGCAGTGCATGCATACAACTGTTTTGTGTGTCATTACTGCGCCTGTGTTCCTACAGTGCATCTACAGCACAGTGCTTCTAGCTACACACTTTTGTTTCTGTGCCTGTAATCTGGCTGCTAGCCACTGACATCCATCTGTGGAGTGTGGGTGTGTGCTCCACCAGATCATCCCACTCAGTGTGACATGTTTCACAGGCCTCTCCTTCACTCATCCACTCTAGCTTTTCCCCTGGTCAGGCCATGCTAGCACATAGCATTCTCAGGCATGCAGTGGCTGCTCCGACATCGCAATGCCATTGTACTATAGGTGTAATGTTACTGTGCTGCTAACAGCAAGGACATTATCTGCCACCTTAGCTATGTGAAGCAGAGGCTGAGACACAAGAGCTGGACAGGAGCCTTCAGAATCTGCATGTTCACAGGACACGTTCTTTAAGCATGTTCAAAACCATTATGGTAAAATGATGGACAGTCCCTGCTGTGCAATATACAGTATGACAAAAACAGGACCATCCAATGGAGCCACTGAATGAGACCTCTACGCACTTCCAATCCGGCACCCGAATAGAGGTGAGCGTCCTTACAATGTCAATTCCAACACCTTTCGTTTTCTATCTGAAAACCCGCAACATCGCACGCAGCCCTTGGGCAACATCCGAGAGCAGGAGGAGTGGGCTCATTACAATCTCTACCTCTACCGAGTATGATGTAAGAATACTCATTAGCTGACTAGAAAAGGGAGAGAGGGAGCCACCGAGTGATGGTGAGTGAGCAAGTGTGTGCAAGCAAGGGAAGAGAGAGGGGAGAGAAGAGAGGGGGACAAAGACAGATGAGAGGGTGGCAGATGCCACAGTGTAGAGCCCCTTTTAACTGGTGTACGTGACAGAAACTGGAGGATGTCCAAAATGCCTAAAAAACAAACAAATCTAAATGCAATGGCAGTAATTTTGGTATTTAGTGTGGAATATACTTATGTATGGTCTCTATTTCATAATTGTGACAGACTGAACCATTGGAATTTCAACATAGTTCTTACAGGGCTCATAGCACGTAATAACAGTGACATGGACCAAGCACGCACAGTCCCAACATGTTTGTCTACTGTGTTGCAGGGACATGTGACCGCTCTACCTGCTGCCCAATGGGACACTTTGTCCTAACAATGCTGTAGAGTAAGTGTACTATTATCAGCCCCTCCCCACTGGAGTCAGCCACCCCCAGTTCCCCTTCAAGTACGACTTACTATTTATAAACTTGACAATCAACACAGATCCCACCACCAATGCAACAGCAGCTCCGTCCTACACAGGATATCTTCCACTGGACACCTCGGGGTCAAATAATGGCAGCAAGACTGAGACAGAGGGAGAGGAAAGCAGACACGCTGATACAGAAGTACCAGATCAGAGTGTATCGCCACTTTGAAAATAAGGACTTCCGTATCCAAGTCATTCTGGGCAGAAGGAGAATCATCTCACTGTGAGAGTATGTTTCTTCTTCTCAGTGAAACTGGTCAGCATACTGAACACATGCTACACATCTCATGATCCAAAACACCGCTTTACTCTTTGCCAGGTCAAAAGGTACAGCTCTGATATCAATTTTACAGTATCACATATTTTCCTTTCACCGTAAATGTCTTTCTAAATACCAACATACCAGGTCCATATTTACAGTAAAACCATGAGGCACAGGTTTATCCTCTGTCACCATCCAGAGACCCATTGAGAAAATGAGCTTGAGTTTTGATACAAGGATCTTCTGGCAAAAGAGGCCTTTGTTAAATGTATGCTACAAATTTAAATCATTAAGGTAAAACTTTGCACACTATTAATACCTACAGATGCCAAAAAGTGCAACAGATGTATGTTTGGCAGAAAAGACATGTCACTGCACTGTAACATAATTAGCACAGTCCATTAAGCAATAGCCATCGGCTGAACCCCCCCCCCCGCCTCGCCCTGTCCCCTCACTCCAGAGACTCCACCCATTCATCCAGCCCTTGCCAAGTATTCGTCGTATTGCAGTAGGGGATGTTGAACAGAGCAATCTGTCATCATTGTCACCGTGGAAACTGGGGATGGGACAGGAAAGAGATGCAAAGTGCTGAGCTAGCAGACTGTTAGCTGCAGTTCCCAGGTGGAGAATTATGATCTGAGGGCTGGGATGAGGGTCAAAGTGTAGAAAAGGCAGATAAGAGCCATTTCTCACTGCTGCACAGGAGACTAAATGGCAATTTAAGCCCTCAAAAGAGACACCACCTGACAAAGAGTGCAGAACAAACAGCACAATGACTCAGATTTAATCTGTACATGCAGCAAGTCTGATCAGCTCAAGGGTGCTGGGAGAGAAAGAATAATACCATGTCGTCAGTAAAAAAAAAAACCATAGTTAAGATTACACTTTCAGAGTAGCAAAACTACCACTGCACTTTTTTTGTGGTTCAAGAAATGAATCATCTTCAAGTTGGCCCACAAGTGTCCTCATTCGCTTTTGTTCCAGACCACAGCCAGGTTCCCAGCACAGAAGCCAACCACAGGAAGGTAGGGTATGGAGGTCAAGGAGGGGGCATGTAATGACACAACACAGAGTGAATCTGGTCACACACCAGGGGACATAATGGTTCAGGAGAAGGACTTATCCTCAAGCTGTTCCACATGCAAACAGGATCTGGACATTATGGTGAAACAGGGATATAACCTGGAATATGTTTTACCCATATGCAACCATTCTCTTCTAATGTTGATTAATAAAGAAGAGTAGAAAAATGTTGATGAGAGACCTGAAATTTCAAGCAATATAAAGGTAAGTAAAGTTCAGAAATGTGAAAGTGCATAAGAAATATGTTTGCATGCATGCTGCCAGGAAGCTACTTAAAAAGGAAAAATTAATATTAGACTGACTGGCGCTGGATTCCTAAGGTGTGCAGGGAGTTGTACACCACATGAAGTAAACTTCAGAAACCGTGTCTCACCACTTTCAAAAGCTGTAGTTTTGCAGATACCTCTAGAAATGCATGCCTGTCCCCCCTTGTCAGATGAAACTTTGTTAGTCCAAATCTGGGATAGAGAAAGAGCACTGCCCTTGGGTCAAGAGAGCTATTTCACCGCATGTGACCTGGAACATGAACACAGCTCACATTCAACACAGCACAGTTTTAAATAACTGTAACACAACCTAGAACAACTGGTGTTACTCTTTTGTGCAGCAACCAATTTCCTGAATCACCAGAAATCTGTAGTATAAACTGGACTTTTGCTACACATAACAGTGTCAGTGTTATATAAGCATATATAGGGAATACAGCAGAAAGAAATGCCAAACAGAGAATTCCAGGCCCAAGTAGTGCAGTTTAAAACCCCCAGCCATCCGTCGCATCCGCACGTCCCAATGGTCTGTCCTACCAGACCCCACCCCAATCCCCGTCCACCCGCCCTCACAGGTCATGGGTTCTTCCATCTGCCGCTGCAATTAACAATTAATTGAAATAACAGGCCCTGGGTGCTAATTTACAGCGGGAGCCAAACCCTGGAGGCAAGAGGCCACAGGGGGTGCAGCATCACGGAGACCAATTTCTCAGGCGCCAGGTAAAGGTTGCACTGTAACACTGTGTAAACACAGTCATAACCGGCTGCAATTAGCGCTCTTCAAAAGAAGGGAAAAACACCAGTCTCACTTGAAATGGCCCCTTCCTCAGTCCAACAACACAACTAACTTCTGTGGAAATACAGAAATATGCCATCACCTGCATTTGGTAAGCCACCACGTCAACATGCCTGGTGTCTTCCATGTTTCACAAGACATACAGTACGTATGCACTTAAGCAAAAATGCAAATAGTGAGCACAGCTGATAAACTGCACACTGCTACTGCTCTGTGTTGCCTAACACTGTCCCTACATAGTTTTGCAACGCTGTTATTTTGCACTACCTTTACCAGATGATATGTAGAATATCTGCAGCAAGGTTTAGGATTGGTCAAATCCTAACCATACAGGGCAGCACACATTTAAACAATTTTGCTGGACAACAGACTGCATTTTTCAGTTCAAACTACTGACAATTTACATAGACAATGACACTGGTAAACTGAGAAAATCCACAAAATTTAAGCTAGGGTGAACTGTGAAAGGTGCAGGTGAAGAGCAGTGACCCTGGTGAGTGAGGGGAGTGAGAGAGCAGCAGGGCGACACTCTGCTCCACTCGGCACCACCTGAGCCTAGATCAGCTGAGAGACCTAGTGCAAAGCTACAGTGCTAGAGTGGCCCTGTTTTGCGGTCATCAGGTCACCCCAAGGGACTGAACGCACATGGGACAGCGAGTCACCAAGGAGCACTCGAGGCTCGCTAAGCACAGTCTCACTCACAAGGGAGTGCAGTCAGCCCTTCCCTGGAGGGGGCCTGCCGGGGCACTCCTTTGCTCTCTGCTAGATAACAGCAGCACCCGAAAGGATGACGCAGTCAGAGGCATCCATCAACTCATCTATACCTCCAACATCCATCCGTGGTCAATCATAGCTATTGCTATGTGGTCACAGCCTCCCTAAAAAAAAACAGCAGCTTTTTTTTCCCTGTAAAGCATATATGAAATACTGTTTGTATCATTGCCCCTAACTTCCTATTCCATACCCATCCAGAGATATAAATGATGCAGACCTTTCCTCCCACTGGATTTGGGACACATATAGTGGAGCCACACAGAGAATTGCTGGAACAAAGAAACGCAAGGAGTCCACAGTAAATGTATACGGCCCCGATTCACGAGACACGCTTCACAGTAGAACCCAGTAACTATCATTCTCATTCTGAAGACTGAAAATGCCATTTTAGTAGCTAGAGAACAGATAAATTTATAAGGGTTGTCAAAAAAATACTAAATTATTAGTATATTTTTACCAACCATCGTATTTCAGTGTTAAGCAATAAATCCATTAAGACATTTGGAAATAGTTTGCTGTCTTTTTTTATTTGTGATCCATTTCTGCATATTTTTCTCGATAACAAGAAGGAGCGAAGAAGGAAAATTCCTTCAAGCTTTCTGCCTCAATACCCTGAATAATCCTTCCAGTACTGGTCACATTCACAACTGGCACATACATCACTGTTTTCACCATTATTTTTCTCCAATATTCATTTGCAGTCTACTTGTATGTATGAAATGCAACAGTTGCCTTTTATTACACGCCTTGTTTAATGCACTTTTCCTCAGGGGCAAATGAACAGTTAAAAGGAAGGTTTTTCTCATGGGTGTGTTTATAGGGAGTCTGGATCATTTTAGCCATGTGTTCTGAACCCAGGACAGCACAGCCCCAATCCTGCCCCCTGTCCCCTGCCCTCAAATGGGGAACAAAGCCGCCTTTGACAAAAGAGTAGACCAATGTGCTGAGTGCCAAGCAATGACTGTCACTGCTCAATGATCATGGCCATCCTGGGGCAAGAGCACAGACAGTGGGTAGTACACTGTGCATGTTTGTATGTGTATGAAAGAGTGTGAATGCACATGACTGTTTGCAACAGAGCAGGATAATGCCTGTGTGTTTCTGAGATAAGTAAAAATATCTGTGCCTCAACAGACTAGTCTCTGTTAGAGAGCATTAATAGTGTACCCATGTATGGAACACTGTCCAAAGCAAATAATGTCATGATAAATGTCAGAACACCTGAACAGTATCCCACGCCATTTCTCACACAAACATATAACCACAATGGACTCACCCCACACCCAGTGCTGGTCTTACAGCAGGCTTGCAGGCTATAAGAGGAGCAGGTACATAAAGGGGCAATGGTCAGAGCAGTCCACAGAAACAGGGTGGAGTGTCAGGAGCACTGCCCCACTGGCCCAAAGAAGCCACACAGCTCAATGCCACCAACACTGAGGCACAGAGGGAAGCTTTCTTTCAGCAGAAAGCAAACAACCGATGGCTCACACTCTCGGTAATGTAGGAATCTCTGTGATGACCTGTGGGTTTCAGGCCAAAAGATTATTGCAAGAGATCAAATGGATGGCACCTCTACGACCATAACCTCAGAGTCTGCTAACAAGGCTGGTGGTTAAGGTAAAGACAGATGAGTGCAGAGTTTACCATCCCTGCCCAAACTAATGTGCATGCCAAGGACCTAGCAGCTAGGCTTAGGGTATCTACACAGTGCTGAGCCTGCCTCTCCAGCAGGGTCTACATAATGCACAAAAAGAAAATGATTTTGGTCACTGGAGAAATTTGAAAATGTTCTATAAAGTCATAGAAGAGTAGGGACATCAGAGAGCAGGGGATATGGATGAACTAAACAAGTGGGCACACATTCACAAGAGCACAGATGACAGGAAAGGACTGTGGATAAAATTGCCAGTTAAAAGGCAACATGGGGTCCCATCAGATGTACCTCCAAGAACAAAGAGCAGCTCTCTCACAGCAACACCCTGACATACTGACGCCCCTCCTCTAATGTGTCAGTGAGGGAGCCGTGTGGCTATGAAGGCAGCAATCCGTTTCCTCTTAATTCTGAGCTTTCTACAGCAAAACAAACATAGAGCCATTACCCAAGAAACTCCTCCGGCCTCCATTAGTGCTGGTACAGCCAGCTTCCTCCTCCCCACATGCAGACAGCTAGTATTCCTCGCAGAGGTAATGAGATTTTCATTCAAGCAACAAATAAGGAAACAGAAGGGGGAATGGAACATTAAAAAAAAACATTATGCGCCCAAGGGTGAGAGACATGGGCTAGTAAGTGCCTTTACTTGTTCTGTGGATACTGTCTGGTAGACCCTTAGGGAGAGACTCTAAGGACTGGGGTATGACAGGAGTTGGCGCTGCTGCCCTGGGCACCTAGCAACCCATGTGCTACAGGCAGAAAGCAATGCCCTGCAGCCCCCCCTCCCCATCCCCACTTACTGCAGAGCTTCCCAGCAGGTGCTTGACGCCAAGCTACACCCCAAGCACAGCACATGCTCCACCCGCTGCCAGTCAGGGGGCTGCCATCAAAGAGCCACTCACACTCCACGGACCAGCCAGCTGCCCATTTGACAGTCACACAGCAGCCAGGCAATCCAGCCAGTGAGTCAAGGAGCAGCACGTTTTTGCCAGCCAGCCACCAACACTGCTGGCAGTGCAGAACCATAGGGTTGTACCCACATTTTGTTACCATTTCACTGCCCAGTCCAGCTTATAACTTTCAGCCATTCACACAGTCACACTGAGGTCAAGTACTTCACTCAATGAGGGACTAACAAAAATATTTATAGCACTGGGATCTGGATACTGATTTGTATTCCTTATTTTTTGCTTTAGAAAATATGAAGCACCATTAAGGGCAAGACATTGCAGGTTGGTCTGCTTTTCACCCAGAAGTATATTTCAGTAATAGTCCAAATACACTCACCGACCACTTGATTGGGTACACCTTGCTAGTACCAAGTTGGACCCCCTTTTGCCTTCAGAACTGCCGTAACTCTTCGTGGCATAGATTCAACAAGGTGCTGGAAACATTCCTCTGGGATTTTGATCCATGTTGACATGATAGCATCACACAGTTGCTGCAGATTTGTCGGCTGTACATCCATGATGCAAATCTCCCGTTCCTCCACATTCCAAAGGTGCTCTATTGGATTGAGAGCTAGTGACTGTGGAGGTCATTTGAGTACAGTAAACTCATTCTCATGTTCAAGAAACCAGTTTGAGATGATTTAAGCTGCTGGAAGTAGCCATCAGAAGATGGGTACACTGCGGTCATAAAGGGATGGACATGGTTAGCAACAATACTGAGGTAGCCTGTGGCTTTTAAACGATGCTCAATTGGTACTAAGGGACCCAAAGTGTACCAAGAAAATATCCCCCGCACCGTTACACCACCACCACCAGCCTGAACTGTAGATACAAAGCAGGATGGATCCATGCTTTCATGTCGTCGACGCCAAATTTTGACCCTACCATCCGAATGTCACAGCAGACATCGAGACTCATCAGACCAGGCAACGTTTTTCCAATCTTCTTTTGTCCAATTTTGGTGAGCCCATGCAAACTGTAGCTTCGGTTTCCTGCTCTTAGCTGACAGAAGTGGCACCCGGTGTGGTCTCCTGCTGCTGTAGCCCCACTGCTTCAAGGTTCGACATGTTGTGCATTCATAGATGCTCTTCTGCATGCCTCAGTTGTAATGAGTGGTTATCTGAGTTACTGTCGCCTTTCTATCAGCTCAAACCAGTCTGGCCATTCTCCTCTGACCTCTGGCACCAACAAGGCATTTTCGCCCAATGATATTTTCCCTTTTTCAGACCATTCTCTGTAGACCCTAGAGATGGTTGTAAGTGAAAATCGCAGTAGATCAGCAGTTTCTGAAATACTCAGAGCAGCCCGTCTGTCACAACCATGACACGTTCAAAGTCACTTAAATCACCTTTCTTCCCCATTCTGATGCTTGATTTGAACTTCAGCAGGTCATCTTGACAATGTTTACATGCCTAATGACTTTGTCAGCTGGTGCGAACAGAACCATCTTCACATCAATGCCAGCAAGACGAAGGAGCTGGTGATTGACTTCAGCAAGAAGTCACCCCCTATTACGGCAGTGACCATCCAGGGTTTGTTCATTGAAACGGTGGAGGAGTACAAGTACCTGGGTGTTCACCTCAACAATAAACTGGACTGGTCCACAAACATGGAGGCACTTTATAAAAAGGGTCTAAGTCACCTTCACCTGCTAAGGCGACTGAGGTCCTTTGGGGTTAACAGGACTCTCTTGAGGACCTTCTATGACACTGTGGTAGCATCTGCTATCCTTTATGCTGTGGTGTGCTGGTGTGGCGGAATTGCAGAGAGGGAGAGGGGGAAACTCAACAGACTGGTCAAGAGGGCCAGCTCTGTCGTGGGCTGTTCTCTGAAGTCCATCGAGCAGGCTGGGGAGGAGAGGATGTTGTCCAAGCTGACATCAATCATGGAAAACACCTCCCACCCCCTACATGAGTATGTACGAGCACTGAGTAGCTCGTTCAGCAGCAGACTCTTATATCCACAGTGTAGGAAGGAGCGCTACCGCAGGTCATTTTTACCAGCAGCTGTCAGACTGCACAACGCAGTCTAAATTGGTTAATTTATTTATTTATAACTTATGTATATAGGGTTATTTTATTTTATTTGTGTACATAGATTACTAACTTAATTGTTCTTGTCCTTCTTACTAACTTCCTTGTTCTTCTCCTATATTCCCTTTGTGATAAGAGCTCTGTAACACCTAAATTTCTCATTCGTGAGATAATAAAGGTTTATTCTATTCTATTCTATTCTAAATGCATTGAGTTGCTGCCATGTGATTGGCTAATTAGATATTTGCATTAACAAGCAGTTGAATGGGTGTACCTAATAAAGTGGCCCGTGAGTGTATATACTTTTGAAATGAATTCAAGACTGCAATCTTTGACGACACAAATTAAAGCTGCATGCTCCAAAAGGGGGACATTCAGCATGAGTTCTGCATCTTCCCACTGGTCAGGAAGGCCATTACTATTTTAGCCCCAAGGAGAAAGGAACATATCTGTCTCTTTGCACTAAGGGGGATTAACAGAAGTAATGAGAAGAGTTCTGCTCAACCTATGCAGTTTATTGTTCCACTGACAGGTCAGGCAGGAAACACCCTGCCAGGCTGACCTTTCTGATGAAGACTTGTGAGGAACTGAATGCCCCCCACCTTCAACACACACACATACACACATACACACTGCAGCAAATGTGCTGTCCTGGCTGTGAGGGACCACCCACACACCATCCTTTGTGACAGATGAAGAATGAAGAGAGTCGTTTCACTGATGGATAGCAGAGTTCATCTCCCCGATCCTTGCAAAGGGTACCACAACACTCCCACCCCATTGAAGAGCTTCAGGAAGGCCACTTGAGGAGGAATGCAGATTGGCCAACCCAAAGCATGCATTTATTAGGCTGACGTGTCAGCAAAGACTGCAATAATGTGCTGGTGAGAAATTCAGGTGACACTGGGGTGTGAAAACACATAAAGCATCTGGCCAGTGATCTAGGAAAAATGAAAGAACAAAATGTATTGATCCTCGGTGAGCACGGATGCTGCTGGTGGTGAAGGTACAGCCATTACTTAATATGTAAGCCTTACAGCTAGAGGCAGAAACTGTATTCAAGTCCAATTTGAAAACCATCCCTCTGGGCCACAAAAGCAGGATGGGCAGCACTGCCTTGCAACCTGCATAGAGTAACTGCTGTAGTTTCATTCACATTTGAATCTCTTAATATTTTACACAAATTTTCAGTCACAAAGTTTAACAACATTTTTAGATGGTGGTTGTGATACAGCTGAGAAAAAAAGCATATCTTGCACCTAGAGCCACCTCTGAACGCAATTTAGGAGGCACAAGTAATTGAACCGATAAGAACTTACTCAGCCTGGCAGAGAGGAGCAGTTTGTCAATATGAGGGTGAAGTGCGCTCAATTTGCTTCAACTCCTCTGAAAACAATTTCATCAACAAGGTCATCTCGCAATACCCCTGGAAGCAACATAGCATGCATGATCAAAAAATACTAAGAATTTTACTCCCTTTTCAGAACTGAAAAAATTACTTTTGGGTCGCCCCAGATTTGATATTTGGTGGTGAAACCCAAAACATACACTTTGTATCTTACATGAACAATAAGTGACACTGATGAGGGTCTGCTCATTACCTCTGTTGGCTTTCCAGTAAGAGCATTAACTGTTAAACTGTAACACTGTAGTCAGAACTGAGGGATGAATGATGCAGCACAGCAGGTCAATTCCTGCAAAAAGCCACATTTTCCGGTCCCCCATTTCAGCCCCTGTTCACAGATTGTGCAACAGATCTCTCGGCAGACACGAGAGCAAAAATTCTTCAAAATCAGACTGTAATAGCTTTCTGAAACAAGTGAGGGATTTAGGGGTGACGAGAGGAGGGTACACTGGACACATGGAGCACCTGGGCCAACATGCAGTTGTTTAAAACGTGTATCATAGTGAAATGGGTTAAGAGCAGTCACAGCTCAGAGGTCAAAGGGGAACTCAAAGCAACACTGCAGGGGCCAGCAGGGTCACACATACAGACTCCTAGTCCAAGTGTATTGAAGAGTCTCATTCATACGTTAAATGTTCTGACTCACTCTTCAACACACTCACACAGATCTCCTGGTCTGGTTTTCTCGGAGTTACAGCACTGCTGTCCACAACTATTCAAAGCTGATCACAAAACAAAACCAGGCAAAGCACAATATTTCCTTATCAAGCAAGTCAGATCAGCTGCTGTTTTCTGCCACCGGCTTCCTCAGCATAGCACTGGTACCTCAGAATTACTCATCTTTCCTCTGTGTCCCTCACGGTCAGCCTTGCAAAGAGGAAGGAGATCTGTTCGTATATTTGATAACCAGTTACGCCACTCGGTACAACTGAAAACATGACTGACAATAAAAAAAAAAAAAAAAAAATCTAAAGATTTATAACATACATGTATACATACATTTGCTGCAGATGAGAAAATAACAAATGGGTAAAATGGAGGGTGGTTTCACAAAGAAAGCAAACAGAAAAACAACATGAATTTAAAGATAAAAAAGCTATTTAGAGGAGGCCAGGATCAAGTGACACTCTTAGAAAGAACAACATCAAAATCTCCAAACAACTTTTCCCAAGATTAAACAAACAACATGTCATTGAATTCTGTCAAGTCATTCTTATGTTTTAAAAACAAGCTGCTATGATTTACCTTTTAAAAAGATATTTTTAGCATCTTTTTATTATCATTTTAATCTGTTCAATTACAAAGGACATTCGGGCAGGACTGCTATTGGAAATTTAAAGGGGAAAAAACATTTTAGACTTCCAGGCAAATCAATGCAACTTCCATAAAATACACCCAACTGAAAAGGCCACTTTTTGTTTCAACACATGCACATTCAGCTGTAAGTTCACTCCAAGCCAGAAGAATGCAAATTTCTTTGTTACAATGATCTCTATTAACAGCTTTCACTGCTAAAGCCAATTCTTTTGCATTCATTTTGTAACAGACTGCGGCCCAGTGATTTGCACAGGATTAACATTTGAAGTAGTGACACTGTCCATACCGAGCTACAATGAGCAGCAGATACTGTATAATGATAGCTTACAGCTCTATGGTAGCATCGGTGATGTGCACAATAGATGCCAAACTCCCCAATGAAACCACCCTATCAGCGAAAAGCCACTGTATGAACTGGGGTACTCCACAACCACACAGGCACACTGAAAATGCAGTCTTCTTCAGCAGAACCCCTGTTCTCCAGGAGAACCACCGGACAATATCCCTGGAAGCAGTACCTGCTCTGGAAAACGCAGCACATAAATACATGTGTCTGGTAGATCTGCCCCAATTACAGTTTATCCATTAACACTAACCTCTATTAACTGAGCAACCTATATACCAGCATGATCCATATACCCATAATCGCAAAAACCAAACAACCAGGTGGTTGTTCAACATCTGGGAACTTAGTTTGTGTTTCTGTAAGACAAAGGCCACTCAGTTACACCGACTGCATACTGAGAACAACCATAGGCGAATGGGCACGGCGGTCTCCGAGGAAGGCATTTAGAAAGCTCAATAAGCCACACGTGTCAATCCCCAGAGACACATCTCACAGACCCCTGGCACCGCTGTTCAAGCATCTGCTTTCTCGAACACCTTTCCATCATACAACAGGTCCCACAAAAAGGAAAACCACTTATGAAAATACATGTTGGGCTTTTGGTACAACAGCCCTATTATCCGTTACAGTGAGACACCCAGGTACATGGTTATGTCACTTCCATGAAAAGTATTTTACTGACTGACTACTTTGTCTTTCGATGATTCTAACATAGCAAAACAATTTATTGTATCTACTTCCTACTTGGGACTTCCTGTCACAATGACAATTTCAGCCAGTTAAGTTTAAAATACATTAAGGTAAATGTAACTCACAAGTAAAACAGATAATTGAATGAAAACTTTTAGAAATAAAATGTACAAATGTGTAAAGCTTAATGTAATCATTAAAATCATAACGTTTTTATCACACGGATACCCTCACAATAAGTTTTACCCTCACAGTTAAGTGATTGTCCTATAGTGTCCCACATTACACAGTACTTCGCTTCCATGTAATGAAAGACACAGTGATTTTGTAATCTTATCATAAACATCCATGAGAAAAATTGCAAAAATGACTACTCAAAGCTTTGCAAAGGCATTTAAGGATAAAGTTCAACAGAAAAATATTAGAAGATATAAATTAGAAACCATTAAGTGACTTGAACCTTGTAAGGATCAGAAAGATATTCTGAGTGCTGGTTTACCCAGTTCTACTTATAAAACCTTTCACAATAAAGAAAAAGTAATAAAGTGCAGAAAGTTTACAGGGTAGTGACAAACTGTCAAAGGTGTCACCATAAGATTAAGAAAAAAAGAAAGCAAAGTGGAGGAAGAAAAGCACAAAGAAGAAGGCACCACAAAAAATAAAGGGAAGCAAGGCCCGATACGACACTTGCGTTGAGCCTTCTGCTTTAAGACTCAACGCAAGTGTCGTATCGGGCCTTGCCCTAGCAGGGAGGGATGAGTGCACGGCGCTGACACATCGCCATCTTAACGTACAGTAGCTGACAAGCGGTCACTAGTGTGAATCTACAAGCAGCAAACAAAAGGATGTGCGTTGCCTGAACTGCACGTATTCTACAGCTGAGGCACTGCAGCCCATAAATGGCTTCCCTTGACATTGGTTTCAGACACAGAGCTACCTCGCAGCGCAGCTGAGGAAAATGAGCAGCGTGGCACAGCGCAAAGCTGCAAACGCACGCCCAAGTCATGCGAGATCCAGCGAACGCTGGGCACCGAGCGACACTCTGCTGCTGCGGCTCCGCATGATGGGCGTCCGTCTGCCGTCACGCAGCCAGGATGTTGGTGGCACGAAGCACGAACGGCACGGAAAAACCGCACCGAGCAGCCGCGCGTAGCGTTGCGTTGTCACACGGCGCAGCTCCAGGCATGCGGGGTTAACAGTGAACGCCGCATCCAGTCGGCGCTCTGCCCCTTCCGTCCGCCCGAGAAATCCAGCCCGGCTCTTCTTTGTCCCCCGGGGCGCAGGCCCGAACGCACGAGCGCCTCCGAAGAGCGACGAAGCAGCGCGGGCTGCTTTGGGCGCTGTCCACCACGCGCGCCGCCTGAAACCGTAAGCGGCCGCCGCGCAGCGATCCCGCACCGCATGAATCACGCCTGACAGACATTTGACGGAGGGGCCGTAAAGAAAATGGCAGGGCGCCAGCCAGGGGCTGCAAAGACGCTTGTCCGCTCCCCCTCGTTTGGACGCTTTTCGCGGCGCAGTAAACACTCATAAAGCCACAATGGGCCTCGGGTGAACGCTCGTCTTTTCACGAATTTTAATTGAACTTTAATCGATGAAAATGGCCGCTCGGTCGTCGTTGCACCGTGCAAGCGCGCTAGGTTGCACAGCTAAAGAAAATCCAGCGCAAATGCACGCCAGTTTGGGAGGACAGCCGTATTTCGGTGACACGGGGAAGGCGGTGACGGGCGAGGAGACAATAAAAATGGCCGTGGAAGAGACCCTGCCAGGCTCCGGGCGTCGTCTTTCTCCTCAGATGGAGACGGCGCTGAGAAGAGACCCGAATCGCCGCAGTTTCTCCTCAGCGCAGCGGGCGCTGGTAGGTCGGTGGAGTCGCCCGCCATTTGACGGTCGACTTTAAAGAACAGGGGCGCGCAGTAAAAGGGCTTTCAACGGCATCTTTTCCGTGTCCATTAAATCGGTGTTAGGGGCACATTATTTTGTCTCGTTTGTTTTTTTTTTTTCATATTCGCATCTTTTCAGCAAATGCCAGAGATGCAGCCCTGAAAAAACATGCGTCAAGAGATCAAACGCTGAGGGAAGGCGCGGCTCAGCGAGATAAAAAGGCGGCGCATTAAGATTAATCGAGGAGGTGAATTTTAACGGCTCTCCGCCGCGGAACCGAACCGGGCCGTCGCTTTCAGCACCGGCTCGGTGAACAGCACATCGCCGCGCCGCCGAGCCCGCACGGTCGCCACTTTCTGGCGTTTCCTTTTAAAGGCAAGCGGCGGACGGCTGGCTGCTAAAGAACGGTTCTTGCGGAACATGGCGGACGGCGGTGCTCAACGATCGAACCGGCGAGGGGGCGGCGGCCAACAAAGCCCCCCTCACAGGGGAGGAGACGGCGGACGCACGGCGGACACTTACTTCATCTGCTTCACGATGGTGCTTTTCCCTGACTCCCCAGCGCCTGTTGGAACAAAAAGAAAGACACATTATGTTCGCGCGACGGTCGGCGCCGTCGCCCGTTCTGTGCTCTCGGTGGTGCAGTGCTGCGAGCGCCGGCGGGCTCTGCCTCACCCAGCAGTAGCAATTTGACGTCTTTCGCGGCGGTGATTCCGTCTTCCTTCAGGTTCTTCTCGATGGCTTTGCTCCTGTCCAGAGCCGCCCTCTCCTCAGCGCTCAGTGTACATCCCATGGTTCCGGCGAGCCTCTGCCCTTCGCTCTTTCCGCAAAAAATAAGGCTAAAGAGGTTAAAAACGGACAGTCCCTGTTTTCGCCCTCCGCGTCTCTCCAGCCCCTCTTTCTCGTGCGCGCGCGCTCGCTCTCGCTCCCTCCCAGTCTCTCTCTCTCTCTCTCTCTCTCTCTCTCTCTCTCTCTCTCTCTCTCTCTCTCTCTCTCTCTCTCTCTCTCTCTCTCTCTCTCTCCTCTCTCTCTCCGTACGGCGGTCGGCTAAACGGCTAACGCATTACAGCCGGGTTTACGAGGCCGGTTTCAGGCGGGGGGATTCGTCTCCGTCGCTTCGTGCGCGAGGGCTCGGTGGTCTCTACTGAACGGCAGCGGCGGCGAGCACGCGCATCGCTCGGTGGGCTCGCGATGGATGGGCGGCGGGAGCGGCGCTGGATGCCGAGCTCTGGCGCTCGGTGACAACCGCGCTGACGTCAGAGCCATGTGAACCGGCGCAAGCGAGGAGGAGGAGGAGGAGGAGGAGGAGGAGGAGGCGGCGGCGACAGCGGCGAGTACCCCGGCTGTGCACCGTTAGACACGCTTAGCTTAGCCTCGCCTAGCCTAGCCTAGCTTAGCTTAGCTGCTTGTCGAAAATGCTGCGATGCCTCGCCTTTCGCCGCCCGGGCGCCTACAGTGCTCGTCCTCAGCTCGCGCGCCCATGCGTTTTCTACTGTATTTTGCCTGTGAGCGCGCAGATTTTCGGCAGCAGCGCCTGGGCGTGGCCTCCCGCTGCCGTACTGGTTTGGGTTAGTAGGTTAGCGCCTTTACTAAACTCGCTCTCTTGCTTTGCTTATCATTACTCGCCGTATTACTTGGAGCGGCAGCAATGACGTCAGGTCACAATGTGGACAAAATGCTTGTCTGCTACACACGGTGCTGCCCTAGTAATCCTCGGGCAAACGAAAGTGTGCATTCCGTGGAAGTTAACATCAATTTTAAACATTGGCGAAGAAATCCCTATGTGGTGCGTGAGATCAGTGGGTGAAATGGGCTGCCGAGTGCTTTTGGAGACACAGGGACTCCATATGCAGAAGCTCAAGTAGAACCCTGAGCAAAAAGCCAACTCCCTCCCTCACAGTGAAGGTGTCAGGGTGCAGCAAACAGAGCATCTGCAGACGTGGACAAGAGCGGGAGGAAATCCAAAGCACATGCATGTCATCAAAGTCAGTGGAGAAATGCGCGTGCACACACACACACTGCAGGGAAATTCACTGTTCCTCTGTGCTGGACATCCCTCCATCTTTTCTCATTCCAGCCCTGTTTCTGCTTGCAGTAGGAGTGAACTAAATATATCATTTATTCTCTTAAAAATAGGTCCAAGGATCCGTTTATCCAAAACCGGCACGCGTTTGCAGGCCCCCGTGTCAGAGAACACAGCTCCCTTCAGCACGCGGCATCGAGTGTTTCATCTGCGCTTTCACATTAGGCAGAAGCAGTGCTCTCTTTGTGAAAACACACTCACTTAGATGGGCGTCACTGCCGGCATCCCTGCTCACGCTCATTCGGTTTCGTCTTTAAAGGCCCTGTGCTGCCCTGTTCTTCATTCAGGAATTAAACCGGCTGATAGCTGTTCATTTTGTTTCATTAGCATCACTGACATAATGTCGACATACAAAATAACCTGAAGACAATGAAAAATACTTTGACAAAGCTAAATTCCAAATAATTTAATCGCCATTAATTATATTTAATATTCAGTAATGTCAAAGACAACAAAGAAAAGGCACTCATCGTTTGCTTACAGTAACCTCCAGAAATACTTCATTATTTTAAAATTTGCTTCATGGAAGTATCATTTGGTTTACTTGCATGTAGGCTGCACAGGTGGAAAATAATCACCTATGTGTGCATTTATTGTAAACAGAAATAAATGTGAAAAAAAATGAAGTGAAAAGACAGAAAAGGGAAAAATGCAATCGTATCATACAATGCTACTGTAACAAAAGAATAACCATCATTGGTCAAAATGAGTAAAAAATATAGCGATACATTACTATATGGCTGTCCATGGCGGTAGCTCAGCCTGCGCCTTGATGTGAACAACTGGCCTGGATGAATGGCGCTGTCCTCCTTTTCCAGAAGCCCCCAAGTCTGTGTTTCCACCGCCCCTCAGGGCTGGCGACACGAGCGCAGCTGCTTACCTTTTGTCAAAGTGAAGGAAGGAGCTCAACTGCCGTCTTCCTGCCGCCCTTCTCCTGATGGCCCGGCGTCCCTCTTCCCTGCAGAGGCACTTTTAAAATGGACCGATTTTGCACAAATTCGCAATATTTTGGCGATGTTTCCACTGCCTTTTCGCCGATCGTCCTGCTTTCGAACAAACCTTGTGAACGACAAAGCGAACAACATTTATCGAAATTGATATACTACGTCTTACAGCCAATCAAATATTATTACAATTTGGATTAGACGGATGAAATGAGGAAAAATGAAGATTTGCTTTAAAAAAACGTGCAGAAATGTCAATTATATTCACACTCAAGGAAGTGGCATGTGCTCTGATTTGTTTATTAGCTGTCACACTGTCACTCAAAGCCACTCAGGTTGTGTGCCCTACTGTACAGCTGCTGCAGGTGTGTAGTGTTTTATACTGTACACGTACAGTACGAGGCAGCAGGTATGCGGCACATTTCTGCAACGCGCACAGAAAACAGCGCAACGATTAAACCTGCACCCCCACACCATCACGGAGACACTGCGAACGGCCAGTGCAGATTCTAAGCACATTAAATTGCATTTGTGCGGCACTGTTAAACGCGCTTGCACACGGCTCTACCGATTTGCTTACGAGTGAAAATGCAACGTAGAAGGGCCGCAGAGCAGCGACTCGGGAGGGGACGGGTGACGTTTGGCCCGAGAGCGGGTCAACAAGCGCCTTGTTGCGGAACATCTCCACTGTTGTGTCCCCTCCTCAGAGAAGCAAACAGGCTGTGTCAAACAGGCAGATGAGATGGCAAATTGAGGCTTTGATGCAATGAAAGTGGCCCAGCGGGTCCTCGTGTGCTCATGGTTATCGCCAGTGAAGGCAGACCCTCTTAGCCCAGCTGCACACAGCTGCCAAGACCCTTTCCCCGTTTGTGGACCTTCCGTGAGCTTATCTGCAGAATTAGGCATGGGGGTCAGTGCTGCAGGTCTGGTGTAAAGACCCCATTATGTGTGAAGAGGACACAGTTAAAGGCTGGAATTCGCTTCCTGTTGGACTCACAGGACCGCAGGGGTGCCAGGGGGTCAGCTGTGCCACCGGGAGAGAGAGCCGCACCTGAAGGAGAAGCAGCAGGAGGTGGAGTGGAGGCTGTCGCTGCTGCCTTTGGTCCCGAAGGACCCGTGTTCGAGGCCACTTCCTACTGTAGCATCTTGAGCTACGTCCCCTTCCACAGGGTCTACCAAAGTAAAGTAGTAACATAAACATTTTGTGGTGACTTAAAACTCCCCATCTTGGATCTGTGTTGCCAAACACAGCAGATTAAACACGTGGCCAGACTCAGGGTGAACCGAGAGGCCTGCTTTGTGACAGAGGGTTTTGTTTACTGCGTTCATCGTCACTTCTGGTTTTCAGACAGAGATTCCAGTTTCAGTTCTTGCATTTTAAGTCAAACTGTGACAGCAGCTTTTCAAAGGAAAAAACAACAAAGGATGGGACTGCTGAGGCTGCGGTCCTGAAGACTCATGCTGGGATTCGTAGTCACATGGTGACCGCAGACAAAGAACTGTAGAGCACACGTGGTCATTATTTAACAGACTAAGCTCACGCATGGCACATTTTTACCGTTTACTGGAGTGCAACCTTGTCCTGTAGGCAACCACGCGTCTTCACAGTTATAATGAACCCTCGCTCACGTTCATTTACTTACCATCCTTGTAATGGGCACATTCGGTAGGCCCTAGGCCCCCGGCGTCCAACTGGGGTGGGCCAGCAGTCCATGGCCGCATAACAGCGCGCTGTCCCTCACAGTCGCACACCGTGGGTGCTTTACAGCCACCTAATGACCTGCAACACACACCTTTGGACTGTGGGAGGAAGCCTGCACAGACACAGGCAGAAGCTGCAAACTCCACGCACTTGTGATAAAAATCTACAAACAAAATAGACAAAATAAACGATTGCTTGCGTCTGCTATGCGGTTAATTTGCTTTTCTCATAGCTGTTAGCGAAAAGGACATAGAGCACCAACAGGCGTTAAGGTGTGAACTGTCTGCTGCAGATGTCCGGCATACAGTATGACCAGGTAAAGGCATTGAGCCTCGCTGTGATCTTGAGATGTGCTGAGGTGCTGCACCACACTGTTGTGGGTCCAGCTTAGGAGCTGATGTCCCAGCTGCTCCCCCAGGGTAATGGAGCGAGATGTGCCTAGCACACTTGACTGACCCTTTCTGTTCGGTTTCACACAGGAGAGAAAAGCAGCCCGCTGAGACACACGCACACACAAACGGGGGGCTCCGGCATGGGCTAATCCCTGGTTCCCAGGTTCTGTCCATGGCAGCCTCCCGGCAAGACACCCCAGACCCACACCCAAGCCAAGGCAGAGTAACTTTTACCACAAGACAAACAGCAAACGTAGTGGAATGTGGGAATTAATTTGCACCAGAAAAAAGCACGAGACCAAGAGGTGCACCGCTGTGCGCATCTGGCCCGCCTTCGCAAGGAGCTGCAGACAGAAAGGTGCGAAAAGGAAAGAGATGCTGGAATAAAGCAGATCTCCTTCTGTGCACGTTCACTAGGGAGCGTGAGGGCAAGGGAGACGGAGCAAGAGGGAGCGTGTATGATGGCAGCTGGAGCACAACGGACTCCTTACTGCAAGCACAGATTCTGCGCCGGAGCACCAAGACGGAGGCTCTCAAGTGCAGACGCGCAGAACGGTGGCCGCCTCGTACGCCGAAACCGCAAGAAGCAGGCAAACGTATCGGCTTTGCTGCTGGCTGAGCAAATGAATGAATGCTGCCAGCAACCGTGTCAGATCCCTGCGCAGCTTCCGCCACCTCCCGTTATGCTCCGCATTGTGCATCAAGTTAAGGCGCAAACACGAGGAGGGAACCGGAGTGAAAACACGCAAACGCTTCAAGCAGAGGATGAATAAAGCCTTGCCGTGCATCCACGTGAGGTTTCGGAAAACGTTTCCTCCCCACTCCCTCCCTGCCACTACAGCACGGCCCAGGGTGCTCTCGGCGGAGGCTCTTTCTGGGAAACGGTCACTCAATCCTCTTTATTGCAATAGTAATGCATGTAGATTATCGCTAATGCGGCATCCTGCGAACACACACCGATGAATGGCGGCAGGCGGGAAAAAGCTGCTGTGCGGAGATCCCGTGGGGGAGGTCAGGTACACGCAATCGCTGTCGTGCGGTGTTCCGTTCCTCAAAAAGACCCCTTAATCCACACGAGTCACCGGCCTGAGCCGCGCATCCAGCAGCAGCAGCAATGGCACAGAAGCCGCACTTCACGCCTTCGTACCCATGCATCTGCTCGTGGCAGAGGGGCCTTACCTGTCACCGTGCTTACTTTCAGCATAAAACTGCACAGCAGGACAAGTGAAGCAGCAACTTATCCCATGCAGTTGAACAGCGCCCATAAACCTGGGACATTTTAGTAGTCGAGTGACTTGCAAGCTCCACCGGGTCCGCGTATGCACGTCCGCTCAAAGGCCCAAAATAAACCAGTAAGATGGACGTTACAATGAACAGTGCTTTGGAACCAATAAAATCTTCTCTTTCGTGCGACAGTTTTACAAGTAAATTGTCAAAAAAAGTGACGAAACCCAGGCCTGCTTGGAGAAATTTTAAGGCAAAGTGATTTCCGTGCTGCTGCATAAGTGAATTAAGAAAGCTGTGGGGAATGAAAGAGTGAGAATAAACGCAGCAGCGTCGCGGTAGGAAGCCATTGCGGCCCAGTCGTCATCTGCAGCTACGGGTCGCCCTTCAGCTCAGCACCATTGCGTGGCTGGTGAGTCACACGGGTGCGGGATTTTCTCCACAAAGCCGGACACCACCGCACGGCTTCTACCACCGCTTCAGGGTGAAGGTGCGATATTTCGGCCTTCGAGGACGAACCGAAGACAACCGTGCACTTGCTCCATCGGTATGTTTTACTAGCAGATGGGACAAGAAATCACAGGGTTTTGTAGCCACAGTCATTACAGCGAGCTGGTGCTGAGGGTTCTCACTTAAACCTGCTGCTTTCTTCCGCTTCCTGTGACCAAATGGCAGAAGCCATGGAAAACAGGGCTGCGTTAAGAAGGATCTCGCTGAAACACCAGGGGCTTCGGCGACACCCGTGGCCCCGAAGCCTCCGTGTTCGGCACACACTGCTTGGAACACCCGAGTCCACAGCTGAGAATGGGCCTAGGCCACAAAGGAAGCCTCTTTGCATGCAAAAAGGAAAATGTCTTTGTTATTCACGTCACCGAATTTCATTGTTACCTCCAAAACACATAAAATAATGGGAAAAGAGCTGGGATTTCAACTGATCGTCTGTTCGCACGTGCAGTATAAAAGCTTGGCAACAAGGAGCACAACACCTTAATAGCATGAACGTGCGTTATCTGTAGGTGCACCCCTCCATTTTCTACCATTTGAACTTGGCGACTTTGGGCCGGAAGTCCGCAATGCATTCCTGCCGTCATTTTATAGCCCATGGAATACTGGATATCAGCAAGCAAATTACTGGCAGCAGCTTTAATATCTACAAATGTTCATAACCTCCTTCCTGGTTGAAGATGAGTGGCACTGATAGTCCAGGGAAAATCCTGTCACTGGAGTTAATGCATTATTTAATATTTGTTTGCTTAGAGGGAACTGGGACGTGAAAGCGATGCATTTAACTGAACTTTAAGAGAAGAGACCGCGTTTTCGGGCTGCGATGATGGCGGAACCGTAAAAGCTGCGGTTTGATCAAGGAGTAGGCAGTCAGGTGCATGAAGACCACAAGGGCTGAGCAGGCCGGCCCGAGGTCTGCAGCCTTCTGCTGCTTTGCTTCACGCGCCTGTCGCTTCCCTCGGACGCAGCTCTTTCTTCTAAACCGTGAATGAAACAAAGCAGAATATGTTTCAGCCTCGTAAAAGCACTGAAGGATTCGAAACCGTTAAATCGTATCGCGGTTAACCCTTGCAACGCCGAGCCGGCAATGCTTCCAAATTCTCTTCTGCGCCCACTGGGCTGTGGTGTCCAAGCACCCATCGTGCCGCCGCTCGGTGTTCAGTTCTTCACCGTCCTTTGTCCCCCGCTGTGACTCCAAAGCTGTGTGCACAGGAATGCGGTTTTGCTGCCCTTCCTGCAGCTGCCAAACTGCGCATAGGAAAAGGGTTCAAGGGGTTTCGCTGTGCTCGTCTTACCATTAGCGTTCAGCCTTTACAACCGGAAGGCACAACAGAAAAGTTTGTGTGCAGTTTCTGCTCAAGCATTGCAGCAGCAGCAGCAATGCCCGTGTTTACTGCCTCGGCGATTCTTCCTCTCGGTTGAGCTCGTCTTTCTGGTGCTGCAAGAAAATCATCTCCTTTTGTCCTTTTTCCTGGCAGCCCCGCTTTACTTGACGTGGTTGACGTCTGCAAGTTCCTGCTCCTCGTCATTACTTTCCTGGAATTTTGCCGCAACAGCTGTGAGGCCGGCTTCCATTCCATTAAGAAGCTCTGTTTTTTCGCAAGCGTTTCGCCCGCCACGACTTGTGCATGCCAGACATTCCCGCGTCCACATCCAGAGTGCTGCGCTTTTCCCACTTGAAAGGTCCCTGTTTCTGCGCTATATTTCGCTGACCCCCTGCTGGGGTCAAGTTGCGCTCGCATGTTCTCCAGCAGCCTGCAGGGTCCGGCCCGCTTTCTCAAATTGAGCAGCAGAAAGGGGGGTCGGGCGGTTGCGGCTTCCTGTCAGGTCCCATTTGCCATCCGGCATCCTTGCTGGTCAGGGAGCGCTTCTTACAGCACTCTCCGGGCCTGCGGCCAGCCCGTGGGCATTTCTGTACTCACTTGTAGGCATTAAGCAGAGGACCGCCAGCCGGCCTGGCAGAGGACGACCTCGAAGCTCCGAAAGAAACAGAACTGCCATCTTCACTGCTCGTGGCCTCGCTCACACAGGGGCTTCTGTGCATGAATGCTGAAACAGTGAACCGAACACCTTGGCAAGTCATGCAAATGCAAATGCTCAGGCTACCAAAGTCAGATTTAAATTCGATACTCAGAAGAAGAAGAATGAAGCCAGCTGCCGCACACCTTCATGGATAATGAATAAAACATCGGGCCCAACCCTCCCAGGCGCCACGCTCCCGTGGAAGATGAAAATGGCGACAACAACACAATAGCCTGACCAACCCGACAGTCACAGCTGAGGAAGAGATGGGGGCTCCGTGACCGCCGCCAAAGTTTCTAGCAGCTCCGTGTCAGCGCATTATCTAAGCTCTGCACATTACGTTTCGTTTTCGAAATCATTCCATAAATGGCCACGCAGAACCATGTGGCACAGCATTGATTTTATTGAACACTTTAAAAGCTTCATAATCCCACGAGCACATCTGGAACACAGCATTCTGCTTGATGAGATGGTGGGAGGGGGTTGGCTACTGAGCAAAGTTATTTCCCTGTAATGCAAAAATTTAAAAAATAATAAAAAAAATCATCAGAACAATAAAGCCCTCGGATTACAATTTTGCAACCACCATCATTTGAAATGAAATTATTTAAAAGTCCCAGAATAACCCCTTGAGTGCATTTGGTATGAAAAATGTGAAAAGCAAGCACAATACGTAAACAAACGCTGCACGGTTAAACAAATGGGATCCCCTTGAGGCAATCGCACCTGCATCAGCTAAGCACTGTGTTAGTTAACAGGAGGTCAACCTGCTTGAAGGAAACAATGTCAAAGTGGAAGAAGAAAGGCGAAACCAAAAATACGGCCATGCCAAAAGCCACAACTTTAAAGTGCAGCTCGCGGTCCGAAATGACAAAGAAGGAAGAACGGACGTTTGCTCTCACAGTGGCAGCAAAAAATTTGAGCGCTCGCGTAATCCCACAAAATCTTTGACAACGTGGACATGCAAATCCTTCTCAATCCCTGTGGCCACGACGCGCGCGTTTATTTGGACAAGAGAGAGGGGGGCTCATGACCAAGGGGGACTGGATGTAGCGCAGATGGACACCGGTAATCCTGCCGAGGCGAGAGGCACGGGCCGAGAACATACGGCTGCACCCCGTCGACATCGCGCTGCGGCCGGGACCGCGATTTCCTTCTTGTTTGGGCCCCCGCACCACTGGGATGCAGTCCGTTTCTGGCCGAGGCCACCATTCTTACTACTTTTCAGCGCCCAAACTCCCCTCATTCCACAGCCAACGTCCACACTGGACCGCCTACTCGATGCCGTGTTCAATTCCAGACCTTCCTCCACTACGAGGCAAGTTGAGGACCGACAGCTCTGCCGCACGTCCGGTTGGACTCGCGATAGCGCATGCAGCCCGCCGTATGCTGACGTCATCAAACGCTTGTTGCTTTGTGTGCTGCCCATGCCATTATTAAATAACAGACGCTGTATTCTTACCCGCACGCGCAGTTACAACCTTTTTAAAACAATTGGTTATTCTGTGCCAAACAACAAAGTGAGATGCGCACACGATGCGATCCCTTGAAAACCCACCAACAAACTGGTGAGCTCTTGGTTTAGTAGACAGAGGCAGAGGTTTAAGGCCAACAAGTGACTCCTTCAAGGTGCCTCCATGCCCTCACGCAAAGCAGGTTGTCTGCCAACTGCTACGTTTTTCATACAAACCGCTTTGCTGCCGCTGCTGCCGTCTTCGTAGTTACGTGTGTTTCGGCTTGGACCATCACTCACATTCTGCCTGACCTGGTCAGCTGGGTACTGTGGTCCTCCCACACCACCGTCACGTTTAATACCCGCAAAGGAAAATAAAAGAGAAACACAATGACTACATGGCAGATTCTGCCCACCAGAATGCGGTGAGGCCTGCAGAAGAGCCAACACTTTAAGCAGAGGGACAAGCGCTGCTTTTGCCCTCAACGCTGGTGACTTGCGCGTGCACGCACGCACAGGAGTGCTGCTCTTTGTGCTGTGCTTTCAGGCCCGCGGTTCCTGGCATTACAGCGGCTCCTGCTCATCCTCTGTGGGCAGATTCTCCGGAGCTCTGGAACCTCCTGCAAAGCCGTGTCTACGGGACACAAGAACGGGAACGGGGGGGGGGGGGTGTCTGGCTTTTACTTAAGAGCCTTTCAATAATGCATGCAAGCACAGGGAGGAGTGCAGAACGACTCGGCCAAAATGGATCTGTGAGCTTCCGGCTAAATAAAACAACAGTTTCACCCGCTGCTGATGGCAGACACGGGCTTTTCACGCCACCAAACTGTGGATCGTATATAAATAAAACACAGATATATTGCACACATGCTAGAGCAAATTTGTGAAATAAGACATATTTATCCACATGGAATACAGTGTGTAATGAAACCAGCATCATCAGCCTAAGCGGAAAGACACACACAGAAGGACTCGCAGATGCACTTGTAGTCATAAAATGCAGGCAAAACTATTTCAGTTTTTTCTGAGTCTGTGCTCACCGGCCCGATGGGGAAGAAAGAAGAAATGAGGTGAAGTAAATGCACTCGCAAAGGACGCAGCATGCACACACATGCAAAGTGCAAGACAACTAACAGCAGAGAGAAAACGCATGTTTTCTCTCTGCTGTTAGTTGTCTTGCACTTTGCATGTGTGTGCATGCACAGAAAACATGCACAGCTCCTTCCTGCACCACGACACCACGTGGACTAGAGCGCGCCTGGATTTAGCTGAAACCAGATGATGTCCCATAAGTGGATCTCAGTGGACTGCATTGGTCTACAGGTTACAAGCATGGCATCCCTCAGCAAACAACCATCCATCCTTGCGTCACAGCCTGGGGCCTTTTGAGTCGAGGACGCTGCCCTAAGGGAGGCCCCATAATGCAGGACATCAATGGTCCACAAGGACCAAATTCACAGCCTGCTAGCGAGCCCGTGCTGTAGAACTCAGGCCTCTTCGCATGAAGGTCCCTGAATGACCCCTTGTAGCCTGAGGGTGTGCTGAATGTGATTATGTGTGTAAGAGACTGTGAAAATCCCAATGGCTGACTTTCATTTGTTCATGGGGTCAGAGCCCTTTATGCATTCACAGCCTTTAGGTCTTGGGCAAAATTAACTCATTTTAGATCCATCGTCCATGTTCGTTTGTACATCACGAGTCCAAAAACATCCGTTTCTGCAGACAATTGCGGATTACGGTAGCCTTGCGTTTTATTCAAATGCACCTTTCTTCTCCAATAGTTGGAACCCAAACGCTCAAAGCAGTGGCAAGCACTAAATTCTAGCTTATACTACAGAGGGATTCTAGACTGGCCTGGGTGACATCACTGGCTCCCTTTAGGAGTTGCAGGACATAATGGTGCTGAAGCGAGACAGCGGTGTGGCAGCAGAGGATGGGCTCCATGGTAGAAGATCCAGGAAGACCCCACTTCTAAGATAGGAATAAAAAAACCCAACCAAATGAAAGGAGAGCTCACACCAACTGTGTTCCCAGGAAGCTTTCAAAGAAAGGAGTACCATGCTTTGGTGCTTCTTTGCTGCCTCCGGCACTGGGGGCCTAGAACGTGTGCAGGACGATGAAATCAGATGCCCATCAAAGCATTTTGGAGCCAAACGTGCACCCCGGTGTGAGAAACCTGTGTCTCAGGCGCAGGTCCTTCAACAGGATCAATGACCAGAAACTCCTCAAGAAGCACCAGAGGAAGGACAGGAAGGAAACGTTGGACTGTTCTGGAGTGGCCTGCATGAGTCCCACAGAACATCGCAGCTGGGAGAAGGAACCATGAAACCTGAGAGGCCTGGAGCAGCTTGCGCAACAACAGGGGAACAACTACCAGTGCAGAAGTCCTATTCAGAGCCACAGAAAGCGCTTGACTACAGACATCATCTCCAAAGGCTGTGCTGCCAAGCATTCAGTTTAAGGTCCCCATATTGGCTGAAGGGTCATGGTCCTCCCAGAGTGCAGAAAGAAAAACATTGGACAGCTACCCATTTCCTTGAATCCAGCTGGGCTGAATTCAATGAAGCTTTGGCAGACCCTGCTCTTCGGCAGAGGAGCTACAGGCATCTGCGCTTGTGGCCATCGGGAAACCCGAGGGATTCTCCTCGGGATGCTCCTGTGGCTCCTACCCACTGCAAGCAGGAGATACAGCTGACCGTGCAAACTGAGGCCCCAGAGCCAATAGCCAGACATGCAGCCGCAGGACATCGAGATGAACACTTCACGCAAAGCTTGGCTGGACAGGGGCCTTGGGGAGGCACCCCATGCAAATGACACCAATAGCTGTTAAAGCACCTGGGTTTGCCCACTTTTGTGAAAATGAAAAGACAGCTGAACTGAGCCAGTTGTGTAAGACTTGCGCCATTCGCTAATGCAGTGTATTTGTTGAGATTAGCATCATGGTGTGGCTGCAAATGGTTATGAGCTCTAGGGTGGACAAGTGAGATCGCGTATTTCAGCCGCTTAAGGGATGCTTTTAACGTTATTAATGACCAGATCATGACCTCGTGGATGCACTAACTACTATTGCAGGCAACACAAAACATTTTATGTTCAGTTACCCCCCAGTTGCTCTCCACGGGTGTCTGTGCTTCTGATGGGAACCAGGATACGATTGCGTAAGGCTTCTATCCGGAGGGACACAGCAGAGCAGATCTGCTCATTTGCTCGGGGATCCGCGGAAACTGTGGTGCCGATAAACTGCAGGATGTGATCCAACTGCAACCTCAGTAGCCACAACCCTAACCAAAAGCAGAGACCCCGCAACCAGGAGGGGCAGGGCTGCGGATGAAAATACCACAAAGTCCAGCAAGGCAAAAGGCTGCTGTTTATGCTGCAAAAATGCTACTGGTGTATAGTAAGGCGGCACTCAACACAACACTTGGAAGAAACATTAAATGTGATGCTTGCCCATCTGTCTTTCTCTCCTCCATCTGTTCCCCCTCTCTCCCACCTCCATCCATGCTCTTTCTCCATCTGGCAGCCCCTTCTTCTGCTCACTCTCTCTTTTGCCACAGCCCACAATGCTTTCCTCCCTCATTTTTCAAGCCAGCGGTAAGGAAGCCTCTGGTAAATTTGTGTCTCCAACTCTTGACCCGTTTCTCTTTCCTGAGATTTCATTACTGGTCACCTGTAGCAAGAGACAATGGTGCGGGGGTCACATGTCAGCGTCACATGCTCCACTCTGTCCCCAATCTACAGAGCGCGCACATACACATTAGTGTACAACAGGATACGTTAATCCGTTAATGCATTCCTGCTCAGTCTCTCCATCTACAAACTGTACACATCAAGCTGTATTTGGAAAACCCCGTCTGATGTGAACAAACCTCGACATCCTTCCCAGTGCCGCAACATAACAAAGACTGTTGTCACGTTTGTATTCACACAAACAAAGACTGCTGGGTACCATTCTCACTCACCTGCAGTCAGGAAAGGCTCCTGCCAGGATTCAAAGAAAAATGGGTGTCAAGTGACAAAACAGCAATTCGCAAACATTTCTCATAATTAAATGTGACTCTGGATACATTTATCACGGTCAAATCACCTTTGAGGAAGAGCTTTCTTCATACGAAATGGCCTTGGTGGATCTCCGATGCAGGGCAGTTTGGCATTTTGGACTCTCCTGGTGAGGGCAGGGGGTGCCATCCCACCCGGCGAGCGCTTCAAAGTGGGGTGCATTTGAAAATCCGCATGGGAGCATTGTTTTTTAATGGCTTCAAAAATAACCATTACTCTACTTTCTGATTTTAACACGTGCCTCACGTAGACGACAAACCACATAAAATCACATTTTCTTCATTATGCTCTTGAGCAGTGGCAGTTGTGGCAGATGGGTGCAGGGGCAAAAACTGTGAACGGTAAAAGCAAATATGTGAAAACAAAAAGGAAACATGAATTTAATATATCAAAAAGGTAATTTAATTAATTAAAGTTGAAAGTAACATGATACAGGAAAAAAACAAGAACTGAAAATATGGAATCAATAAAAAGTACAATAATAAAACATGTTGAGTGCATCATGACAGACAGACAGACAGATAGACAGACAGACAGAATAGAGCAAAATATCGATGATCATTCCTTAGGCTGGAGATCCAGCATGATTTCTGCAACACCAATCAGTTTGGTTTCCTCCAGCGCCTTCACAAGGCGCCCCAGCCGAGCGTTCCTGCCCTCGGCCTGGATGAAACGGCTCAGCAGCTGGTAGGCCTGCTCATACAGACCCTCCCGCTCGTATTCGAATGCCAGGTTGTCGATGGCAGGCCCCTTCAATGCCCGGCACGTCTTCTGCAGGGCACGGCCTACCTTCTTCCAGTCCCGTCCGATGTTGGTGGCAAAGCGCTGATGGTCAACTGGCGTTAGCTGGCGATCGTCTGAAAGTGACACATGCTCTCACAAACAGCCTACAAACACTGGCCTTTAGTACTACAAAAATGTGTGGCTCTGTATTAAAGATAAAACCCATCTTGTTTGAAGCCAGAATAAAAGCCAAAATAAACAGCGTAAAGCACAATAAGGTAGCCAGCAACAACAGAAGTTAATGTCACTGAACTAAGAAAACAAAGCCTGAAATAAAAATCACAATGGATGTCAATACAATTTAAACGTTTATATGCGGTCCTTACTTTAACATCATTAATCTGTGCACCTTACCAAACAACTTCTTCTGAAACAGGAAGCAGTTACTGGGCACAGCAGGCGTTTCCTGCCTGGCCACCGTGGACGACTGGCTGTTGGAGGGATCCCCTAGACTCATATTCTGCAGCTGCCGCTCCAATTGGGCCACTTCATCGTCCCGCAGGCGGACAGGCTACAAGTGGACACGTGGCATTAATTTTATTTGTCAGCATAAATCTCAAATGAAAAAATTCAAAAATGTCACAAGGCCCAGTCGCCACACAGAAAACCTCATCATGCCCGTGTCCTGAGGTGGCAGCCAAAAACACTCTTCTAGATGCCACAACACCCTCTGGGCTCCAATGGATATGAGAAGCTCTAGAGCCAAGTCCTGGTCCCAGGGGGCCACCTTGTGGGCAGGTATCCCAACTCCCTAAACAACTCTCTGTCACACACACACACGCACAAAACCCCTTTACCAGGCCAAATTAAGCCAACAAGTAGCTCAGGTAAGCAGTGGCACCGTGGAATTCTGCAGATTAATGTGCCCTTCAGGCCTGCATTGGGGTCCCCAGTACACAAGTGTTCTTGGCACGTTTGCTGAGCGTTACCTAGCAACAAAATCTTAGCAACGCAAATATTTAAAGCAGAGTCACGGACAGAGAACGTGTGGGCTTTTTGATAAATCATATTCTGATAAGAGTTGTCTAAATATATCTCGAGAACACGAATTAATATCCTCAGCATACAATCAAGAAAAGGCTGGAACGTTTACACCGGTTGCTGGTATGCAAGAGACCGACACAGAAATCCCTATGTTAAATTATTTACCGAATTTAGGCATCTCACAGTACCGCCGCCATTAGCAGTTTTACGCCCAATTACGAACTTCAATATACATCAGCCCACGGAGACCAGCGGACTCAGACCTGCAGTGAGGTGGGAAAAAAGTACTGCTAAGTTATCACACACGATACACGGCACTATTTATCGCGTGCTTGTACCACATTGCCTTCGTCTAAGGTTTCGACTCTACCAAGTTCAAACCACTGCCTCATCAGAAGACTCGACAGCCTCTTATAACACTGAGGTCCTCATCCACCCGATGCCGTACAGAAAACGCGGTGCCAACTGTCAAGGTGTCACTGCGGCAACAGAGCCAACCCCTTCCGCACTCACCTGTAAGGAATGGATGTGATCTAGGCAGAGCTCCTGGTTGCCAAGGCACTGATCCAATAGCTGAGCACCAGCCTTAAGCTGAGTGTCCACACCGAAGTCATCCAAGCTGTAGAGGACCCGGAGCGCATGCTGCGTGAAGAACTGGCTGACCGCACCAGCGGCATAGCTGTCCAGGAACCTCCGGCACACAACGGAATCGACAAATTTGATCTCCACACCCAGGGAGGGATCGGCGTCGTGCAGCTTGAGGATCTCATAGCCTTGCAGGCCACCTGCTGTGTCTGCAGGATAGACAGAGGCAACATGGAAGCAACATTGACCTCTGCTGGGAAGTCAACATCTCTTGGGTTGGATTCAGCAGGCAGGGCACACCATGGATTTAAGGTGGTGGGGGGGGGGGGGGGGCACAAGAAAACTGTACTTCCAAGTTCTTACTGTCTCGCTTGGTGTGAATGCAAGAAATATCGGTGAAGTTACGAAAGAAAACAAACCTAAAAAGTAAAATGGGTATTTGGCATGGCTTTTGCCTGCCTTGTACTTTGGGTTCTTGGCCATAGTCACTGTACAAAGAGTTTTTCCCATCACACGTGATGTGGGAGCCATAAGACCTCTCCTTATTTCCCTGCCACGTCCGGGCCGAGTTCCCCGCACTGCTCCAACAGTAGCGGAAATTTTCAATGACAGCACTTCAATCCACGAGGGTCAAAATAGGTCTGGAGTTTCGTGTAGTTTAAAACAAACTCGGTGCACCTTAATTCAATCGGCTGCTGGGTCTTACTGACATTGTCATGCACAAGAAACAAACTGCTTGGCACGGTACAGCATCACCAGGTCTCTGCACCATTCCTCAAAGACCCAAGGCGAAGATGCAAGATGCATATTACAGGAGTCAGTGTGACTTGGACCTACGACCAGAATTCATTTTACAAATTACGCTCAATGCAGTTATTATGTCGCACTCCCACAAAAGCGTTCAGAAAAATTGAGTTCATATGAACTACACCTAAAATAAAACCACAATGAATCTGAAAACAAAGGAACTGGACTTTAATTTGTGAATCGCATATTTCACAAAACAATGTTAAGGTATGGGCAACAGGCGCTGTAGGGTGGAGAGATGCAACCTTGCGCTCAAAGGACTCGGGTTCAAGTCATCCTTTTAAGGCTACTTGATCGCTATGGGAAGCATTCCGGCTGGTGTGTCTGTTCTTTCTCTGTCTTTGCTTTTGACCCGGTGGTCCAGTGTTGTTGTTCATTAAAAAATGAATGAACGAATGCCTGAATAGAGCCTTGAACTAAGGGAGCACCATGGCCCAGATTGGCAAAATCTGAATGTGCCGCTCTCTGGCACCCACCTGACAGCGTAAGCTTGATGATTTTGAAAAGGCCAAATTTCTTCTGTGGATCCTTGTAGACGGCAGGCAAGCTGACCTTAGGAGAGGTGGAGTCCAGGAAGAGGAACACGCACCCTGTCCACCCGTCACCCACACTTCTTGTGGTCATTTTCTGAAACACAGTTAGAGGAGGACAGCTCATGAAAACGATCATTCGTCATCGGTCAGCTGGCAGTTTTCTCCAAGCGACTTGCAACGTTGGTGCTGAAAAAGGCAAGTATGCATCCGTTTAAGCAGCGGGACACTTGCTGCTGTGCCAGTGCAGGGAAAGGACATCGGTGGAGGGCATGACGGCGGGAGAGGCGGACCTCAACTGCTAAGGCTTTGCGGCATTCGCCCCAGCCAAATGTCAGAGACCGAATAACAAAGACGCCATTCTCGGCGACCTGTGCACCCAGAGATGTTCGCTAAACATTTTCCAGCGTGCGTCCTGCTTTTGGGCGGAGGTGTCGGCTAAGGCACGGCTCTCGGTCCGGAGGGCGCCTGCATGCGTGCAGTTTCCATTCACCTTTCCATCGGTTACGTCCATAGTGCGCGCATCACCGTCGGCCGACTCCTCTTGGTCCGCTTCTCTTTACAGCTGCATGTCCTGGAGCTGCAACACAGTCAACATTGAGGTGGACACAGCTCGGCTCACAAGGCCTGCGGCAGCCCTTAAAACGCAGCTTCACCCATGAGCCGAGCGGCTTCGTTTTGTGTCCTTTCAGAAAAGCGGTTTCCTTGGAGAAAATGAAAGTAATCGTTGTGCGGCAACATTTACGCTGCACCGTGCGAGCACCTCGCATCTAACGTCGGCGACCACTGGGGCACGCAGCGGGGCGGCTGTGCGAACCTGCCGGAGTGCGCCGAAGGTATCCGGGTCAGGCCGTCTCCGACACAGGAAACGGAGCCAAAAGAGCGCGGAGGAGCAATGGCCGCTTCGGCGGAAACCCGCTCGTGGGTCGCCGCGCTCTCGGCGCTCCTACGCGTTTAGAGCTCCGGTGACCTGAACGAATCCCTGACGGGGGGACGTGTCTGCCGTGGCCCAACACCCAGCGTCACTCCAACGCAGCGCCTCAGAGCCCCAAAATGCATCAGCAGGCGCGGCGCGGCGCGGCGGCCGCTCTTCCTCAGCGAACGAGCGCCGCAGCCCAGCGAGACGCCTTCTCGCTCGGCCCGCGTTCCCCGCGAACACCCGTACAGCCCTGCGCCCAGGTCGCCATTCCGCTCGCCCGTCAGACAGGGGACGACTTACCGTGCGAAGTGACGGGTAAATACCCAGCATCCAAGTTGACGGGGGACAAAACACTCGGGTAGTTTTCGAGCGATCGGATTGGAGAAGAGCGCGCCGAGCTTCGCCCCCGCGATTGGCGCAGGGAATGCCCCGCCGTTGGCAATTGGCTGGTACCGTCCAGGCGACGCCAGTGACGTAGCAGGAAAACTCGCTGGAAATCCCGACTTGCACTCGCGTTCGTTCGTAGTTGCGGCCGCGCCCTGACGAGGCGACGACGACGGCGACGGCATGGAGCTCCCCGAGGAGGTGCTTGCGCACATATTTTCCTACCTGCCGCTGTCGGACAGGTACAGCGCCTCCCTGGTGTGCCGGACCTGGGCCCAAACCATGAGCTCCCCCTCCGTGTGGCGCTACACCGAAGTGAGGTTGGTGAGCGGGGCTCCGCCTGAGCGCCAGTTTATGCGCGCGTCTCTCCAACGCCTGTGGCTGTGCGGTACAGCATCGGCCTGAATGGCGACACAGTCAGCGCGCCGGCATGTGGTATTTTTCAAGGCCCGTCGTTATGTTCGCGCTGTATTTTGGCTCCTGCCAGTGCCCGGCCGCGGCCGCTGTTGTTCCACTGTAATGAATGTTAAAATATTAAGAAACTTGGCTGGAAAATGGCAAAGATCCCCCCCATCCCACACACCACCACTGAATTATTCCTGGTTTTTGGACAGATGCGAGTCCGGAGCAAAAGACCGTGGCCTCCAGCATTTCTGCCAGCTGCTGAGGATGGTCCAGCATCTCAGAATCAGCGTGTGCCAGCTGAAGGAGGCGGCGAGCCGCGACATGGCCGTGCGAGTGCTGAACCACGCTGCCCGCAAAGACAACCGGCTAAGGAAGCTTTGCGTGTCCTGCGCAGGAGACTTCCCGCTCTTCTACTCCGGCGAAGACATCCTGAGCAGCATCGACACGGCGCTGCTCGACGAGAGCAACGGTCTGTCGCTCCACGAGGTGGACTTCAGAGAGATGCCTTTCACGCTCGGCGATCGGCTGATCCGAAACGTGGCCCACCGGAGCCCGAATCTCCGGAAATTGTACATCAACAACCAGACCCTGGTCTGTAACGTGACCGCCGATACCGTTCGGGAGGTGCTGGCATCCTGTCCGCAGCTCTGCGTCCTGGGAGCGTTCTACGCCAGCCTGTCGGAGAGGGTTCTCGGCGTGCTGCTGCCACCCGAAAGAGCGCCGTTCCAGTTGCTGGAGCTGTTCTGCGAGCGATCGGACAAATACGTGCCGTGCATCTCCAACGAGTTTTGGGGGGCCTTGCGAGAGAGACACCCATCCCTTGCTGTCAACATTACCCTCAACCACACCCTTCCTGCCAGGAAGTTCCTGAAGATTCTGCAGCCACAGATGCCTGTGCGCAACCTGGAGCTTATTACCTACACGTACCTGGTGGCCGAGATCCACTTCGTAACTGCCAATTACGGACCTTTTCTGGAAAAGCTGGTGCTGCAGACGACCTCTTCCGCAGAGCTGGACTCGGCCCTGGAAGACGTCGCCGCGTGCTGCGCCCGCTTGAGGGAGGTCCACTGCTACTGTGTGGTCTCTCGGGCTGTCGTTCAGGCTTTCCTCTCCCGCTGCCCACTCTTGTGGAGGTACACGTTGAAGACTCGTAAGGAGCCCCATCCCTGGACATGTACCGTTCTAAAGTGAGACGAATAAATTGGCTCCGAATCTGCAGAAGCTCCGCCTCAGGTAGCATTGGTGCCACGTGTGAAACATGGCTTGGCTTGCGGTGACATCTACCTGATTTCCTGCAGGGTTTACAGTGCAAGAACAGAGGGACTATTGGAACGCTCCAGGCAAGCGGCCCCATATCTGATACGCAGTTACACTTGATAAGTGCAGAGGCCACAGCGGCAGCGCTTCTCCTGTTCCTCACCCTGAAAGCAGCTCCGAGAGACAGCTTGTGAGCCAGATGCCAGGCCTGACAGTTGTTGCTGAGGCCACCGCAAGTCAAGCATAAAGACTTGAACATAGTTTGAATGAATTTACACAGGAAAATTGTTTACAAAAATGAATGTCACCACAATTTGCCCTAAAACCTTTGCTTAAACATGATGTACTGTTAAAATGCACAATCCTGGTACCTCCTTCCTCACATCCTGACAGAAAAGAAAGTACGAACAAACTCAAAACGCTTTCGTCCAGATTGAAACGGCATCTAAAAAACATCCAAAATTCTCTCAACTTGATTATTATATAGAAATGCCGCTTTTCACACAATTGCTAAAGGTTTAAGCAATGATTTAACTTCATGCAACCTATGTGCTAACTAGTAATGCAGTCATTTCCACCGAGATAATAGCAGCCACACACGCCTTTTATTACTAAAATTTTGAGGATCTATATTTCTTCTTTAGAGTAATGAAGATGCAATAAATGCAGTGTGTTTTTGAAATTGCTGTGCAGAAAATATTGGCATGACTTTGGAATCACTGATGTTTGAAGAAGTAAAAGGGAAAGTTGACGAATAAAACTGTAAGTGTCTTTGTCCCCGTGTCCACCGAGGACCTTTCCCTCCCGGGCCTGTGTACCGAGCCTCCGGCCCGAACGCCCGTGCCTACCAGGAGCAGCCTGTAGAGAACGCTGTTGTGCAGGCCTCTTTGCAGTTCGCCCTGGGCCATCGTGCTCTCGTCGTCCGCAACCTGACGCTGGTTGCGCCTTCATGTTTATTACACACGGTTCACGCCTGCTCGGTCTTACTTTTTTGAGATTCATGCATTTTGGATGGCAGGCGCCTTGTCTGTGTTCGTGGGTCGCTGGCACGGAGAGCCGTTTTGGCTGAGAACGGACAACTGTCGTCATTATAGACGCAGCGCTGTTTCTAAGGAGTCAGCTTCCACCAAATCGAGATCTTCAGATCATTTAGAAAGTGGGCAGGCGCTTTTTCAGCAGAAGACTAAAAGTGGGTTTGTGATTCAAACAGGGGTCCGCATGAAACCGTTGTCGCTCTGGCCAGAGCCGTTGCTGCCCTGCCCGCAACACCCCTGTCCAGTTGCGAGCAGCCCGCAGTGTGCAGAGAACACAGTTCAGCGATTCCCGCTCTGGCAGGAAGTTTGGCCGCGCCCTCGGCAACAGGCGCAGGCGTGTCGGGAATCTCCTTCCCAAAGGAGCATCTTGGTACGTGGCTCACCTGTCCTGAGCATCCCGACATAAAGTGCGACAACACGTGCATCTCTCTACCCGGGTGTGTTGTGACCGAGTGCCGTGAGCGCTGCAGTCCAGCGCCTGTCCGCCGTCTTTGACCTCCGAGACAGATCTCGCGCGCTGCTTTCATGTGCGCTGCGTAGGAAACCTGTCTGTCCTTGAGCCCAGAAGTCATCAAAGCTGGGACATGGAGAGAGAAAGAAAGGCATCGCTTTTATGCCCTCGCTGCAATAATTTTTCACTCACTTGCTGACATACAAGTTCTCCCGTGTGCAGCTGGAACCAGCGGAACTCGGGCCTCAGCCTGGGCTTCACGCCTCTCTGTATGGTTCACGTAGCGCCGGCCAAGCTCGCGCTGAGCACCTGGCTGCACAAAATGACCGCAGGCTACGTGGACCCCAGCTGTGCCCCTTCACTCATTGAAGAGGCATCCTGGAATAAAGCACCGCTGCTTATTCACTGCGGTGGCCGCAGCATCGTCATCGTCCTCATCAGCAGCAATGCGGTTCCAGCCCCCTGTCGCTCTGTGCTCACGTGTGAGCAAGCAGGTCCACAGGGGGCTTTGTGTGCCCAGTGTGACTCGGGGCCGTTATTCAGACCTTTGTCGTGTCCGTATTGTCTGCTGCGGGAGCTCATTGTTGTGCTGCGCAGCCGTGGTGGCAGCGGCAGGTTTGTGCTGACACGGGGCCTGCGGGGGCCTGCGGGGCTCATATGGCTGGAAGACAGGATCGGCACGAGGCTCAGTCGCCGGTGGAGCAGCCTGCTGGGCACGGATATGGACTAGGAGAGGAGCCGCTGCCTCCCAAAGAACACTACCCACACGCGACACAGCCCCGCAACAGGCATAGGCATGCAGGAGTCCCCTGGCTCGCTGGGCTCGGATGGCAGCTACGGCAGCAACGTCCCCGCCTTCCTCACCAAACTGTGGACCCTGGTGGAAGACCCCGAGACCAGCCACCTCATCTGCTGGAGCGCGGTGAGTGACTGCGTCTGTCCCCTCTGGCGCGGCCTCTTGGAAATCGAGCAACCGCAAAAAGAAAATGTAAATATTATTCTTGTTCGCTGCGTTATTCTGAGCTTGGACACACTTGAGTATTACAAAATGACGCACCCCTGCGGCGCGAATGACAACAGCGAGCACGGCCCCATGGACGTTGTGTGTCAGGCCTGGTTGAGCCTGAAGGCGAATACAGACGCGCACCGCGCACATTTCTGGTTCTTCGATTGTTACGTTTTTGTAAACATTAAGAAATGGTCAGATCGAGTGTGAAGAATAACATTTTATATAAAAAAATCAGATTATTCTGCAGCCCGCTTTTTCATTATTACTTTTGCCATCCTGTCGGCCAAGCGAATCCGTTGACCGCCAGCGTGCTGGGGCCACGGCGGTGTCTTTCTCATCAGACACTGTGCTGCGCTGCTCACCGCTTCCTCCTTACCCTCTCGTTCGCACCACACTGCGTGCTGCCGTTCAGCTGACCCGGGAAGGCATAGGTGAATCCTTCATTTACTGCCCGTGGCTTTCAGGTCAGCCTTGTCGCACGGGTGCATGGGACCCCATATTCTGTGCTGTAGTGAAGCAATGATCGCGCCGCTCGATGGGAAACATCTCATCTTGAAACAGGAGCCACAATGGCAGGGGCCTCTAATAATAAAGTCATTTTGCGTCCCTGTTGACCTTTATTTAGTGTCCAATGCGAGTTCCCTCGTTCGATAACTAAACTCCACACGATCGAGCCATTTATACAGCAGGGCTTTCTTACAGGAACACTGACCAAGGGCCCTGCAGCAGGAGGTGGGCTTCAAACAGGACTCTTCGGCTCAGAACGCTGTTACTTGCTGCCAGTGTAGTAGGCTGTATTAATAAACATACCGTCATATTTCAAATACTTTAATACAATAACGCTGGCTTCAAAATGTCATCCACGGAGGTTCCGGTCCAGTCGTCTGCAGCGACTCAGAAAAGGCCTCCGGGACTGAGAATTACGGGGTGCACACATACAGCAAATTCATAACTGAAAGGGCAACTTCTTCTACGCGCCAGGGCAAAATTAAAACCGTAACTCCACCGCCCCCGTTGCCGGCACCACCGGAGCTGCTGCGTGTCATCGGCCAAACATTTCATTCCTCACTTGTGCTGCCTGTGGATTCTGTTTGGGCAGCAGCCCTTACGCTGCTTTCAGTGCAGCTAAGGGAACCCAACGGAGTAAAAAGCTCTTTCAGGCCCCACAGGTGACTGAGGACAGCGCTCTCAACACCTGGATCTGTTCTGTTCCTCCAGAGTGGCACAAGTTTCCATGTATTTGACCAAGGCAGGTTTGCCAAGGAGGTTCTGCCCAAGTACTTCAAACACAACAACATGGCGAGTTTTGTAAGGCAGCTCAACATGTGTGAGTATTAGCACGGTGTGTGTGTCTTAATGTTGGCTGCAGGCAAGGTGACCTACCTGTGGACTAAGTGGTCAACCTGCTCCTTGTAGATGGATTCAGGAAGGTGGTGAACATTGAACAAAGTGGCCTGGTGAAGCCGGAGAGAGACGACACCGAGTTCCAGCACCTGTACTTCCTGCAGGGCCACGAGCACCTGCTGGAGCACATCAAGCGGAAGGTGGGTTTGCAGTGGTGAACACAAACACACACACCTGAAAACATCAATTGCGCTGCTCAGCTCGCTGATACTTAAACAGGTGTACAGGTGCACATTTATTACTTTTCCAAAGTGATTTACATTGAGTTCCTTGCTCCTCCAAAACAGAGTCTAAAGGCAGCAGCTCGAACTGCCTCAGTGCTTGCTGGACCTGAAATAGGTTGCAAATATATGAGTAGACAAAACCAAGTTAGACCGACACTTGTGCAAAAGGGCCTGCGGTATAAACACACAGACTTAGCTGTGCCCCTGGGACGACATGCAGGTGTCCATCGTGAAGAGCGAGGAGACCAAGGTGCGTCAGGAGGACTTGAACAAGCTGCTGTATGAGGTGCAAGTGCTGCGCAACCAGCAGGAGAACATGGAGTGCCAGATGCAGGACATGAAGCAGTGAGTCCTTCTCCCTCCCTCAAACACACACTTTGCTATATAGCTTGAACAAAGTCACCATACAGCATTCTGCACCGGTGCTCCCAAACACACAAAGGTGAGCAGCAGCTCCTGCATCACTGCAAGACCATGAAGGACACCACCCCAGTGTAGCCATGACCCCTAAAAAGTGGGTCCTGCTGTTTCAACCCATTGTTTTTGGCTCAGTTTGAATGCAGTGCCCTAGAGCCACATCAGGTGCTGCTGGTCAGGTAGGCAAGGTGAATTATTCCTACCTGCTGCTGTTCTAGAATCGGGAGCGAAACACAGGGTGGTGAATGACAGCACTGCAACCCTGAATCTGAAATTCAAAAATGCAGCCACCGTGTAAAAGAACAGTACTAAACACCTGGAATGGGGATTTTGGAGTCAGGGGTGAAGTGGAATTGAAACGATGCCATGAGGCCTCGTGCGGACATGGGGTGACTGCTCAGCTTTCTGTCCCGTCTCCCCGCAGCCAGAACGAGGTGCTGTGGAGAGAAGTGGTGTCTCTGAGGCAGAACCACACGCAGCAGCAGAAGGTGATGAACAAGGTGAGGCCCTGATGCACTCATTCACGCTCTGCAGCTCTGGTGTCTCTGCCCACTCTCCAGACCACTTGGCCACACCGTCCCCAGGGCTCCCGGCTGACCGTGCAGCAAAAAGGACAGCATTTAGTTGTTTATTTCAGATTTGCTGCTGTTACATCTTTTGTGTGTGTTTTGCACATGTATGGCTTTTCTCTTCTGCTGAATCATTGTGTGTGTGCACGCGCGGTTTATTTTGCCTGCTGTTCTGGGTCTCACTCTGTTCAATGGCTCCTTTTTTATACAGCTGATCCAGTTCCTATTCAGCCAGATGCAGCCAAACACACCCAGCTCTGTTGCAATGAAGCGGAAATTGTGAGTACCAGCACTTAGAACCAGTCTCCTTCGAGGTGTTTTCTTTCTCTCTCTCTCTCTCTCTCTCTCCCTCTCTCTTCCACTCACACACACACCCACACACCCGTGTGAAGATTACACTCAGCTCCGTACAGTCAGCTGACCTCTCTGCACAGAACCCCAATGAGGGATGAATGGAGTGAACACTGCTGAGTCAGATCTGCTGACTGTTCGCTCCCAACACACCACCCCCACCATTTGCCCCGTGGCCCTGCAACCCGCTGAACCTGGGCCACGTGGCCCTCCATACACTTTTGCCTTATCAGCATAAGTGACCTTTGCAAGCAAAACTGTAGCGCAAGACCACAACAAGGGTGTGGAAACCGAGCTCAGAAGCTGGACTTTGTTCTGGCTGCCCTGCAGATGGACTGCTAGTTTGGTCATAAGGAGTTCCATTTTGTGCTCCGAGCACAAATACTCCTAATTTTCTACGTATCAAGCAGTCTTTTAACACCCTTTTGCTCAGTACTGCATTCAGTTTAATGCAAGGCATTCTTTTCTACTTGACCAAGACTCCCCGTGACACTCTGTACCAAAGCAGAAAGGCAGGTTTGTCATTACGGCCCTGGACCTCCTTCATGTTTGTTCCTCACCCGTGAAAGTGGCCAGCATTTCCCGCTTTCTAAAATGTCTGTTGCAGAGAGAAAATGGCCTGTGTTCCCACTTCCCAAACTGACTGCTGCATCTCCCAGTTAGCCTGTGTAGAGCTGAGGCACCTTGTTTGTCCCCTGCAGACCTCTGATGTTGGACGATGGCTCCACCAGCCCGCCGGCCTCCAAGTTCAGCCACAGCATGGCTGTGGAGTCCATGCATGAGCCGTACTACATCCAGTCAGTAAGTCCTCCTGCTGTCTGTTTGCGTCACGGTGCTGAAAGCCGACACACCGGTTCCTCCATTACACAGGAAGTTCACCCAATGTGCTTGACACCTTGCAGCCATGTCACATGACCCCATAATCTGTGCACGTCCCTCCCAGACCAAGAATGTTTCTGCCTCTTCCTTCAACACCGCAGCGTTTCACACTCTCTCTTCGCTTACAGCCACCAACGGAAGTCACTCCCTGTTCCAGCAGCAATGCACTGGCTGGAGGACCAATCATATCTGACGTTACTGAGATGTCACAGTCAAGCTCCATGGCAATGCCAGTGCAGACCGAGGATTCCAGGTAAGTGGGGAACAAAATGTGAAGAGCAGAACCTGACTACAAAGTGGCCCATAACTACCCCGATGAGGCTCAGACTGGGACGGCAATGGATGCTCCTTTACATCCCGAGCGTGAAAGGGGCATGCATGCTGCTGGACAGATCAAAGCTGGGGTAACTCTATGTGTCCTCTGGAGGGAGAAGTGTCTGATGCTCATCAAGGAGGAACCGGTGAGCCCAGGGGTCCAGGCCCGTGGTGAGGGGATGCCTCTGGGATCCTGCCAGGTGTTTGCCGAGCCCCCCGTCCTGCCTGTCGCCATGGTTCAGTCCGTCCTGGAGGGCCGTAGCTCTGGAGCTGGAGACAGGAGGAGCAGGAGACCCCTGGAGAGGTTGGGCCATACCACACTGCACGTACAAACACACGAGTTAGAGCAGGAGGCCCAGCCAAGTTCTGGGGGGAAACGGTCCAGGCCGCCTTTTGCTTCTCCTTGTGGCTTTTATCCAGCTCGTAAATCATGCACACAGTAAAAAAGAGTTGGTTGGATGTGGCCCTCCTGGACTCATTGAGCACTATGCATACAGTTGTCTGTGGGCTGCTGGGAGCAGCATCTCAGCAGTACGGTCAGCAGCCAGGGGAGGGCGGTCCTGCTTATATGTGCGCTTGGTCACCAGAAGCCTTTTCGCAGCTCAGGCTGCTGGTAACTATAGAGCTGCTTTTACCGTGTTGCCACAATGCTGAAGGATACATATGTCTGTCCGCTTTAATGGAATAGATGCCATCGAGAACTTCAGACCAATTAAAATGAACACAAGTTTCAAAGAAATAAAAATAAAAATGCGTACCTTCCACAAGAGCCATCCGAATGCCAGTCATTTGCCGATTAATGGCATAAAAATGCACCACGGTCCTCTTGCGTTCACTGTGAGCTTTGCCTGTGGGCCCTACTGTGTTTCTTCTGAGGTCACTTTACTGCCCACTAAAGGCTGAGCCTGGAATCGCAGCTACTTTTCACTCTGCAACAGAAACCTGAGCACTGTGAGCAAAGTACAAAATAAGCTGCAAAATATTCCATGTTTTTGAAAAATTGTCCAAATGGCAAGGAACCAGGGAATGGATTGTAAAAATGTAATATTAGACACCATGCAAAAACATACTGCTGGATGGTAGAGATGTTGATGTATGTTGGGAGACTGACCTCACATTCGCTGCAGACCAGAGATCCCTGACAATGTGGAGAATGTGGACATGAGTCTGGAGGACCTACAGATGCTCCTGAGGACACATCAGCAGGGCATGGAACCTGCAGCAGCCATGGATGTGAGTTCTGTCAAATGGTACAAAAAACATCCAACACGGAAACACCGCGGTGCACAGTGACCTCACACTCGTTCCATCTTTCCGTAAACAGCCTTTCAGCGCCAACCTTCCTTTGAGCGAGTGGAACTTCACAGAAATGGAAGCCAACCTGAAATCGGTGAGCAGCTGTTAGAGAACTCTGGGTTTCTACACTCAGTCGATGTATTATAAGAAATAAGCGCACTCCGACCCGGTCGGGGGGGTGGGGTGGGTGCTGTGCCCACTGTCCCATGCGAGAGGACGCAGTGCCTTTGCAGATGGCCTGTTGCTGCTTGCTGGACTCTGGGTCGGTTGGTGATTTCCACCATGTCTGCCACTCCGGCGCACGTCATTCCTGCCGGGTTCTGGTTCGTTGTGCCGTCCTTTATTCTTCAGCAAAATAATGAGCTGGAACTCAAAGATGCGCAAGAGATGACAAAGAAGGAAACTGAAGGGCAAATCAAACTAATGACCAGGACTTAAACTTTGGTCAGTTGTGGAAACCCAAACGCCTTCCTCTCCTGTGCACCAGTGTTTTTAGTGTGACTACAAAATGTGCCTTTTTTTGTCTATTTAACTCTGTTCACACCTTGCCAACGCACTGTTCGCCCTGTTCTGCAGTACATGTTTCAGCACCAGGACCCGGATGTGTTCGGCAGCACTGGGTGCGAGGCGCAGTGAGCGCCTGAAGGACGCACACGATCATGTCTGCCTCTCACCTGTCCAGGTACGTCCCAGCAAAGCCCTGCTGCTTACACCCTTCTACCTCCTTGTTACCACACCTGCTCGAGTAGCTTTGTGCTGCTCAATCCCTAAGTCTTGCAGGACCGAGTCCAGGAAGTTCTCCACCTCTCCTTCTGGTGGGACTTGAGGGCTTAGTTGAACAGCAGCTTGGCTTTTTGCTCTTGTTCAAATTCTCCTTCAACCCTCTGCACAGTCCCTGAGGTTTAAAGGCCAAACTTCAAACGTCTGTAATTTTAAAGCCGCCCATTGCACTGAGCAAAATGCGACTGAGCTGCAGACAGTGGACAACCTCCAGGTTAACATGAACCTCTGTCTGTCTTGCAGAACTGCTCAACCATAATGGCCATAGGCCGCCCGAATCCTGACAACTGCGGCTGATTTCAGTCGGTAACTTCCGGATTCTCCAGACCGTGAGGGGTCACTTCGCTTGCAGCCTCTTGGCCACGGAGGCTTTGCACAAACTTTCCCCTCCAAACGTGACCCGAATGTGCGCATCTATAGGGAAGCAAAGCTGTCCCCTTTGGGCTCGGAGATGATGACAGCGCACTGTCACCTGTCCTCTCCCGATGGGCCGTGGTCACAAATGAGCTGCGTTTCAGAGTTGGACTACCAAGCGACTCCTCGCCCCCCCCGGGGGTCTCGCATGTTGCACCGGGACAAGGGGGGGGTTTGGCCGCTCGGATGCCCGTGGGCCCGAGCCTCACCCAGTCCATTCCCACAGTGGCCGGCCTTTGTTGCACTTTCTTCCGAGACACCGTCTGCAAGCGGGCTGGGGGGCTTCGTATTTATTTGTATGGAATTTTATCTTTCTGCAACGTGAGTATTTGTAACTGGGTGCATTTTTTTTGAGCAAAGCATGAAAGATTGTTCTTTAGCTAAACATGATAGTTCCTGCAATTACCTTTTTGAAAGATATCAGTATTTTCCAACAAGGACGACCATATCTGCTTTTTGCACAATATTTTGAGTCTGTATTGATCAGTTTTTTTCCAGTTTTTCTTCCGACAGTACTTTTGTGTAGAGGTACTGAGGAGCTTTGGGGACTTCGTCCTGTAACCAAATGCTGTCCTTGAGACACTGCTTCACTCGACTTGACGGAATGCGAACGAATGGCTTTGACAGAAAGACATCGCTCCCGCATCTCCAACCACTTGTGGTGAAGGTGGCCCAACTGAGACTTCCTCTAGGTGTGACTGACAGGCAGGTTCTGCTTCTTGTGGGACCAAGTGTTGCTTGCAGAGGTGCTCCATGGCAGCAGAGGCGTCAGCTCCCTGTTCCTGCTCACACAGCTGGGTACCGGGGCAGATTTGCCCCCCGAGTCTCGGGGTGAAGCACCACGCTCGGTGGCCTCAACTTAAGAAATTTGATCTCAGAAAAACGGCAGGGGTTAAGTCTGTACCTTCCTGGGCCCTTGGAAAATAATTTCTGTGCTCCCGAAGTCCAGCAGTACCTTCCCCATGAAGGGGTCAAACCGTCACCCCTCAGTGCACCCTGCCATCCATGTCTACCTCCACCCTTCTGCAGCAGAGGGCCTGATGTGCTCCTCAAGCCCTACCTCCGGACCCCTGGCCATGGAGCTGATGACCAGTGTGCTCCGTGCACTGTTTCTGCAGAACCCTCATCATGAGTGGAGGTACAGCGAACAGAAGAGCAGAAGTCAGCAGACCGGTCTGCGTCGAGTGCTAGTGCACAGGAGGCGTTTCTCCCATAGGAACTGCAGTGAATTGGGCACAGGAGGGCTAATCCACCTGAGTATTGGGTAACTGCTGTACAGGGTCACTGTTCACAGGGACCCCTGTAGCTGCAGTGCTCTAGCCAGGGAGCACCAAGTTGCGCTGCACAGCATCTCTTGTGCTGCTCTGCTGGTTTTTTACATTTTCGCCCTCTCAACTGAAGAAATTCAAAGTGCGAATGTCAGCGACATTTCTTAGTATCCTTTACTCGCTGCAGGAATTGAGAGCTTAATGCTCAAAAGGTTGCCGACCTGCCGCTTAGGAAAGCAGCCGCAGCCATTTTTCCACCTGTAGCGCTCAAAGGCTTCTTGCCGATGGTTCAGTACCCAGCTGCACAACCGTAAAACAGCAGTGCACAGCAGATGTTGGTACAACCGTAACAAGGACCGCGAACGTGTTAACGCAGCTGCAGCACTGAGGCCCGTCTGTCTGGCTGCTTTCTCTCCCGTGCATCTTTGGTTAGGACCTCAGTAGTGCCACCGCTAACAGGGCAGTCAAACGCGCTAACAAACCCCCGTGTTTCATTACATCATTAGCATGAGGCTACAACTCGTACTTCTGCACTTTTGTCTTTTTCTTGGATTGCCAACTTTGTGCAATATGACACATCTGTGAGGTTTAATTCTGATGCAAAACGATGACCACTGGAATGTAGAGCCGATGCACCGCAGGTCATTACGCCGCAATGCACTCCCCTTACTGCACTAGGAATGCTCACTGGTTTAGATTTGGTACCATTCAGCCTGTGTTTTTCCTTTTTCTTTTTTACTTGTGCTGGTTTGAGATGAGCTTTTGGCTTAAGGGATTTTCATTTAAATGCAAAAGCTGTGTTCATTTTCTTTTGACGACTGACACTGCCAATAAAGGAACGCAATCCAGGCAGCCCTGTGCGGACTTCCTCATTCCTTCCTCCACAATTACATCTCGGCAAAAGCACTTCACAGGTCAAACCTGTTTGCGAGCAGCGGCTCTCTGCTCCAGCACACAAACGGTGCACGATTTTGGTCCCATCGACTCTCAGCCACCGAACTTAATGTACAAAAGCAAGAATGATGCACGAAAACAAACAAGAGCTGTTGTCAGTTGTGCCTTTATTTTCCTCAGCGCGAGTACAGTCCTGTCTTGACTCCGCTGTTAGTAAACTGAACTCGTGCGTCCGCCTCTTCATCGAGCCAAACTGCACTTCACCACCGGTCAACAATTGTCCTTGTCCAAGTTCAAAAAAGGGGCTTGTAAGACACAAAGGAGGATCCAGCTTCACTCATAATACACAAAGGAAAAGTCGTAAAAGGAGGCTCCCCGGGGGCTGCTTCCCTGTGGCTCCACACTCCTGTGGTTGACATGCTTGACAAACTTGAGCGTCTCCTTGTCCCGGTACACCAGAGCCAGCGCATTGTTCTCTGGGGACACAGTGAGCAGCTGCAGGCCACAGGAAGATGACAAACCTTGAGATACTCAAATGGACGACCATGGCAGCAGTCCCAGCCTCCGACGTGACGTCAGCCTCACTGCCCCTACGTACTGGGACGCGGCCGAACGCTGCGTACGCTACAGTCCCGACCATCTTGAGGGACCTCGTCGCCCCCCCCCCCCCCCAACATACTGCACCCTGTACACAGACAACGGGTCCGATGGTTGACTCAACCCTCACTCACCTCCTCGTCTTCCCCGCTGGCGATGTACGACGTAAAGCCTCCGAATTCTGCCTGCCATTCTGAGGGAGAGAAGGGTCATGAACGTCACCGCCTGCGTTCTCCTCTGCGCCCCTCCCCATCTTTCCCAGCACACAATGGGCCCCCAGCCTCCTACACACCCTCACAGCCAAAGAAGAGCAGCAGATCCAAGGCAAACTCTGTGTTGTCCAGGTCAGTGTCATGGACAAGGGTGTAGTCCCCGTGTCCCCAGCAGCGCAGCTCCCCTCGGCAAAGCGGAGTGCTGGGTTCTGGACAGAGAGGAAGGTCAGCAGGTGCTCAGCTAGCAAGAAACAAGGTAGGCGCTCCTCAGTAAGGTCAGCTCACCTTTGGCACGTTTCTCCTGTTTCTCACACTTCTGGTTTTCGGGCAATGAGGGTGGAGAGGGGCCGGCTGCTTCTCTGGCGCCCTCCTCATCCTGGTCTCCTTCCACCTCCTCGTCTGTGTCACCCCCGGCTCCCAGGAAGTGCAGCTTGAGGCCGGTGAAGTTGGACAGCAGCAAGAAGAAGGCCTCCGAAGACAGCAGCTCCCAGCAAGCGCTGACACACGGGGCCAGGCCCGGCTGCTCCGCCCACCTGTAGCTCCTGCTCCCAAAACATTTATGTTTATTCCTTTGCCAGATGCTTTTCTCCAAAGCAACCTTGTGTTAACCTGTTTAAAATGATGTCCAAAATTACACAGCTGGTTAATTGTCACCAAATGAATTCAGGCTAAGGCCCCTAAAAGCAGGAGGTGGGATTTGAGCCTGGCCCTTTGAGTCCAATGTTAGCAACTGTAACCACTACACCACCTGCCCTGCATTTATATACACGAGGCAACTCTCAAAAAAACATCACGGAAAGGTTTTGGAAGCCCCACCTTTTATTGGGGGGGCCCTTCCTCATCCACTGGATCTCATTCTGCTTCAGAGCTTCATTCACCTGCTTGAACTTGTCTGCCTAAGAAGAGCAAGAGTCATCACTCTGAGGCTGAGCAAAGGACGAGGACGTTTCCCAGACTGCAGAGGTCAGCGTGCAGCCGGCACCGGCCTCACCTTCAGGAAGTTTCTCAGAAGGATCTCTGAGCTTTCCTCAAACTCCTCCTGTACTTGGGCCTGGTATGCCATGTCTAGGTACACAGGGTTGATCCACTCTAGCAGCAGCTCCTCCTGCAACAAAAAGGCAAAGGGATTCCAACTGTTCTGGCCGCCATGACGCAACTGAGCACCACACAAACCGGTGCATTTCCACACAGTTCCTGACACAAAAAGCGCGTTTCACACAAAAGTACACGACAACTTTGAAGGTCCTGTCAGGCTTGTACGTCAAACCTAAGACCGGGAAACTTTAAGAAATACAAAAAGGTTTTTTTTCCCCACACTAAACCCAACTGTTACTACTCTTTTTTAAAACAGCTGCTTAATTCCACCATCTTGGAAAAAGTTAAGCTGCTGACCGGAGACGCGACAGCACCCCCAGCAGCAGCCCTTCACTCACATCCCGGGGAAGGTGTGGGCTTCGGGGGGTGGCTGGCTCGACGTAGCGAGGAGGTCGCTCCAGGGAGCTCCCATGGAACCAGCCGCTCACAGACAGGCGGCACTTCTCCTTGGAAAGGACTTCAGCCACCTGGATGAACAGACAGACACTACCTCAAGAACCTGCACACGAGGCACCCCACACACACACACACACACAGCCAAACTCAGACCCTAGGAGCTGCGAGACACCAGGGCCACCGGTTGCACCAGTGCTGCACAGGAAGAGCGGTTGCGACAGCACTGGACTCCTACCTGGTGGAAAGAAACAGGTGAGACTTCAAAGAAAAGTAGTGTATTCCAGGATGGAACAAGGGACTTCACCACCTCCCTGGGCTGGTTGTTCTCTACAAAGGAAAGGAGACAGCAATAGGAGACCCTGCACTACTGGCTGGAGGATGGTTACACGGGGTTCTTCTGCCTCCCACCCTTTGTTTCCTCCAAAGCGGCTTGAAAGCAATGATGGGGAAAAGGAGGCAGGTGGAAGTGCACGACCGTAAAACAGCAGTGCGCGGCAGATGTTAGTACGACCGTAACAAGGGCCACGGACGTGCCAGGTGGAAGTGGAACCGTGCACTGACTGACCATCCACATCATAAAGGTCCAAGGTGCCGCCATCGCCGCTCTCCCAGGGACGAACCAGGTAGAGGATGAAGGCAATTCTCCTGCCCTCCAACTCATCATCGTGACACAGCAGCACATCTGATGGAGGCAGAGACAGCGGCCATCAGCCAGGCCAGCACTTTTTCATCAGTTCTTATGTCTCATATGTATGTGTGTACCGTGACTGTGTTGTATGCTCTGAAATCTCAGGCATCTGCTCGTGAGCTTTGAAGTGAAATCTTTACTAAATGGAATTTCATGAGTAAATACAAAAAAAGGAAAGTTCCACATCGACATGATGAAAGTGTGCTTATTTCTAAGATTTCTGTGTGAGGCTTCATAAATGCTGAAATAAAAAGGCAGGGATGTTGTGTGCAGGTCAGACTCAAGAGCACAAAACACATCAAGCTGAGACCGGTGCTGCGAAAACCAGGGGAAATGCTCACCCGTGTATTCGTACTTGGCGCAGGAAATGTCAACCATGGGCTTCAGGTCCACATGAAGAACATCTGCCAGCCAGAGACGAAACTGCTCAAACAACATGGCCCTGTGGGGAGTGGGGGGGTCTCACAGTGAACACAAGGGATGCTGCACCCAGCACACATTTACAGGAACAGCACTGCCCTGCAGGGACACAGTTCTTCTGCTCAAGCGGACCGCTGAGCACACACACACACAAATCGGTTTTCCTGTCACTGCGGGGACTTCACACTGCGCATCTGAGTCAAACGGCAAAGTTTAAACCCTTCTCCAACAAAGGATCCTACCTCAGTCCTGCAATGTGAGGCTCCTTCCGATTTTTCAGATCATCAGACTGCCAAAGACATAGCAGTGCATTTCTGCGTTACATTATTGACATTATTGTGCCAAAAGCTATTTGGATTCTGCGCGAGAAACACACACAGGGCTGCCTTCAGATGCACCCGCTCCTTATTCACCTGTTTGAACTTGTACAGATCGTTTGACTTTTCGCGAAAGCTCAGCTCCAGCAGTTCCTTCTCCAGGTTCTCCAGAAAGCCCTCGCTCTGGATGAAGTTCTTCACCACGCAGTGTGGGAAAGGACGACAGTCCAGCTCTATGGGCCCTAAGAAGGAAGGAGATCCGTGAAGACCCTTTTTGCAGAAGTACAACCTCACCGTGTGGGCTTCCCCCGACAGAGTCCCGCACTGGCACGGAACAGCGAGGCCATCCCGTTGGGCACCCAAGCGCGGCTGCTGAACTGACCGTGTGCGACGCGCTCCTTCTTGAGCCACGCTTCCTTCATCTGGTCTCTCACAGCTGCATCGTCGATTATTCCACAAATCTTCGCTGTCTCCTCTCGTTTATCCTTCTTTTTTCCTCTCTGCACTCCGTCCACATCGTTTCTCCTCCTTTTCGAACTCATCCCGACGCATGGAGAGCGTAGTAACGGGAACGGGGCGCGGGAATTGTGCGTCACTGTAGTTTGCCGGAAGAACTACAACTCCCAAGGAGGAGTGGACCGGAAGTGCAGGCCTCGCGTGTGGTCAAAATTCAAACCGTTTCGTGCAGCGCGGCCTTAGGAAGCTCTGCTTTGGCATCTTAACACAAGACAAACATCGTGAGCCGTTGGAAAACGGTGCTATTCGAAGCCCTGCGCTTTGTGTTGCTCACTTTTGCCCTGTAAATATTCGCCTAAATTGAGTTTAGAACATGCGCTCACCTGCTTGGCCCTCATAATGGCCCAGCTCATGTAGGCACACTTTCTCCCAGAGCCTGCAGGACACGACACACCGAGCGCGATGGTGAACACCCTTGACACCAAAAACTGAAATGCCTCCACGGGAAGACTGTTTTATTATTAAAAAGGCCATGACATTGAAATGTACAAATAAAACTACTCAGACATGTTTTCCTTTACCACACAGATGCAAACTTCTGAAGGAACATAAAAAGCAGACTGCCGCGTCACTGGAAGAATACAGTAACCACTGGAAATTAAAAACAAAAAAGTACCAAAAAATTTCTATAAACCACATATAAAATTTTTCAGATACAGTGTGACAAGCGCTGTGACGAAGATCCTGGTTACTGCGCTGTTCTGGTTCTGCACAGGATCTGTGCTCCCACGGACGGACTTCGGCAACAACGCTGCTCACACCGCTCAATTGTATATAAAGTTGAACCTAAAATCATCAAAATACACACAAGAGCATGAATATAAGCACCCCTGTACACAACCCCACATTTTTCACTGCTTAAATTGTTCAAAAACAACAAGGGAGAAAGTTACCTGCTCAGCAGCTGTGGGAGGCTCGATATGATGGGACCGTAACCGGGGGCGTTGTCGTAGAGCTCAAAGAGGGGCGCTGCCACCAGCTTGTAATTCTTAGGGACAGCAAACAGGGCTGTGTGGCACAAATACACGGCTGTTATCGCTGAACATCTCTTACGGGACATCGGGTGCTGCTGTCCTAAGGACGTGATCTCAAGGATCGCAAGCAGACAGCAGAGGAGGGCTGCTGGCACTGCGGTCCGAGCGGCTTCGGTAAATATGAGGTTTGATCAAAAAATACTAGGAATTTTATTCCCTTTACAGAGCCAAGTGTGATGTGCAATTGCTATCGGTGGTTGCGGATGGACATTCGCAGGACCACGCCCCCTCCCCTGTGACCGCTTCCTATTCCCCAGAATCACAAGGCGGCTGAAACAGAGAGGTTTTGATGATGATGACACAATAAAGGTGAATGTGACAAAGGAGCTCAACAGCCTTGGCAGAACATTGGGACAGGCGTGCATCATCCACTGACAGGGGACTTTGAAGGAGACGGTCAGTGCTTAACCTGTAAGCAATGAAAGCTTTAACCTAAACAAAACGTTCCTAGCATTTTTTCCCTATCACCCCTCACATAATTAAATGCGACTTCGCCGTTCTAATCGACAAAACCCAAACCATGACAAATCATCAGGTGAAGGCAGCAGCAAAAAAAAAGGTTTGCTTCCATTTAAGGACGCAGTATTTTTCCAACAATTGTCAGTTACAGAAGGAAATTCTGTTCAAACTATTTTTAATAGAGTGCAGTACAACTTCAATTCAAATGCACACATATTTCTGTTGGGCCTCATCTCATAGGCAGGTTGAAGCAAAATATCTCACCTTTCTCCTGTAGCTGAACAAGAAACAGCTTCTTGTGCTCTTTTGGTTTGGTAATGTGGGCTGGAATATAAGGGTACTACAAGGAAAATTAATAGAAAAACAGCAGCCAGGGGCGTCAGGACAGACCTTTGGCACAACACAGCAAATCATCATTTTGCACAGAGGTGAGTGATACAAGGGAGGTCTGTGTGACTGATCGGGATGTGTAAAGGGGAATCACAAATTAAGACATCAGTGAAAAAACTCGCTTCAAACAAGCAAACCATAAAGAATAAGAAGACTAAACAAAAGTCAACAGTTGAAAGTAAGGGGACGTAAAGGGACATCCATGGGGAAATTCATCTACTGATACAAGAGTTCATCACCCAAGCGTTCACATTCCAGGCCAATGGTCTCTCGTGTATGTAGGCACGGAACCTGGGCAGTTTATCCACAAATATGGGTTCATGTACCACCGTGCCTTGAGCAGAAGAGCGTACATGCCAGGTAATAATTTGATGGCCAAGTTTATACACGCTGGGTGCATATAAAGCAAACTTATCTTTGCATGCGCTGAGTCTTGTTTACCATTTTTGCTCTATTGCATGCAATATTTCAGATACTTCCAAGAAGCACTTTAACTACAAGTTACTTGACAAAATATGGCTTTTTAAAAATGTTCCCAATTCTAACCATATCATCGCTCAATGTCAAAATTCCTATGAGAAGCCACAGTCCTGACCTGCGGGGGCTCAAAGTTGGGCCGCCACCAGTTTCCGATGCAGTCGTCGATCACCCAGTCCTGCTTCACGCCGTCCTGGCGCCCCAGAATCTATGAACAAAAGCATTTTGGGAAAGAAAGCTTATGAGCACCACCTAGGTACCCAACATCCTTTGGCAAACGTGCAAACTGGGAGATGGCTGTGACCGACTGGTGCTTTGGCACTGGCGCCTGTTAACTTTTGACACGGCCCTGCGGCCGCAGAATACCCGTCGCCACATCCACTACGTAGTGCGGCAGCTTTCCCTACACTTCCTGCCTTCTCACCCCCGCATCGGCATAAAAAGCAGCCACTGACCAGTCACAGGGAGGTCAGTAAAGCTGTTACGTGACCATCTCTTCCAAACAGAATTCATATGTAAATAAACAAGGGAACCGGAGCTTCTGCTCAGCTTAAAAGCACAGTTAAAGCCAAAATGTGAATGTTAGGCATTTGCTTTCAGACAAACTTTTAAATATTATAAATGACAGAACCTTTGAGTGAACGATCGGTGGCCCTGGCACATTTTTCAGCAACAATACAGAGCAACACTGCAGAAGAACCGCACACCTCTGCCTTACACCCTCTGGAGTCCTTGGGGGTGTGTAGACGTGACTCAAGCAAACTACATGCAAGGAAGCCCCTTTCAGTCCACTTGAGGGGCAGCGCAAAGACGGCCCTACCGCGACACAGTTGAGACAGTCCAGAGATGTATCGATACCTCGGTCATCAGCCGCTTCAGTCCCTCCACCTCATCTTCACCAGGATTCAATTCTCCTCCAGGCCTGCGTTGCAAAAACACCACAAGCGGGAAGACAACGGTGTGACTCTCTATTGGTGGGGAAACCGGATCAACAGAACACCCAGCGGAGGGTCATGGTGGTCCAGAGCCTAAGCTGGAAGTGCAGGGCATGAGGCAGGGTCCACGCTACATGGCATTATTGGGACAACACCTCCAAAAACAAGCACCCGTGTGCCGGACTGTTAACAGAGTCAAAGTCTGCATGTAAAGCTCCCCACTACAGCCAGACTTTTTGCTGTTGGTGACGTGAACTGGGGTCCGCCTGTGCCTGCTTGCGTCCTTTCGGAGTCCCCGCTCTGGGTGCATTACCGTAAGCTGGAACTATGTTTTGTTCTCTCTCACTTTGGCTCTTTGTCATTCTAACACGCCGACTTCATAATAGTTTGCCTTTCCCTCCAAGTTGTTCTTGTGGCTCAATTTTCTTAACCGAGATGATTAAAACTCTATGATGATTTTATGTTACTTGCAGCACAACATTGCTCACAGGACTGACATCTGAGTATCAGCTAACCTTGTAGCCCTTTTGCTTTGTACGGGCATAAACTCGTAAGCTGCCTCGGAAAAAGGCGGCAACTAAATTAACCGCAAACACTTGACTCTGAACCTAGATGAGCACACCAGACGTTTTCTCGTAGCTGTGACATGGGTTCTGTGTTCCTCTGCAGCGCCGACCAGGCCTCTCCCGGCCCCCACTCACAGCTTGAAGAAGGTGGTTCCGAGCTGCAGCAGCAGCACGTGGGGCAGCCGGTGCTCGTGCACGATGAGCACACCCTCCACCGTGCGTCTCATGCCCAGCTTCTCAAACTCCTCGCGCATGCGCTGGAAGCGTGCGGCCACCGAGCTGTCCTTCTCGTACAGCGGCTCCTTGGTGCCAAACGTGTAGTTTGTCAGCGGGTATCTGTGCGCAACATAAACAAAGAGGCACACTTTAAAGGGACAACACGAACACGGTTTTGTCAACTGCACGGAAAGCGAGTGCAGGGTGCGCCGTGGCCGCTAGCGAGGGAACTGGCCGGGATGACGGCCGCTCGGCTACGAACTTGGGGCGAAGCGGCACAACCTAAAGGCTACCGTGTTAAATCTCTCTTGGGCAAAAGATGTTTCTCAGCTGAAGAAGCGGGATTCTAACCCAATTCACACGCGCATCCAAAGGGAGGCCAGGATAAACGGGAACTCCGTGCCCTCTAAGCATTCGGCCCCAGCATTTTCTTCGTAAGAAGCCGGCATTGCTCCGTTCTGTCGCGGTTCACACGTACAAGGTTTACAGGCAAAGTGCTTCACAGAGTCCTAAGGGAACTTTGCAGCCATCAGACCATCGGCGTGAGTGCGAGCGCCACCACAACACGACGCGGCCCCGAGGGGATGCGCACACGTCGAAGGGCGGAGAGGCCGAGAGGCCAGCATGGAGCCTTGAGGAGCACCAGCCTTTATGTCCCCACAGCCCACGGGAGAAGGTGTGACCACAGAGGTGAAGCCAGAGAGCTGCAGGGAGGCGACTGAAAGCTCACGGCGCCAAAAGGAGACCTGGGGTCTACAGGACTGGCACGGCTCCTCGAGTAACTTTAAGGAAGGCTGGGCTGGGCTGGGCGAGGGACTTACAGGTTGATGGTTCTGTCCAAGGTGAGCGCTTTGCTCGCGGGACTCGCGTACTTGTTGCCGAACTGAGCGACGCCGCGGGGCCACCCGGTCGACGAGCGGCTCGGAGAAACGACCGACATGACTTCGCAGAGCAACGCGAGGACCTGCAGCTCCCCGTCTGAACGACACCGCCTTCGTTTTAGCTTCAACTCGACAGGAACGCCACGAATCCACGATCACAATCGCGCCATCGCGCTGCTCAGACAAAACGACTTCCGGCTTCACGCTGCTTTACGGCACTGCGCTTTGCGACGACGCATCGGTTTGCGGCTACAGCCTGCACCCGCTTTTTGAAATGAAACACAGTTTGAAATATACGCTCAACTTAGTGGTCTTATTGAAAGTCAACGGTAGTGCTTGAAGCGAGCAAAGAGACATTTTTAACTAATAAGTGTGTTTTTATCCGTGTGAAATTTAAGAATCGAATTAAGCAGCCCCTTGGTGTCTCTTGCAGTGAATTTCACGAACGCGAGAAGGCGAAAACGAGAAATGTGGACACGCGTGGCCGCAAAGGCCTTTCCCGGACATCGGGCCACGCGAACGCTTCCGACATGGACGTAAACCAGTTTCGCAGCGCTTAGCAAAGGCTTACGATGGATAAGATGCAATGAGGGGTCAGTCTGGGTGTCTTCTTTACATTTAAGAGCGTTTTCGGAATGAATTCGCGCCAAACTCCCTTTCCGCTCGACGTTGTCCGTACGACACCGCGCACGAAGTGGGCCCGGAAGAGGGACCCGGCTCCTTGTGCTTTGAGAACCCGCTTGCGAGTATTTTCGGGACCCCTTGGAGGCTGCACCCGGATTTAGCGCTTTAGCTGCAGCCGTAGGACTCGGGGGCGGGGGTCCAAATCGCAAATAATTCCAAAAATAAGCCGGTGAGCAGAGAAAAAGGCCAACGTTACAGAATAACGTGTCGACACCTCCTGTCATTGCGGCATTTTAGGCCGGGCCTTCTCACTGCCGGGAACATTTACACAAACGTTGGGCGTTCGAGGATGTTGCAACAGCTGCACGCTGTTAAGCCACAGTTGCAAGCTTCGCTTTTATTTGAATGTAAAACAGTCAGCGAAATATGTGCTCAGCAACAAAGTGTAAATGTACAATTTTCAGAAAATGACATTTACAAACAGAAATGGTGAAACCCAGCTTTACCCCGGTAGAAGCTGAGCTACAACTTTAAACACTTGACTGCACATGAAGAATAAGAAAGCAAGGCTCACAGTTGCAACATTTGAACTATTTGGTCCCTCTTATATGTAAGTGTGAACCCTGACATTTCACTCATTCACTTCTTTATCTGATTTCATCGACGTATAAAATGGGTCAGGAATTATTTACGTAGCTTCGTGCAGTGTTACGTTTTACGGATTTTATTCCGTACACCTGCGTCTTGTGTCTGCTGTTGCATCGCGAAGGCTGACTCGCAGTAAAAATCCCACGTTGTCCTCATTTTCCCCAAACAGTGTAAGCGGTGCTTCAAGACAAACCAGAATACAAATGAAGCCTAAAAACAGAAGTTCTGCTCAATATTAGATAAAAAGTGAAAGCCGGTGGCAACATCAATGAGGAACCAGCAAAGCCGGAAGTGAGTCTCAGCCAAGTGTTTCTGTTCAGCTGCAAACATTGTTCGTGTCATGTACACGAAAATCAGGGAAAAATCAGATTTTACTCTCCTGCGTGGCGGCTGACAGCTCCGTTTCCCGTTTACGCTTCCTGAAGGCAAAGGCATAGAGAAAGGGGTTGGCGCAGCAGTTGAAGAACGTGAGAGCTTGAGCGACACCCCAGCTGCTCTCACTGATCCTGTTGAGAGGTTTGGAATTAAGCAGGGTGGCAACTACACCCAACACGTTGATGACATGAACCGGGCACCAGAAGAGGAAGAAAGTGACCACAATGCTCGTGACCAGAGTGGTCATCCTCGGGCTGCTGAAAAAGGTGCTTTCGTTCACCTTCTTGTGAAGGCAGAAGTAGGAGGAGGCTAGGATGGAGAAAGGGGCGACAAAGCCCCAGAGGGTCTCCATGAGCAGGGTTCCTGCCTTCTGGCCGGCTGAGCTGTACCTCCATCGGCACTTCCTCTCCTCGCCAACCACGTCCGACAAAACGATGCCCGGGCAGGCCAGCACTCCTGCCAGCCCCCACAGGCTCAAGAGCAGCAGCTTTTCTCCGGATCCTCGCAGTTTCTGCCACTGCCGGGGGTACAGCACAGCCAGGTAGCGCTGCACGCTCATGAGGGTGACGGTCCACACGCTGCAGTACAGGCTGCTGATGACCACGTAAGAGAAGAACCTGCAGGCCTGGATTCCGAGCTCCCAGCCGCGCAGCCAGCTTTGCACCCACACGGGCAGAGTGCCGAGGGCCAGGATGTCTGCGACGGCCAGGTTCAGAATCAGCTTCAGGGTGAAGTTAGAATCCCTTTTCCTGTGCTTGCAAGCTACCACCACGATGACTCCCAGGTTGCCAACGGTGCCCACAAGGAAGCAGATCCCCGCCACCACGCTTGCCGTCACAGTAGAAGTGGTGACGGGCGGGATGCCTGCGGAGGTGTTGAGGTGCTGCATGACCTCCAAGTCGCTGAGCAACAATAGAACACGGAACGCATGGGCAGGCTTGATAAAACGTGCATCACAGAAACTGTGTGACAAAAGAGAGGGAGGTTCATCTCATGCACTTCTCCTTCCTGCTGTAACCAGGGGAAAAAGGGTCAGGCTGAGATGACAGCATTTCAGATGACACCATAATAATAATAATAATAATAATAATAATAATAATCTTTGACACCTTCACCCAAGGTGATTTTCCATCCTAATTTCAGTTCAGTTCATTTTTGAAGCGCGCTCTTCTCACACACACGGACACAGGGCACTGAACAAGAGATCAAAACTCATTTAAAAAATCATTTAGGGAGTACAAAGTAACCCCATGGAAAAACATTTATGGACTTCCAGCACCATAAAGACCACGTAAAGGCTGGCAACTGAGGAGAGGAAAACAAAAAAAGCTACAGCTGTTAGAGGTGTGAACACAACCACACAGCTGATTGTGACATTGTTGTGGTTACAAGAAGCTAAATAAACTGAAGTGCGGGTGCCCTTATCTCATCCATCATGGCCATCAGCCACGCCAGCCGCTTTTCAAATAGCTCTCCAGGACCACAAGCAGGTCAGTGTCTTACGAGCACAGACTACAGCCTGGATCACATCTGGTGAGGAGACCTGAAATGTAAGGTGGTACCAGACTTTTCAGAGCCTACAAGTTCAGAGCAGAAGCTTCTGCTCACACCTGTATGCAGCAGGTAGGCAGCGAGGAGACCGAAAAACAGAAGTGATGAGGGAGGATTTCCAGCGGCCATCAGCTGGTTGGGAGCCACAGAGTCCAGGCTGCTGAAGACGAAGGTGTGAATGAGCTTCTGTGCATGTGGCCCAGGCAGGTACTGCAGCACTTTAATTTGAATAAGAGGACCAGCGCGGATGGTAGCGGGGCGGCGAAGCGATGAGCAGGTGGGTGCCGGCGAAGCATTAGCGCGTAGGTGTCATGGCGGCTAGTGTATTGGTGTATAGTTGTTAGCGAATAGGTGTGATGGCGGATAGCTGTTAGCAGGCGATGTAGTCGAAGTAAAGTAGGTGGCGAGGGGCTTCTTCCTTTGAGTCGGCGGGTAGAAAGAGCGGTGAGGGTGAGGACGCTGAGGTAAAGAGTCGGTAATGTGAGAAGCGGCGGGGTGGCGTAGTGGTGCGTGCGGTAATGGAGGGGAGCAGCTCCGGGACGCCTGAGCCGCGGTTGAGCCTTCTGGAGGTGTCGTGGGCCTAACTCGACGAAACGCCGACGAAGGAAGGTGCCCACTTGATAACCCCGATGAGATGACGCGCCATTGCTGCGCCACACCATGGTTGGCATTATGGTTGGTGGACGCTAGTTAGCTGGTGAGTAGCGGTTGGTAAGCGTGCGGGGGGGGGTTAGGACGGGTTAGATAGGTGTCAGGATCCCCTTTATAAATCAAGCTCCTGGTATTTAGCACTGTGTGTGTTATATGAACCTGAAAATATTCTACCTGCAGGAAGCGGGTTTTTGTACGCAAGTTGACATGGGGCTCGTAAGAAGGTTCTGGCTCCAGCTTTGCTGATCAAGGTTGCATAGAAGGAGTGGGGCTTGAACCAGAAACCTTCTGACCGCATCGCAGCAGCTCTGACCAGTATGGCAGCAGAAGAGCTTTCGGTGGAACTACGAAGGCCTTCGCAGCTGCCCAGCACGAGAGCAGGCAGGCAGCGTGCGTTAGCGGGGCTCAGCCAAACAGGACAGCAAATTCCCAGACCGGGTTTGGGGATCTCACAGAAGCCGGACAAAATGGAGGCAGCGCAGAAAGTGGGCGACAAAGTGCGAGAAATCGTACAGAAATGTGCAAGAGGAAGGATGGGCTTTGCACACGTCTGTTCCTGAACGCAGTGTGAGGCTCAGGCATGCTGGGAACAGATTGCCTAACAGCTTCCTCCCAAGCGGTTGGCCTCCAGCAGACCACTGACACGTGGAATCCTAAGCGCAGCCAGTAAAACCGCCGCTTCTTTCACCCAGCAGCTGCTGAACTCATCCTTAGATGAAGCTCTTTGTGTGTTTGCGTGTTTTTTATCCAGTTCATCCGCACACCTCCTGCGCCCGGTTCATTCTAATGCTTCCGTCGATTTCCATTAAGCGCTTCTCCTGGTCAGGGGGGATCTGACCTTCAGCTGGAGACGCTGAGCAGTAGATCAGGAGGGTCACGCCGCACTGCATCTTGGCTAACGGCACACACACATCTGCTCATCATGAGCCCCTTGCCATGCACAGTAAAACTGAAATGTGTCTTTGGACTGTGGGTGGAAACCTGAGCAGAGAACGGGGACAAAGGGCAAACATCACGCACACTGAACCGCATTCGAACCGAAGCCCAAGCAGCCCCAGCGCTTTGAGGCAGCAGCACTTCTCACTTTGCTGCCCTTCTGTCAAGTAGGGTTTGCATCATATGCGTGCACACACACAGTCCTGTGCTTAGGAAAACAAACCTTTATTCTTAAAAATCTCATAACCAGAACCCTCGATCTGTTTATTCGTGCTTCAACAGTCGTCCTGCAGGGGGTGTGGATCTGCGCAGCAGCACCTATGCACCCATGTTTGCAGGCCATCGTGCAGAAGAACGCGGTGACATTTCTGCTGCTTAGTGCTGCTCTCCTGCATGTTTGTGCAGAAGCACTCGGCAGCCTCACGGAGCCTCCTTCACCCTTTCACTCAGGCTGCATGGTGCACGCAGGAGACGGGCGTGTGGGGCACCTCGCTGCAAAGGCAGAGGAGGAGAAGCTGCTTTGCTTTTATCCGTCTCTCCTCCAATTTAGTTCTTCTGGGACGCAGAGCAGACACTGACACTGCAGCGAGAACAAACGGGCTGCGATCGTGACGGTTGTATTAACATGGTTCACGCGTGAAGCTTGAGCCATCTTACGGCCGTGCTGGACCAGGATTCTTGATGCGCGTGACCCTCAGGACTGGCTTTCAAAGGCAAAAAGGCTCTTTTTAGCTCCGCCCCTTGAGCAAATGCACTCCACTCAGCTTTCGTACGGCAGGCGACGATGGGACGGCCCAAGCGCGTGGGTTGCTTACATCCTATCTTGTAAAAAAACAAAAATAACAAGGTTGCGGTGCGTCAGTTACTTCACTGAGTTCAAATGCCAGCATGCAGCAGTTAAACGGCTCCTCACCCAACTCCACCGCACAGACCCTGGCAGGCAGCGTGATCCCCTGCGTGCTCCTGGCCATCTGTTCTCTGGTCGGCGTCCCCGCCAACATGCTCGTGGTCATCGCTATCCTGCGCAGCCTCCGCCATGCCACTTTGACCGTGAAGCTGATGCTGAACCTGGCGGTGACCGACACCGTGTCTCTGCTGCTGCTGCCCCTGTGGATCCCGCCGCTGTTCCGATCCTGGCCGTACAGCCTGGCCGCCTGCAAACTGCTGTCCTATGCACTCTGCTGCACCATGTATGCCAGCGTGCTGAGCATCACGCTCATGAGCTTGCAGCGCTACATGCTGGTCCTGTACCCATGGTGCAGGCTGAAGCTGCTTCCCAAGGGCAGCGAGGTCAAGGCCCTGCTGGGGGCCCTGTGGGTCATGGCCCTGGCGCTGGCTTTCCCGGCAGTCCTGCTCAGAGAGCTGCTGGACATCAAAGGCCAACTGCGGTGCCAGCCGCACTACAGCTCCAACGGGCAGAAAGTGGCGGTGCTGCTTTCGGAGACGGTTCTAGGATTCGTGGTGCCCGGCATCCTTCTGGGGACCTCTTACCTCTGCATCATGCACCGGGTCAGTCAGCTGCCCTTCACCACGGGCAAGAGGCTGGGTCGCCTGGTCACCTGGGTGGTGGTGGCCTTCTTCACCTTCTGGTTTCCTTTTCACGTGGCCAACCTGATGCAGGTCAGTGGCTTGCAGGATACGGCCGAGAAGATCCGCAACATCAGCGGGGCGCTGAGCTTCTTCAACAGCTGCCCGAACCCCTTCCTGTACGCCTTTGCGTCACGCAATCTCCGGGGCAGCAGCGGCTTCATGAAGAAGCTGGAAAGGGTGTGTAACTCCAAACCAACCGACCTTCCAGTGCCGGAACCCCAGAGACCATCCGTGTGTACCCAGCCAGCCAACCTCACCAACCCTGATGTGAGCGGGCATAAAGTAGCTAACTGACAGCATTGAAGCAGAGTGTGTGTGTGTGTGTGTGTGTGTGTGTGTGTGTGTGTGTGTGTGTGTGTGTGTGTGTGTGTGTGTGTGTGTGTGTGCGTGCGCGCCGCTTATCACTACAGGTGAAACGGTGAGGCACGAAGCAGGAGTGCACACTGGATAGAAACTAATAGAAACAATTGAGCAGAAGTTCTCCAGATGTCCCAGGTACCGCCTCCATTGCTCTTCTGTGTCCCTCATCCACTGAGGCTCTGTAGGTCACAGTCTGCATGATGACTGGTGAAAGCTGAGAAAAGTAAAATGTTAAAGAAGCAAATGTTGTTTTTTGGAAAAGTTGTCGAGCACAAAACAATTGTTGGCTACAGGGTTAGTTTTACTTTAGTTTGATTTTGCCCTTTCCAAGGTCTTGTGCAAAAATTCTCTTTTTCTCATGTGAGCAACACAGGTGCACTGGACTACCAGCTTCTTTGTCCGCTGCGATCGGTCGTATTTTAGCTGCATTATTTTCTTTTGCACAGTCCTGTATTTTTCATTGTTTCCATCTTTTTGGCAAGAAAATGTCGTTCTTATTCAGTGCATTGCTAACTGCCATCTGTGTCATTTAATAGCTGAAAAGTTAAAATGTAAATATTTAAAAAGCACCATTTAATAAAACCACAAGGTTGGCAACGTTTCTTTTCAAAGTGACAATGCAGACACTGCGGTAAACGCTGTCAAAGCGAAACAAGACTGATCTGCAGGACGAGCCAGCATCGGCTTCCTCCCGCCGCACAGTACAGATGCTTGGGTTGCACCCTGACACGTGAAACAGAAGTGCCTTCCCAGCAATTTTTCGCTACGTCTCTTGAAACATCTGAGCCGTTCCGCTGCTTCAGACAGGAACAGCGAGTAGGATACCCGGCCAGAAGAAGCCGCCAGCGAAAGCCACACGAAACAAAGATGCGATTTGGCCCCGCCCAGCCTCACCGAGGGCCAGGTGCCCGGCGAGCTGCCAAGGCACCTGGGCGGACCGGTGCTGTGCAAGCGGAGCAGCCTGGGGCGGCGAGGGGGACGGACTCAAGTGCCGCCTCACTGTCACGCCATTGCCACACAGGCGCAGTAGATGGCACCTCGGGGTCAGGGCCGCGGTCTCGGAATGCCTATGCCCACACGTGAACATCCCGCTGTCAGCACAATGCAGCTTCTGTTTTGAACGCAAGCTGTACCCTATTTTTTATATACGCTGGTGTCCATGCTGTGATCACAAGTTGAGCTAAGTACGAGTGCACCGAGTTCACACAAACTAGCAGCATTAACTGCTCGTGGGGCGGGAGGGGCGCTGAAGCCCCTGCAGGACGGTGCCGACTGCTCGCACCTGCTCATTTCCGACGGCCTCACCTGCCTTCCTGCACCCACGCCGAGGGCCTCGCCCAGCTCCCGTCTCCTCCGCGCGGCCGAAGCGGTTTTCACAAAGACAGACCTTTTGACCTTTTTCCAAAACTCCCGGCTCCACCCTCTTAACCAGCAGCTTGCCTACCAGAATCAGGCCAAGGCCAAGAGGCTCAACACCACATCCCCAGACAGTCTCTAGGCTTCATCTTTTTAATGAAAATATATTAAACATATATTTCCAGTTACTTAATACACAAGATCCTTAACATATTTTTAAACATTTTCAAATCTTACAACACAGATTTGATAAGAGAATACCAGCACGCCTGTATGCTTCTTTTCCACTCGTTTCCGCTTGGTTCACAACAACATGTTGCATTCCTCTCTACGGGGTGTCAGACACATCCTAATGTGTACAAAGTCAGCGGGGTCTATAAAAATAGAAGATAACGGTGGGCCACACGAGTCCTTGGTTTCGGCGGGGGAGGAATTTCGTAGATGCAGGCCCACAGGGTGGATCCACCTGCTGCCAAGCACACGAGCTCGAGTTCAGCCGCCGTGCAGAGCAGCATCAGGATGGGGACGCTGTTGTGCCGGCACGCATTTGGGGGGAGGCTGTGTGCCGCGTGTCGGCGCATGGACTGCGTGCAGGTGTGCGTTTGTGTGCGAGGGCAATATTTGCTTGTGCAACTCAACCCCAGATGCAGGCGTGACTCATTGCTCTCAGCTCAGAAGCTGGCACCGAGCCTCAACACCACGCCGTTTGCATGGAATCAGGGGAAGAAGGTTGCGTCCCCCTGGCCTGCAGGAGGCCCTCCGGCTGTGCAGGGAGACAGAGAGGCTGTTTGTTTGCTCTGGCAGTTCTGTGCCACAGTGCCCTGCTGCTCTCACGGAGCTCTGGGTACAGGCATGCGAGGTGCAACCGGAGATGTCCTACAGTGTCGGCGAAGCACGCAGAAGCACAGCAGCGCGTTTTGGACCACATGGAAAACAAGCAGAACACCTGAAAAACCCCCCAAGTTCCTGTATAACATGTGGAAGGAACAGGACTCTGGAGGAGAAGCATGGAGGAGATTCCTGGCCTTGGAGCAGGCGGATGGAGTACTGTGTTTCTGACAAAGGAGTGATGCAGAAACGCTGACTCTGCTCCTCCTCCCTGAACAGATTCCAGCGTGAAAGAGCACAGTGGCCCGGTTTTAAGGAGACCTGCTGTCTTATTTATCCGTGTCGCTTTTACGCCAAAAGGAAGAGACGCTCTGAAAATCCACTCGGCCCAAGTAGCTGGGTTGTTTCAACGTTAGGCCTGCCCCACCGTGTCTGCCGGACCCCCCCAGCGGTGCCCCTTCCCCAAACGCTCGGCTCCCAGCCCCTCCGCTTCCGAGAGGACCGAGGTGCACTTTCGCTCCCATAATTGGTCTCGGGAGAAAACTTAAAAATTTCTACATACAAGAGCCTGGAAGCGAAACACCCTTGAGTTCAAACCTTAACAATAATGACAAGAATTAAAATTCGTATAATTATAATATCGCAATAGTGATGATAATAATCGATAGAGTCTAAAAACTACTTTGTTTGCGCCTCTGATTTGTTCATTCTCTGTCCCCATTTCTTCACAAGTTGCGTATTAAATATTTACAAAGATTCATGTACAACAGAAGGTCCTGCCCAGTCTGACAAACACGTCTTTCCGAGGATAAAAGCATCCGGAAGGAGGCACGCGGGCTCCCTCCTCACATGGCAGCCAGTTGGCTCAGCACCATGCGGAAGTGCTGCGTGCGGGTGGTGAGCTCGCGCACCCTCTCCGTCACGTCCCGCGTGGCCGCCGCCGACGGGTACTGCAGCGCTGCCGTTTTGGTGCTCACCACGATGTCCTTCAGCTTGTCGCACAGGTGGTTGCTGTGCTGGGCCACGCAGGCGCGCACCTCTGCGGACTTGGCCTGGCGTGACAGCGTGTCCCCGATGAAGACCAGCTTGTGCGCGCTGAGGATGACAAACTTGCTGTGCGCCACAAAGATCTTTGGAGGCTGGTTGTTGCTGATGGACGAGTAGAAGGCGTCCACAGCATTGGTGAGCGTCGTGATGTTGGACTCGCACTGCTCCAGGTAGAAAAGCAGCAGCTGCCGGTCGCTGGGGCTCAAGGTGCTCCGCGACGCCGGGTAGTGCGACGGTGGGGTCCAGTCGGACAAGTCATTGTTGATTGGCCGTGTCACCTCCTGTTCCAGCCGCTCAAACTGCTTCAGCTGCGTGGGGTGGAGCGGGTTGGGAAGTGACAGCACAACATGAGGTCTGAACCGTTGCAAGCAAATTTTGACATAAATCAACATTAAAGCTTCAGATTGAATTGGTTATGTTGTGGGTTGGCAGGGAACATCTGCTTAGATAAACACTCAGACTTCACTATGCACACCGTGTAACACAGATCAACAAGCAGGAAAACACCAGTGCACCAGGCAAACTTGCATCAAACACCAACAATGCACGCAAACAAGCATGCACGCACGCACTCACCTGCTGCTGTCCCAGCTCAGTTTTACTCTGCCTGATGTTCCCCTTCTCCAGCAATTGCTTCTGGTTCTTCTCAAATTCCTCCTTGCCCTGAAAATGTGGAAGTGGCAGACGCAGCGTTATGAAATACCCACGTGACTGTAGTCCCATAGCCAAACCCGTGCACCATCCTCCAGGCTCAAGGACACCTTCAATGAGCTCCACGTGGCCTCTGTGAGCAAGCGGTACAATGACTGTGTGTGGTTGTGCTGCGTGCAACCACGCAGGGCTTCTGCACAGCCAAACACCTCCTCGACACGGTTCCTCTGGGGTATGGACCTCCGGCAATGCGAGCAGTTCACAGCCAAGGCCTTGCACCACTGGGAAGGTTAAGGTGTGATATATGTTTGTTGTGAAGCAAGGTGTTGGTGAAACAGCAGCCCATGTGTTTACTATAACAGATCATGGTGTGGGACCAAGTGAGAAATGGAGTGCGTGGCCATGCCGGGAGGATGTGGTTGCAAAGACCATTCATCTGCCTGCTTTACAGACGCTTTACAGACGCTGAACACCATGTGTACGATTCTACAACATGCACCAGGAAACACTTGGCGGTTAGTGACCCCTGAACCGGGCCTCCACAGCGCTGATGCATAATGAAAGAGAAGCAGGGCATCAGTCGCTGGAGGTGTCTGCGTGAACCAGCCGCCAACACCCACCCCGCCACGTCTGTCTAGGTGTGGCCAAGCGTACCTGTAAATGCACGTAGTCGTAGTCCTCCATCCAGCCCTCCTCTGTGGTGTCATACTGCCTTTCTGGAGACTCCTCCTCTGATGTGAATTTTGGTGGAGATGGCAAGGGGCGGGACTGGATATTGACCCGCTCGGGCAGGCCGGTCGGGTACATCGTGATGATGTTGTTGCCAAGAGGGTCACCGGGCACCGAGGGCAAGGGCGGCTGCTTGGTCCTTTTAAAGAGCAGAGAGGCGTTTCCGTGTAGAAAAGAGGCCAGCTGTTTGGTGTCATCCGGCACGGCCCGTGAACACATAACCAAGCGGTCCAGGTCGTCACCGCCAGGGGGTGGAGTCAGGAGAGCGCTCAGGGACCAGCCTGTGCTGTCTAGCGCTTGGCTGTGCTGCAACAGACTCTGATAACCTTCGTCCATCTTCTGCACTTGCCGACCCAGTTTGACCTGCAGCGTGCGGTCAGGGGCCTGGGCGGCATTGGCAACAGCGCCACGGGCGAAGTCCAGCAGCTCTCGCACGGCTGCCTTCACCCTGTCCACGGCCTGCCGCAGCGCAGGGAGGCTGGCTTCCATCTGCTGAGCACCGCGCCAGTTCCCACTGACGAAGGACATGAGAGTGGAGACCGAGCTCTCCACAGCCTGCTGCAGGCGCACCAGCCTCTCCATGGCGGGCTCTAGCTCCAGATTGAGGGGCCCGGCGGTGGGGGCAGAGCTGCTGGAGGTCTCCTTGACTGGGACCAAGTCCAGCGAGGAGGTGGACAGGTTGCTGCGTGTGCTTCCTGTGCTGGAGGCAGAGAGGCGCTTAAAGCTCACGCTCAGCTCCTCTGTGGCATCACGTACCACCTGTGGCGGGACATCGTACACGTAGTCTCCACCATCTTCTCCAGCTGCCGGCTGCTCGCGGGGAAAATCGTACACTTCCTGTGGCCGCCCGGGGGGGCCGCTACGCCGCACGCTGGCGGGGATGTCATAGACCTCCTGGCCAAAGGGAGCGGAGCTGTCCGAGGGCTGCTTGCCGGTCGAGGTTGGGGGCGGGACGTCATACACATCCTCAGGGGCGGTGCCAGGGCCGGGGGTCGGTGTTAGCTGCTGCTTACCATCAGGACTGAGCACCTTCACAAAGTGGGGCGGAACATCGTACGTATCCTCCCTGATGGGGCCGTCCACGACGTCCTTGCTGACAGAGGGTGGGAAGTCATACACCTGTGTGGTTTGGGAATTAAGTTCAGACCAACAGCAAGCCACATAAGAGCACCACAGACACCCTATACAGTTCACTCATACAGAGACGTTACCAACCGTTTGCTGGCAGAAGACTTGGCTCTTGTCCACACTGGGTGGAGTGTCGTAGATCTCCTGCCTGCTGTCCCTCCGTGGGGGGCCCTTCACTGCCATCGGGGGTGTGTCATACACCTGAAGTGAGGGGCAGGCCAGTGAGCTCTCAGGAACAATAGTATCGTAGCAGGTAGCGCAGCGTTTAAAGACACAGACGCTGAAGGTACTCTCACCCTTATCTCAGCCTTGAGCAAGTTCTGGTAAACATCAAGCTGCAGAAATGGGTCAAATTCTAAGCTGTTTTGGAAAATGCGTCACCTAAATGATCAAATAGTAACGCTAAATGAATAAATAACCAACAACAGGACTGGTGCACACGTACTGTACAGCAGACAAACGCACCGGGGACACCAAGACGTCCAATTATCCTAAATCCGTAGGGTTCTGGGTTTCATGCATTAGGGCTCCGGCCCGAATGACGACACATCGACAGGCGCAAGAGAAACGGCTTCACTAAGGCCGTCACAGCCACATCGGCGCGCTGCTGAAACAAGAGGCAGCCGCAGGGAGGCGCAGCGACAGCCACCGCACGACGTCCACACGCCGTCCTCCGAGCGCATTAGCTGCTGGGAAGTGCGAGCGAAAGGAAAGATCCCCCCGTCGTGTGAAGAGAAAAGAAAAGGTTCTCTCCTGTGCGATCGAGATGGCCAAGCTGTTCCTCGCATCCGGCACGCCACCATCCTCAGTGGGTCACATCTTGTGCCAAAAGCGTCGCAGCTGCACGAGGGACCGCATCTCTGCCGTCATCAGCGCAGCCACATTTCAAAGCCAGGGGTCAAGAACACAAGCACAACTGAGAAATCCCAGCCTCCCGCTGCCTGCAGCAGCTGAGATGACGCACGTGTGGAGCAGGAGTTGCAGGTGGCCTGGCAGAAGCAGGGCTTCCCAGGTCCAGTTCCCAAAAACACAGCTTTAGTGCTTAACACGAACGAGGCTTTACTACCGAAAAAAGTACGATGCTCCTGTCTGTAAGCCGATGACCAGCGCGACAGACCCTGTTGGCCAGCTGGCTCTTGCTCGCTCGCTCTCTCGCTCACACACACACCATGCTTGTGCCCCCCCCACGGGGCAGAGGGCCACAGAGACCAGCGATCAGAATGGGGCTGCCTACTTCTTCCATTTCCCTCTATGCTGCCCCAGTTTCCCTCTGTGCGCCCCCTCCTCCCATCGTCACTGCGGTGTCACGTGCCTCTCCGTTGCGGTTGTCCCCCTCTGTATTTATCTCGGCATGCTCCGTGCTTCAGCCTGGCGCGCCTGACATTTGGGCTTCACCGCACAATGTCAGCTCAGCTAATGGGCCCAGTTCCTCATTGGCACTTCAGAACGCCACAGGCCCATTTCCCACAAGATGGAGGAAATACTGTTTTATTGTGTACTGGCATTAAAATAAATGCAGTCATTCCTCTGTATCTAATTCCTCCCTGAAAACTGACATTTCAGATATCAAATGCAGATTTTCACATTGCTTTAAACGGGGGAAAAATGAGCTCCCAGCCCCCCCAAACACACCTATACAAGCATTAACCCATCGATCCATCCCAATGAAACTCTCTGAACAGCAGTCACCTAATCGGAAAACAAGTAATATTGCCATTAATTTGCAGGATGCAGTATGTACAGCAGAGGAAATTTCACATGTTAAACTTAAACAAAGAGGTTTATTAGGACAAACAAAGTTTAGTTAAAAACATGGCAGATACCAGTTTAACAAACAAGACTAACAGCTATGATGGAGTGCTCATCGGAGGACTGTGAGGTTTGCTGCGCGTCGGAGGGAGGCGGCTGCGTTGGTTCTTTCCTTCAGAGACAGGCAAAGCAATTGGGAGGAATGGAAGATCGGCGGGTAAGGGGCAAATAACTATTTGCTCAGCGCCAGGAGTACTGCTGAAAAACCTGACCTGCTCTCTTACCTGTTGGCTGTATTGGTTCCGAGTTGGTGGGACATCGTAGATGTCCTGGGAGGATGACAGGTGCCGGGGGACGTCGTACTCGTCCTGTTCCGCCTTCCCCGTGTCGTAAACGTACACCTGTCCCACCCGTGTGGGCACCACTACCTGGAAAGGGGAGAACAGTTGTTGTCTTAGGTCCTGTCACATCAGGCAGGGTTGTCACCATGAAATGGTACCACAGAACTTTTTTTTTTTTTTTTTTTTTTAAGCACAGGGATGCCAAAAATGTTGGAATCAGAAAATGAAGACCTGGCAACAAACACACTGCTTCCATGCTGTAACGGTGGTGTCACGGCAGTGCCGAAGCTGCACCCGCTTCACTAAGTCCACGACCGAGGCGCATACAGAATAAGCCTGAATGCTACCATGGTACCAAAGTCTCAGGTTCAGCATTTAGTTTTTTTTTAAGCTCGCAGGTTTGCGCTATAAGCCACACGGTGCTGACTCTTGCACAGTACACACCGCACACGCCTGCCGTCTGCCCGTGGCTATCTTGGACCTTGCAGCCTCTCCTGTGATATCGTCTTGTCTCACACGACTCTTTTCCTATCACTTAAGAGGTGTGTGTGAAGCTGGCCTGTTTATTAGCACCGTGCCGGCACCACAGGTTCGGCGTCCCACGTTTCAGTCACTCGACACTGGGCTAGGATCCGGGTCTCCTCCCACGAAACAAAGCCAATGAACAACAGAGCTGTAACAACATCACTGTCTTTGCTTGCTAGCTTCTCCGCTCTGCCGTGGAAATCTATGCCCCCACCAAACAGCTTGCAAGGAGCCCGACCGCCACACAAGTCCACTGCTGTAGCGAATGCTGACATGGAGAGCAGGTCTGAGCAGCAAACACGAGACCAATGGAACAAAGTGCAGAGAATTCACACGAGATGGAGAGGAATAAGAAAATACAGAGGCCTGGAGAGAAAGTGCCCAGACGGCAGCATAACAGTTGGAGGCGTTCTCACATGAATGTACCTTTGCCCATGCCGCACTGAGGTGGCGTACAGCTCTGAGCTGGCATGCATGCGAGCAGCCTGCACCAAATCCTTTATGGGTGACATGCAGGGGACAGCTAGCCTGCACTCTTGAGTATTGAGGAAGCACACACGTGTATACACACACACACACACACACACACACAGACTTTTGACACATGCGCACCCCGCACTTGTATGCCGTAAGCTCCATCTGTTGGCACTTTTGTTTGCCAGTGGTTTAGCTTACAAATATATACTGCAAATGATAAAAAGCTTCTTAGGAAAGATAAAGCACAACGTCTGGCTCGGTCACACAAACCGTAAGAGTGCGGGCGCACACAAAAAAGCGCTCTCCTTCTGAACGGACAGTTGGATTAAGATAAGTAATAAACAGAAAATAATTCTCCACAAACTGCAGCTCCTTCGCGGCTTCTGATTTTGCGGGTCATGCCACACATACAGCGGAGCACAAGGCGGCTCCGCTGCGTCGGACCAACTAAAGCTGGACGGGAGCCGACGGCGGACAGTTAGTCGGTAACCTTATGGCCACCGGGACCCCCTCTGTCGCCGGACCACTGAAGCGTGTGCCTCCGGGGCCTCGTGCGGTGACCAGACGCTGGACAGCTGTCAGGTTCGATCTACCTACTTCCCCCTGAGTAAACCGAATCTCAACCTCTTCGAGACGATGCCCCTGTTGCTGCACACGATACAGTAGCCACAATCTTCAAACAGCTCCGGTATTCAAATTTGTCTTGGCGACTTGCACAGCTTACAGTTTTTAACAGATCGCCTATTCATATACCAGGTTATTTTTTATAAACCAGTTTACCAAACAGTACAAATGCTCCAGAAGACATTCAAATGTCACAGACTGCTGCCCTTCAGACCAAAACTACGAAAGCTCTGTAGCGATAAGCTATCTGCAAATATGAAAATAATATGAAAATAATACACGACCTCACTACCCGCCACTTGCGCCTCTCAGGATGACGCTTTGCAAAACATTAAGAACAAGGTGGCCGGCAATTATTCTCTACAATGTCGGCCACCGAACCCATACGGCATCTCTTCCGTGCACTTCTAGCCTGTAGCTATGGCAACTGACACGAGAGCGGCGGCGAGCCCTCGAGCAGATGAGCGCATGCATGCTGTCACCTGCACTCGCTCGGCAATGCCACTGCGAGCGCCTTTGGCTCAGTTCTGCAAAACGATCATGACAGAAGGAGCTCGTGGGTCTCCTGACTGCCACCAAGGGCCCTGAGAGGGCTGGAACTACCTCGGTGCTGCAGGGTGCACAAGAAGGTCAAGTGGCTCTGTCACTGCTGCAGACCGTGAGAAGAGAAGCCACGCCTGCCACCCACAGACAACCCGATCCAGCCACACAGACGCACGCACGTTCCCACACAGACGTATAAACTGCACTACAAGAGCGCCGCATGGAATCTAAAAATGCCAAATGACTCATGCTAGCAAATTTCGCACTGCTCTTTATTTATACTTCTAGTGGGATACAAATGTGGGTTTTCAGAGTCCAAAGGCAGTAGCTCCAACCGCGAGGTCACCCCGCACCCTAAACACCATCGTCACCTGAGTCGCTTCTCTAACATTTCGTGCAGGCTGTTGCCGGTCACGTACAGGGACAAGAAGGGGACCGCGCTTGGTGGCACCTGGACCCCGCACGCACCGAGCCGACGCTCCGCGCAGACCCGGGCCCCGAGACTTCCCTCATTTTACAAGAAAAGCAGTCACGATTGCATGGCTGCAAATGTGAGGAACAGGAGCGAAGCTGCGGACCAGCAGGCATCCTCAGCTCAGTGGATCCCACATTACGACTCCGCTCATTTGCCAACACATCTGTCCAAAGATGTCCCGAGGCAGAAGGAACGGCGACAGGCCGTCACCACCAATGCTTCTTGCCGCACAGATTTTACTTTTAATTTATTCAGTTGTGTGCAACCTCCTCCTTTGCACCCACCCAGCCCCAACTGCAAAGCTTCGCTCCTCACGACGGATGACAACTTCACAATTTCCTTGAACATCAGTACGAGGCTACAACAAAGTAGTGACCCAAGATGCTGGAATCACACTGTGTGATACAATACTCTTATATACTGATCTATTTGTAAAACAAATAAACAGGAAATACAAGCCAACAAATAAGAAAGACAGACAAATGGAAATAAAAGGAACTTCCTTTCCAGCGTTTGCATACTGTTCTTCTGCCCTCCAGACCACAGTGGTTGTGGGGCCCATCAGCCACGGTTTCGCTGCATCTGCAGCAGCCGCTGTGTCACCCGTGCAAGCAAACAGTGCAATGCGAGCGCCTCCTCGCCCCTTTCCACGTGCCCAAGTTCATTTGAAAATGCCACTTTACACCTTAACACAAATCTCTGGCATGCCTGTCGCACTCGGTCAACCTGTGGATCCCAGAGACGAGCGCAAGGCAAGGATGAATAACCATACAACCCTCTATGGTTTGGCCAGACACGTCTCCGACGTGTACAAGAATCACAGTTAAGCTCTTTGAGATGAATGGTAGAGTAAAGGCTCTTAAAATGTAAAGGCAATTCCTGTGGGTATTCACAGCTACTTCCCAGGTTCATTTAAACAAGATGTTTGGCCACCATCCTTAAAACCCCGGCTGTCTGAACTGAGTGGGGTAAAGCAAACGCAGACGTGTTGAGCCAGGTTGGCACAGGACCCAGCTGCACTGTCCCAACTACATCCTCTTAAAGCACCAACTTGCCAACTGAGGTGCTCCCAGGAAACAGCTCAACAGCTGAAGGTCTGTGTCTGCTAAGTGTAAGCATACCTGAATGCAGGAATTTCATGATGTAGATTTGGTCTCCCCCAGTGACACAACACAGTCTTGTGCAAACATTTATTTTACTGAACCGATTCACTTTAAAAATTGAGAGAAAATGAAGAAAGCAGATCGCTGTGAGCAAAAAGAATGGTGGTCAAAGGTGGAGTCTGAAAACAGATACCTGAGCTGGAACAACTGAAACTCATGCCCTTTACTACATAAGCAGAAGGCTGAAGGGCATAAGCGCGCAAGGTGTCAATCTTTCCGATTCACCTTTAAAATAACAGAAATGCAAATTTCATGCTTACGGTCCTAGTACAAATGACCACTGTGTACAGACGAAGAACAAGCATGTGAACCTCAAGCTCAAACACAAAAGCCCTCACAGGCACTTTGACTGGGAGCCTGGTTGCCTGGTTGCCTGGTTGCCTGGTTGGGACAGATTACTTAAGGGTGCACCTACCGCTTGACCATACCTCAGCTTACCACCGGCCGCCCGGGCATCTCTACGGAAGCAATTCATTTAACTGAACTGTTGAAACAATAGGTGCCGCTATCAAAACATTAGCACAGCGACATCAGCACAACTCCCACCTTTGCTTTCATTCTTTACCTCTACTAAGGGCAAACAAAACGACCCAGGAGGAAAGAGCTCGTAGAATCTTAAGGATTGCTGGCCTCGAGCACATCTATAAGTCATTGGCAGGGTAAATTATGGCGAAGAGGAGGAAAGTTTGGAGGGAGGGGCACATGTGGGGTCTTCCTGTTATCTGGTGCAAATCAATAGTGCTTGAAAGGGTTTTCGATGACCCCCAAGGGGCCTTCTGTCCAGGAGGCAACGGTGTCTCGGGGTTCTGCCGAGCTGCGACGACGACGTCACGAAGGAATGAAGAGTTGCCGGTCAACGCTGTGAATAATGAGAGGCTGTGAGTGGCTGTCAACCTTTGGACCACGCTTCCACCAAGGCCACTGTGCAGCAGACCACAGGCATAACCTCACCCACGCTCCCAAATGCTCCCCCCCCCGAGAATCCCCAGTACTGAACATGCCCGCAGTGCCCATTCAAATGGCTCATCTCTGGGGGGGGGAGGCCATCTAGCAGCAGCACACAGCACACCCCCCATATAAGCATTCACCCAAGCCCACTTTCCCCAGCGGCTCCTCCAGGATCAATTCTGTGATCAGTCTTTGGGGATAATAATTTCTGGGTCTTTGCTTGGTATGCAGATTACATGTCAGTCTAACGTTGTTTGCCACTTCCCATGGGCTGACAGCGTGGGGCCAAAGCTTGTTAGCTTCCATTAGAAGTTGTACCTTTTTCCCCAGAATGTAATGCTATCTTACTGCTGTGTGAGGTTCCCCATAAAACTGGATTTTGTTAGCGTGGTGAAACCCCAGTGGGTGCTCTGTATGCAAGGTTTCCAACCACACAAATGTACACGCCTGGGTTTGCACACAGGAACAACAGCTCCCGAAGGGGTTTGGCACAGCTTCACACGTGACCATGGTTTTTCCTGCACAGGACAACAGTCGGAAGTTTTGCATGTGAATTCTACAGATGCTGTGCACACCCTCAGCAGCCCACTGCTATATGGAGGATTGGGACACAAACTGTGCCATGATTCAGATAAGAGGAGAACAACAGTCTCTGCATGGGGGTTCTAGAGAGGCCATTGTTCTCTGCTGAATAACTTCAGTGTGTCCTCTTCAACTATGCTTGAAGACAGACTGCTGGTCTCCCTTCTGTCACCCTCTATGGCTTCCTTGCCACTAAAGGAGAGGTCAGACGTCAGCGTCAAGAGGACAGCTGGGGTCCCCTGATGCCATCAGCCCTTGTGGGTGACCTCACTTTTGGACCAGGCCAAATTCTGAATGAGTACATCATCTCCAAATGGCTCAGCAGGGCGGTGGGGAACAAGTCTTAGTGTTTGAGTCACTGCCCTCCCTGCCAGAATGGTCAAGCCTTAGCTTGGTAGCACAACCCAGGGAAGGTGGGATGGTTTACTCGGTGTGTAAGTGGGCCACAGCGATGGGTGGTATAGGAGTTGGCGATGACATACAGGTGTGGGGTGTGTGGAAGGAGGGGGTGGCAGGCTGGGGGCTGGGCTGCAAGCAGTTGCTCATCTCCTGAACGTGTGTGTCAGTACTCCAAGTCCACATAGCTGACTGGGTTGGGAAACGTGCGGGTGCAACCACTGTCTTTTTCATGGAGAAGAACGTGCGATGGCAGTGAATGTGATGTACAGTAAATTACAGAGGACAATGAAAATAATGCAAAACCACTAACATTCAAAATAAAAGATGCGAGGAAAAAGCATGAGAATATTTTGGCAGAAATTACAGCTTGGAAATCCTTTTGGGTTTAGGCTAAGGAGATGTTGCATCGGTTTTTCCATCAATTATCTTTCAAGCAGTTTATGCCACAATGACCTCTGGATTGTGTATTTATGACACTTGGTGCTGAGCGAAGATGAAATCCCTGCAATCTCCTAGGTGAACACAACAGCAAAACGGAATGGAAATGCACACACGCACACAGTGCAAGCACGTGGATTCTTATTCTGTCCTCTGAGCATAACACAGCGGCCTTTTTAAGTGCCCCCCAATGCACTTACACACTTGTGCTGTATAGCCTCTCAGGTGGGTGGTCACACTGCAAATAGATGCATTCTGCAGCAGACACCCGCACTGAGGGCAGGGCGCTTAGCCCCACACAGCCTGCAGCCCTTTGCTCCTCCTGTCTCCACAAAAGCAGGAGTGATGAAGTAACCCCGCAAGAGTTTGGCATGGCCACAAAACACTTTCTCTATTTTGCGCCCCCAAGGCAGCAGATTCGCCCCCTCCTGAACCTGCTTGCCCCCCACCAACAACTACACACATGTCATTAGAGCAGAAAATGAAAAGCTGCGTGCTGTGAAGTGATCACAGCAGGTGGGAAGCGGGGGGACGCGATACCTCCCTCAATCTTATGGACATCTTCACACAGGTCCTGCCTCATCTGATCCTCCAGATCTTCAGCAAGTTTCCAAAACACCGCTGCACTTATACACACAACCACACATGCACACACAAGCTGGAAGGCCTGGTGCCGGGCATAGAAAAAATGCTCAAGGATCGAAAAGCAAATTTCCCCACATTGTCAAGCTGGCCTCCGCGATCGTGCGGAATAAAGCACCACGGACATTTAAGAACCGGGCGGTCCACAGAGCGCGTGCACTCGACACACTCGAACGTGGGCCAGACGGACGTGTCCAGCAGGCGGAGTAATGATTAATGCCACTGCCTTGGCCTCGAAAGTTCTGTGTTCGAACCCCACCTCCTGCTGCAGTTCCCTCGATCAAGGTAGTAAACACAAACACGCGGTCACAAAGTTCCATCGTCCACCCCAAAATTGTCAGTCCAGCCTCCGGTCCCACCCAACTGCTTGCCTGCTGTCCCAAAGCCCCACCTTCCTCCAGGTGAGACAAGGAATTGGGCTACAAAGTTACACATAAACCTTCTGAACTGGAAAGCTCCACTGCTACCTGGATTCACTGCTCACTGGAGCTCCTTTTCCTATCAGTGTCTGAACTTGAGAAGACTTCAAACAACACAACAGAGACCCAACCTAAGCACACGAGCCGTTTAGGGGACCAGGGAGCAGGTAGTAGAGCGCAGCCTCACAGCCCAAGCACAGTGTTGCCACTGGAAATACTAGGCTCCCTAAGCCGGATGAAAGGTGTTTGGACACCGATTTGCTCGGTCCATTGGAACAAAAGTGTGAGGATCCAGGAGGGTGATGGGGTTGCACTGTGGCAGGGAGCCTGGCTACGTGCTAAAAGGACAGCTGAAGCAGGCAAATTGTTTTGGAACAGCAGAGAAACACAAAACCTAGAAAAATGTGTTTCGAAGGATCAGGTTGAAGCAGAGCAATCCACTTTCTCACAAACAGACTTTTTAATAAGAGAAAAAGCCAACGGCAGCAACCCTTCGAGAGACCGACACTGCTCCCCCATGCGAGCATGGGGTGTGTGTGGCCAGGGTACATCTTTACCCGGTCCCCGTGGAGACGGAACAAAACCCGTAAATATGTCAATTCCTGCACTACGCTCTCAGAACGCCAAATCCTCAACAGATTTCCTCCTTCATCAAATTTCAGCTGTGCTGTAGAGCTGGTGTCCTTCTCCAACGCTTTACCACAGCACTCAAAATTTCATCCTGTGCGAGGCGCTAGCAAGAAGGAGCCTGCCCAGGATGGACTGTAAGGCATGTGCAGTGACCTGAACATGGTTTCTTGTGCCCTTCTCATTCATGGTAACCAGGCACAGCGTACAGGGCCTCTGTCCTACAATTTAATATTTGGTCCCGTCGTTGCCATTGTTAACCCACACAAGTCAAACTGCCAGTGGAGAGAGGACCTTCACACTTTTGTGTAGTTTTTCCCTGTAATGCACAGCAGGTGCTGTGGTCTGAGGTGTGACAGGGACTTTGTCACAATACAACAGGATAAGAATGAAGGTGGCCTGAAGTCCTGGGGCCAGCAGGAGTGTGCTAAGGCTTCGAGGACTGTGTGCCATGCTGACAAGTCCCTGCTTGGACTCCATCCCTGAGACTCCAGTGTGTCGTAGCAGCTCTCCCAGTTGTATGCTGGCTCACAGCTGAGGAACTGCTTCGTAGGACATGAAAGAGTGTGGAAGGGGCCTGTCATTTGGAGGACGGGTAGAGGTGGGATTAAATAATAATAATTTTTTAAAAAAGAAGAAAAAAATCTGCCACATTGCCTCCATTCCACATCATCATCAGTAGTCAGGACCTTAAAGTGGAATCCATATGTAACTTTGAAGGACAGCTTTTTGCATATTTTCCTGTTTGTGTGCCATTTATTAATAGTCCAATGAGTCCAAAATGGATAACCTGTCCTGCCGTCATGGGAGACAGATACAGTAAAAGAGCAAAGAATGGAAAGGAGGTGATGGCAGGAACGGAAACGATCCGATCAGAACCCAGCAAGGTTGTCGTCAGGGTAACGGCAGAATCAGCCTGTGAAGTGCTGGAGGTCAGCCGGTGGCTTTAGGAGTTGCTGAGTCTGTGTGACTTGAGAATGACACCACTCGTAATCTCTTCCAATAGGCCTCCGGCTGCTAAATCAGAGCGGGCGTGCGCCTGCGTGCACGCACGCACAGACTGCGAGCATACCGAGTCTTATTCTGTCCTCTGAGCGTAAGAGTGCAGATTCTGGGGCCTGCACTTTCCAGACAGGTCAGCAAGGCAAAGTGTGCTCGCTGGGACAATTTAGGCACACAGCAGGAGACTGGCCCTCTGATACAACCCGTGAGCTGGAAATATCTCACAAGCTGTGGGTCCAGTAATGAACGTGAGGTGTCTGCGCTTACACGACAGAGATGGGACACAGACCCCTGCCTGATGGGCTCCTACCCACCACTCCAGGCTCTGCAGGGACTCCTAATCTCTTGATGAGAAATCGGAAGCTGGATGGGAGGTGGGGACGGGGGCATAACCAGCCTCCCTGCTGCATAGGAGAAGGGAAACTGCCATTACCTATGGGTGCGGGGCCGCACAACGTATGCTGCATTTGCTTCAGCTCTCTTTTCCATTACTGCGGATGGCCTGATTTAACAGACCCGGTTTACGTAAGTCCCTTACTCATCTGGCTGGGAGCACCCATCGACTGGGATGGGTTAGTTTACGCTGTACAAATGATGCAGTTCCTGTCCTTGGGATTTCTACCAGTGATGCGTTTGACTGCTGCTTTGTACATGGAAAATGAGCATCATGATGAGGAGCAGATGATGGAGGCATCAGGCTGCAGAACACAACACTTTGTCCTTGAGTGGGTCAGTAGGCATAGGGCAAAACTGTCCCATCAGTGACCCATGTTCGTGGTCCGTTTAACAGATCCACTCAAACATATGGTCCATTGGGCCAAAGTGGACCTCTCCAAGGAGCAATAGTGTGCCCGCACAGCGAACACAGACCTCAGAGAGATGGACCCCGGCCTTGGGAGCAATACTGTTACTTAGTTAAGATCAAGGTTCTCTGGGATTCATTTCATTATCGCCACATGCGTGGTTTTGTCTCACATGGTATCTCCGACGTCAAATCAGCTTTCTTTCATTGTTTTGGCCTTGAGGCCTTGTTTTGGCTTCTCACTCTCTCTCTCTCACACACACACACGCGCGTGCGCGCGTGCTATTTGTAAAAACCACAGGTATAAATGAATACAGACTGTCATTTTCCCTTCACAGAAAAAACAGCCATGTGTTCTTGTACCATTTAAAAAATGCATGAGATGTGTCAGCAGTGCTATGTGAATGTGGAAAGCAGCAGAAGAGCAACAGCTGTCTGTTTTGAATTTGCAGAGAGAAGTGTTCTTTGTATGACGTCTAGCAGAGTCAGTTGGAAATATCTGCTTGCTCACCAGTGGCGTACAAATATTGCAGGCTACGCCCTCTAAGTCTAGACCTGCTTATCGCTTTGTCATTTTTGTCTTCATGTGATTTTCTCGGATGTTTGATGGCGTAAGCAAAACTGCTAGAGCACTAAGAAAGTTTGCAATTGCATGCTGTGGAAGCACAGCATCACTCACCTTTCCTGGAGGTTTGGGTGAAGTCCAGTTCCTCTTCTCCATGGAGGGGGGTGTCTGGTAGATGTCCTGAGTTGTGTTCAAGGAAGGAGGTACTTGGTAGACATCCTGTCCATGGCTCTGGCCACCTGCAGAGACTGGGACCTGGTACACATCTTGCTCAGGGGTCTGGAACTGGTTCCCCATCTTCTGCATCATGGAGCTACCCTTAGGAGTCCCTGGGGGACCCTGGTAATGGCCATGGTTCGGTGGCAGCATGTATACATTGTCGGGTATGGCAGGGGCAGGGCTGGCAGCAGGGTGCATGGCGGTATACTGAGAAGAAGGTGGGGGCTTGCTGTAGGGGCTGTGATGGGGGATGTTTAGCTGGCCCTGGGTGGGAGCGACCTGTTGCTGCAGCTGCTGTTGGTGCTGCTGCTGCTTGTCATACATGCCCACCAGGATTTTGAGGCGGTTGCCGGGGACAATACCCTGGCGGCCATGCAGTGAGCAGAGCCACCAGCCATCTAATCCTTGGGTGTCACGCTCCAGCACTGTCATGATGTCCCCCTTCCGAAAGGACAGCTCATCTGGGGACTCTGCCACATTGTCATACAGGGCCTTGGCCAACACATTCTGCAGGAGCCAGAGAGAGAGAGAGAGAGAGAGAGAGAGAGAGAGAGAGAATGTTATTTCATAAACTGCTGTAGCTTTAGGATCAGCCTGGGATCAAGAGGAATAAACACTGGGGTCTTTCGGTGGCCTTACATTTGTACATATGTATGAACACAAACAGACTGAACTAGGCAGCACCCTGGGGCTGTACTGGCCCTGCTGTAATAAGAGTGACAGCAGGACTGATGCTCTTGAACGTCACAGCGCGCACTACCCATCTGCTTCCAGTAATAAGCAATTCCACCCAGGGGCTGGGGCAAAACAAACATTTGAAAATGGTGCCGTGGCTCATGCTCAAAGCTGCAACTTCTGCAGGACATAGAGGCAGGTTCTTCGCGAAGCTTGGCTTAGACGCTAAACTTGATATTTGCACTGGGACGTCTTCCTGAATCCTGACAGGTACAGCTTGGTTGCGCCAATAGTCTCGCTCCGAGTTGTGGCAGGGTTTGCACCACTCCGCTTCCTGCTGCCCTAGGTGAAATGTGGTATTTACACTGACAAGAATGAGAGCAGAAGATAAGTCAGTCAAGGCCTGGGTGAGTTGGGCTTCCCCTAAACCATCTTGACAAGCCCCCCTCTAATTTTATTTGCTTGGTGCCCAGGCCTCGGTCCAAGTGCTGTTTGAGTCTCGCCGCACAGCTGGCATGTCAGCCACGCAATTTACAACCCAGCAAGCACCGATTCATCTCTTTAACTGCCCCCTCCTCCCCCAGGACACACAGACACACACAGCCCTGTAGGGTTTGGGTGGAGCTAAGCAGCTGGGAGTGATGCTCATACTATACAACCCCTCGTGAGATGGCAGAGCTCTTATTCACTCTTACGTGCACCGATGAACCACAGTCTGAGCCATTCCTGTAGTTCCACTTTCACAATGAGGGAGCGGGCTGAACAGCAGCTATATTATTTACTAGCTGGTATTTCACTTTTGTAACCCTGAAAAGCCTCAGTGCGTTTTAGAATTCACCCTCACAGACTAAGGGCTGCGTGATCCCCAGCACATAATACCTGTAGCCATGAATTGAGGTGAGGAGTCAGGCAGCTGTCTGACAAGCCACTCTGTGCATGCATGCAGCTAGGACACACACACACACACACACACACACACACACACACACACACACACGTGTGTGCTTTCAGGTGAGCGAGGCAGGGTCTGCGTGTTTCGAAAAGGTCCGTTGATCCTACAGGCTGTGTGGACCAGATGAGCTTGGAAGCTCAAAGGACATCGAGACAATGACTCCTTGTCACGTGGATGGAAATGGGGCACAAGTCTCTTGCACGCATCACTAAAACAAGCAGAGGCACACTTATCGGAAAGGAGAAACTGCGGCATCCCTGGATTCTGAACAGGGGATGAAAAAGGGAAAGAAAGAGCACCTTGTGAATGAGCCGACCTTTTCTCTTTGCACACGAGGGCACTTCCTGAGGTGCGTGGCTTTGCTGCGATGGGCAGTTATTGCAAACAGTGTCTCTTTTAGCTTTTTTCTAAATTTTGCTTTGTTTTCATTCAAGCCAAGAGCTCGGGGACTTTTCCCTCCCTCTTTCCCAGCTCCACAGACCTCTCTGGCCCAAGCCGTCGCTTCTTCTGCAGGCAAGGAGGCAGGAAGTTTAGAAAATGATTCACACACTTCCCTGAGTGTGAGCCGGTCATCAAACAGAACACTTTTACATTCCCAGAACTTGGTGAGGGATTTCCATTTTGTCACTGTGAAAGAGCAGCTATGCACACATACACTCGGGCAGGCTTAATGTCTTTACTTTAAACAGTGCTTCTCACCCGGCCACAGCGGCAATGGTCAGTTTGTTTGTTACTCGTGACACGAAACTACAGACAACTGAGAAACCGCGTGTAATGCCATACATACTGTAAGCGTCAGTGTGGCTTCGGTGTCACATGGACTGTTAGAAAAAGTGAACCCACAATTCTAACTAAGGAATCTCAGCTTTGGATTCTAAATCGAAGCTTACGTAAATCCGACAAATGTAAACAAGAAATGCTGGGAGAAGAAAGATGGTGACAGATGAGACAGCCGTGACGGGCAGGACGAACGCAAGTGCCACCCACAGTCCCACAGACAGAGGCCTCATTCATTGCAGAGTGGCCAACGTCATTTGGGCGGACAAAGAAAGGCGGGGGCCCGGTCCACTGTGAATTTACTGCCTCGCCATTTTGTTCTTTCGCGGGCATCTGGGTTGGAGCGCGGGCTCGTGGTCACCCCTTCAACGACAGCATCCGCCGCAGTGTCCACTGCAAAGTCCAGAGGAATGCGGGAGCGACGGTGAGTGACACGCACGCGTATTCACAGAGACGCACGGAGACAAACAAATGAGTCACTCGCACCATCACGCTTGTGCCCCTCTGGTGACTCGACTTTGTCCTTCATTGATTCCTTGCCCCAGTTCAGTGACAATTAGCCAGACAAACCCTGCAAAGCAGACAAAAAAACATGCCACAGATTTGAAGAACAAAGATGGCAGCTCCCAAGTGACAAAGCAGCAGGAAAACCGGCAGATGGGAAGAATTCATCTGTGCCATAATCGTGACTGACAGACACGGGGTATTCATCTAAGTGGTCCAAATCACAGACAGGGGACAAAAATCTGTGGATAAACACTGCAGACATACTGTGTATATTCATCTGCTTAGTTAAAATAACAGAGATGGAACCCGTGTGACTGACTGGAATCACCAACCAGAATCTGCGTGGTTAGGGTCCGTGAAACGGAGCACATTAATAAGTGCAGCTACAAGAGACCGAGGGACATTAATCTGTACAGTCACTGTCATACAGGGTCCATCCCTCTCTGTTGCCATAGCAATCATCTGTGACATACGGCTGAAAACCTGCCTCCTGGCACACCTCACAGCTGAGGTGCCCGAATGCAGCAGCTGCTAATGCACCTGATCCATTTAAAAATTCAATGGGGTCAAATGTGCAGAGTCAAATAATGGGTTGAGCAAACGCCACCTAGACACTGCCGAACACAACTGGCCACGCTCCTTGCAGCCCGTCTGGGTTGCGGACGCTCTTTTGTGCCTCCCTGCTAGCCATGTCAGCGACCTTCCGTTAACTGCAATATTGAGCTGGGCCTTTGGGATGGAAATTCCTCTTGCCAGGAACATAAGTGCCACCATTTACATCTAAAAGGACTGGCCGGGGAAGCGAGGGGCAAAGGGGGCTACGACCTGCAGGGGATAGCCTGTGAAAGGGCCTGGGAGAGACTGCTGGAACAGAGGTGGCCAAGGAGAGGTCAAGTCAGGGATAAGAGAGGGTTAAGCATAGGAACTGAAAGGCCAGGCCAGAAGGAGACTCACAGAGAGCGATAAAGGGGAGGGGGGGGGGAGACAAAGAGAGAGAGAGAGAGAGAGACAGAAAGAGCGAGAGAGAGAGACAGAGAGAGCAAGAGAGAGAGACAGACAGAGCGAGAGAGAGAGACAGAGAGAGAGAGAGCACTTTCCGACATTTGTCTTCCTACAGCCGCATCCACTGAGCAGGAAGTAATGCAGCAGCTGGCGGAGCGGCCACTGCTAGAGGGTCAGCATCCAGACAGGACATGGCTGAGCGAAGACTGGGGGAGGGGCGGGGGGGGGCCGCAGAAGTCGCAGCATGAGCAAAGAGAGCGGTACGCAAACCTGGCCGCACCGAGGCTCTTTCCAAGCGTGCTTTGAGTTCTTTGTACAAAGGGGAATGAATCAGAGCAGAGGGAGACAATGATCTGCGTTTGTCTTTCATTCTATTCTTTTCCCATTCCTTTGTTTGCACCCCCCCTTGCTTTCAACAACGGCGCAGCTCAGTCATGAATGGTTTTTATGAGCTCAAGACAGACAGGATTCCGCAGACAAAACATGGCTCCCCTGTTCACGTGGAGGCCGCCGGAGCACAAACACAGAGCCAAACAAAGGGCTGTGCTGCAGGCCCACGGTGCACCGGGCCTCACCCCATCCGAAGGCGGTCTTTTTTAGGCGTTACTGTGCGGCCGGCACAGGGGTTAAGTCAGCCTTGGCTAGTAAGCTAAGCAGAGTCGAGGTGTCGTAGATGAGGGAAGACACGCAGACCACTCTCAAAGGGGGGACAGGAAGAGTGGAAGAGCGAGTGACATGCACTTCAGGAGGCCATCTTCCCACAGGAAACAAAAAGACAAAGCAAGAAGCTACTGAGACTTCCCGGAGCAAAACCCACAGTGGCTGAAGGTTACAGAACCTGCAATGAAGCACACCTCGGTCATGCAGCAAGGAGTTGCCACTATTCAGCAGCATGAATCATTGCCTGTACATGAACAAAATGCCTTTGCGATACGGCGCACCCTTTCATCCCATCAGACAAGAGATGTGCTTGTCCGTCAAACTGCTAAAAAGTTAACAGCTTCAGAAAAAAAACCCTGCACGATATTATTGTCCTGAACAGCTAAATTCCCCTGAGCACTTTTTCTGCGGCTAGAGTTTATGTTTTCTGTCCACACTACAGCCGTGTACATTTTGCAATGGGCAAAGAAATAGTTGAGCAACAACGAAAGTCATCCATTTTCAAGTCAAAGTGCAGTCTTGTGCTCAGGTAACCTCATGCGGGAGGTTAATCCGTGAGAGAATGTGTGCGCGTGTAGATGTTTGCCCAGTCCCCGGTCTACGCGAGGCCCTTCCACAAACTCCACACGTAACGCCCGTCGCAGGAATTCAGTGCCACCGCACACTTTTTGGCTCTGCAGAGCGCCAGTGGACTCGCATGAAGACTGTATGAAGCAAACCTGCAGGGCAGCATGGAGGTGACATTTGACCTTCTACAGTCCAGCAACCCAGGTTCGACTGCCATGTCCTGCTGGAGTGCCTGCGATGAAAATCCTTGTTGTCAATTGATGCAATGAAGAGAGAGCTGTAGCAATATGGGTTTAGTGTGGATGCACATTTGAGCGTTGTCCACGTAAAAGTGATAGCCCAAGTCACAACATTTTAATGTAGAGCCAACTGGCAATGCAAGAGCTATTAAAGTGCGAAGCCAACCCTGTACGTGGCACTGGCAAAAAGACATCAGTTTATTTATATTTACTAACTCTGGCGCTTTAAAAGCATGTGTTTGCGTGTGCTGGTAAAACACGATGCAGATACAGATCCGCTTGTGAGAGCGTAAAAGCACTAAGAGGGATGTTTACATGCCTGGATCAGCTGGCCATCACCTGCAAGCCAAAACCTGCTTCTCGCCGGCCTGCTTTCCCAGCATCCCAATGCCCGACACATTCCTCAGCCTTCACACGGCCCTCCTGGCTACCAAACGCTCCTCGGGTTTCGCAACACAGCCCTGTCCGTGCTGTGCTGGACGACAGCCAGACGACCACGAGAATGCAATACGAACACAGCAGAGCACAACACAAAATGACTGAAAAACAACTTCCCTGTTATTTTACACAACAGGTAGTACAATGGTTAGAGCAGTTGCTTTGCATTAACAGGAGCTGGCTTCAAATCCATGCTTCTGCTGTGGTCCTCCTCTTCTGAACTGACACAGCGAAAATGTCAGTGCCGTATAAACAGGAATCTAACTGCGAGTTTTTCAGTGGACAAAGCCAACACTGAGTCACCATGGAGAAATGGACCAGGAAAATGAGTAAAAACAGCAACGTGTTTCACATTCTGGTAGCAGTGGTGTAATGATGCGTAGTGCTGGATGAGTGCAGATGCAAAACATGCTTAGTAAAAGTTAGGACAACGCGTTGCTCCGAGCGTCACCTACCCAAGAAAAAAAAGAAAAAAGCGTGGGTCGGTCCATCCCAGAGGCAGCCAGCCAGTTACGGCTGGTCAAATCCTGTTTAGTGTGTCAGGAGCCACTCATCGCTTCTGCAGCGGCTGGCGAGACACTGCATGCAGGTAAGGATTAGCACCTGCCAGCGACCTGTGACTCATGACTCAATGGTGAGAATACCTGGGAAACCTGTAGCTGCAGGCTACGGTGAAACTCCTGCCTCCTCTACGCCGGACTGGCGGCCGAACCACCAGCACAGCTTGTCCGCTGCAGGACAAAATACTTGGGAAAGTCTGTCCACGGACCGCACGCTCCAGGAACGCGGCTCCACGTCGGAGCTCAGAAGGACGCACTTATTAGGAAACTTTCCTGACACTTTTTGGCCTTTGTTAACGGAAGCCGCGGCGATGTAGCAGATCTACCCTGAGATTTCTAAATACCGAACAATAAAATCAGCAGTAAAAAAATTTGACCTCCGGCAAGAGACAAATTTCCTTCCTTGACACTTAAGTGCGCGTAACCTCAGAGACGCATTCCAGCGGTTTGCTGGAGCACTGAGACAAACAATCCAAAGGAACTTCTGGGAAGCGGGAATGCTGCTTGGCCAGGGACATCCCACCGCGGGCCCTTCCGACTGCCCCAAAGGAATGGGGCCGACTGCGCAGACGCCGCCGTGCGCATTACCGCGCAGCTGGGTCAGCCGCCTGGAAAGGTTTACGTAGCGCGATCCGGGCTCCGTTCCCACCAGCAGCCCCCATGCAGGCCTCAGGCATTTACAGTGGACCAGCACTATGGTAACGCATCAGCATGTTGCTGTTCTGCCGGCCAGACACGATCCAATTAACCGGGAAGGGGCTTTAAATTCTAGCAAGGATGAAGCGCTCGGGCTCAGCACTGCAGCTCAGATTCAAAGTCCAGCCCTTGTCCCGAGTTATACAACATCTTGTTCCCCTTTTCGCACCGACCGCAGCGCTTCGAGCCCGGCTACAGCTGCAATTATCCTATCGAGAGTGACATAACATCCGCCAGAGACATTCAGACTCTTGCTCTTCTGTGACTTTGCTATAAATACATATTCTAAGTCCCGATTAGCACCGGCTTTCAACGGCTCAATTTGCAGCTGCCGCCCAGTACCTGCCATCACATTCCAACTATGCTTTACCTTCTCTACCATGAGTCCATCAGGTAGACCGGTGTCAGCGAGTCCCTGGACTCAGTGGGCTCCCTCCACGACAGACCCGATCTTCCTTGTCTGTCCTCTACCAACTTCCCCAGCACCACCTGGATATCTTATCTACCGCTAATCCATCATTGTGATGGCTGCCCCGACCCACCCAGTCACACCAATGGGGGGAGGGGGTGCTTTGGAGACCAGGAAGTTCACTCTTTACAGCTGGCTGAGAAATGGTGGTGGTGTGGGTTAGGATTACATTTGGGTGTAGAGCTTCTCAACAATACGTCTTGTGCTTTAGTGGCTCATAGTCCCACAGAGCGTGGTGGAGACTTTCACAAACACGGTCCAGTGAGCTCTTCTCAATTCTGTGTTCATCTCCATCGTTTCCATGACGCCTGAAGGACTTCGGCCATAAAGATCTCAGCGCTGATTGATGCTCTTTTAGGTATCGAATTGCTCACTTTGTCAGACGAAGCAGGTATGAGTTGGCCACTAATAGCAATGCAACCAAAACCACGAGGACTCTGGCCCTCTGGGGTTGCTGGAACCCATCCTGAAATTTCGCTGGGGTGGTCTTTAATTGTAAATTCCCTGTTTGTTTATACGGTCGATCATTTAGCTGACACGAATTCATTTCGATGACGAAGAGCAACGAAACTGAGACATAAACCAAACGCTTTGTGTCAAGGTCAAATGACGCGAGACAGAAGCACGGGCAAAGTAGCTAAATAGGCAGGCAGCTCAATGTCAAAGTTTGCCCACGCATTCACTGACCACCGCTGGGATGACTCAGCAAAAAAGGAACAAAGTCTCTTCTAAATCCTGGACACACACCACTGCCTTGTTAATAGAGATCAGGATGTCAAACGGGAAGCGGCAGACTCTAACCATCCTGCATACCAGCGTGGTGGCGACGGCACGATCAGCTTACGTGGCGCAGGTACCGACTGGTGGACAGGCGCAGGTAAGCCAAGGGCCCCTAAGCAGCATGGCTGTGGGTTAAAAACCAGCAGACTGACAACCTGTGTGCTGCGGCCACCTGCCTGGGGCTAACCTTGAGCTTGTTATAAATGCTGAATTACCGCTCAACTTGTCCCAGGTCCAAAGACCCAGGATTACTGCCGATTATTAACTAGTTCGTTCATTCAGAGCTGCCCCGCATAAAAGAGGAAGAGATCCAATGCTGGCGAAGCCCTGGATCAGCAAGGAAGTTCTCGGTGTGGGGGAGGAGGAACTGCAGGGGGCCCGCGGGCCAATGGGACACATTTCTGGGCAACGGGGGTACCGAGTAATAAGGTCTCGGTTATTTCTCAGCCGTTCTTTTGCTCCTCTAACTGACAAGAGCAGTGGAATCTGCCAGTTTCCAGCTAACCGATTCGGATGCCTGAGGAGCACCGTGAGAGAATGGGGGGTGAAAGATCAGACCACCGACACCATTTTCTCGCTCGCAGTCCTGACCTTGCTTGCAACGCAGCGCTGGTGGAGAAGGAAGGAGTAAAACAGCGGCTGCTTACAGAGGCTGCCTTTCGCTGCCGTGTCGGTGCAGTATGGTCAGATCCAGGCTGTTTGCAGGATGAGGCCCGTTTGCTTAGCTCTCACCTCACCCGAATATGCCCAGCACCTGAAGCACCAAGGCTCTCCCCTCTCCCGCTTGTGCTCACTGCACACCCGAACAACCACTTTTTCTAGAGTGAAACTTAGTTTCTCTGCAAGGCCGCAACAAAACAGAAATTCTGCGGTCCTTTTCTTGTTGGACTGCAAGGCTGTCGTTGCTCTCTTTGCAAGCAGGGGTCGTGGGGAACTCCTGAAAGCATTCCCAATGAGAGAGACAGGAAGCAAAGCAGCGCTGTTACTCACAGCTGACTCAGGCCTGCTGACAGCAGTACGAAAGAATTCCTGTCAATCATTTCAGACTTTCCAGGCCTGAGCTTTTCAAGTGTACAAAAATGAACACAGAAAGACCATTTTAAACACAGTATTAAGGTGTACTGGTAAATAAGTCAGCGAGCAGAGAGCAGGCGTGCCAGGTACTGACAGGGTTAAACTCATGTAACCAAGTGACCTTGCAAGCTAAGGCATTATTAAATATTAAACCAGAAAGCAATGACTTCAAACTCTTATTCTTCACACTAAAAGCATTAAACAGCAAACACCATTACGTCCAGGTACAGCTCAATACAAGCGCCATACATAATTCATCGAGACCAGGAGCTCCTAGATTCAAGACCATTTGTTATATCATTTGTCACCCACATCAAAGAAGGTTTTCTGTCTACCTTTACTTGCTCACAGAGTACATCCAGGCTCAGACGGTGCCGATTCTGTTCCTACTGTTTGCTCTCTCTCCCCTCGTACGGTCAAGAGGAGCAGTCAAAGCTCAGAGTGTAAGCGTTGCGTGCGCGGGGAGATGAACCTCTTGGTGTCATTTCGGAGAAGACCGAGGACTGCAAATACCTGAAGCATTTTCAACTGCGGCGAGGCGCCGACGGCGTGCCGGCGCGGTCGCACGACAGCGTAGTCGGCTCAGCCCTGACTCGGCAGTGGCCACTTCGACCGCGGTATCCAAGTCTCCCTGTACGTCACACCACCTCCCAAGGGCCGAGAAACGTCCAGACCTCAGCAATAACGCCTACAAACGCACGTGGAGACCTTTCCTTTTTCTTTATTTCCAGAGGCCGCATCTGACAAAGTTGACGGCCGCTCTCATGGTGGCAGGACAAGGCAACAGGGCTGCGAGCCCCCTTCTCCACCCCCTCAGGTCCTTCCTCCACTGCTTTTCTTTATTTTTTCCTTTCCCTCCCTTTACAGCAGGGGAATTTAGTGGCGCTGCTCAGCCCATTCACAGAGCAATAAGAATGGCGCGCGCACGTACGCACGTACGCAACAAAAGAGAAAAATCCCACAAACTCACACACAAACACTCACCAGATAGTTCATTTTCTGTCCTTGTGTCCGTGCGTCCAGATGAGGTAGAAGCCAGAAATGTGCTTGTGAGAGACCCCCGTGGGGCCGCCAAGCGCGGTTAAATCTTCCCTCCGAACGGTGAGCAAACGGCTCACGACAATCCTACAGCATTCTCCAGCACTGTTATCTCAGGAACGGGAGTTTTCCTCTTCCCTTTTCACCACAAATGCCTGCAGTCCTTCTCCTGCTGCCGAGCGCCTCTGACTGCCTCCCTCCGCTTCCCTCTCCCTCGCTCTCTCACCAGGGGGAGGGAGGAATGCGCTGTAATCCTACACCTCTGTGCCCACTCCATTCCAACCTTCCCGTCCTGGCGTCCGATTGGACGAAAGGCCTCTTATTATGCTAAGTAGGCCTCTCCGCTCCCTTCCCACTTTGTGTGAATCATTTCAACCTCTGCGTGGACCTCCTCAAGAAATAATGGAAAAGTTACAAGAATAATGGCTGTTTTATGGAGCCCAGCAGCCACACCTCCTATGAACGTTTAAATGAGCTTCAAAGAAGCAACTGAACTTTGGTGCAAAAATATTACGTTGCGCTGTACAACGCACTATTAAGCACAGAAATAAGACCTACCAAATGCTTTTGAGGACTAGCATATGTGCATCAATAACGGAGTACTGTACATAATAATAAATAACGTTTCATCATGTGACTGCGTGCATATATGCGCTGTTCTTTGTTTTAGTTGCTCATTCCTAGCATCCAAAACACAACTATAGATAAGTGAATGCTCTGCATCACTGGATAACTTAGGTTTGTTCCCAAGTCTCTCCACTAAAGTGGACTCAGTTGTACTTTAGTTACATGTGACAGTGTAAAGTATTCATTCCTCTTCATCTTTGTTGTCCCTTCCTTAACTTAACTTCTAGCCCTGACGCCAGAGTGCGGACATGTATGACCGCCGACTCCTTATCAGCTTAAAAATCCAAAAACTGCCCGAGTTAATACTAACAAATAATAAGAAAAGAAAAATTTCCTTTCTCAGATCACCCGTCCATTCCATCTGCCACCCCTTCAGTGCAGAAGTCTGGGGCCGAAACTTGAAACAGGAAATTAAACTCAGTCTGAACGCACCCGTAAATCAGAGTCGGTGGTCATACGTGTGCGCACTTTGGCGTCAGGGCTAGAAGCAGTCAAAGACCTGGCGTGGGTCCTTCTTCAACCAACTAAGCACTTAAGCTTCATGGAGTGTACAGTGTATGCGCAGAGCAGCTACGGATGGGAGGCAGAAGGCAGCAGTGGCCACGTAAACTGCCTCCTCTGCAAACAGCTTTCGCAACAAAAGGATCTTCTTGGCAAGCGCACCACTGCGCCTTGTGCCATGGCATGTTTCTGCCCCTCAGCAGGGCCTAGCACCACGGTTCCAGCGTCACACAATGGGAGGAGGACTAATCTGACCCAGCGGAGGCTCCCCTTCCTCCCCGGCAGCATGCAGCGGCTCTGAGCATGGGGCACTCCCTCTGGCCACTGCAGTTACGGGTAGGGCTGTCACACGAAAGCACAAACTCAAGCAGTCAAGCAGTTGGTACCCAGGGGCACTGCAGGGAGACCAGGGCATGCAAACCAATTTCACTGCATCAAGTAGCAAGGCTGGTGTCACATCAAGAGCATTTCAACGCCTTACAGCGACACAATGGCTCTCCTGGGGACCAGTGGAGCTGTACGTCATCGCCATGACAATCGGCAGCTTCTCCGTACGCCTTTGACACACCGGCTGAACGGTCATGAAACGACCGACTGTCCTGCATCTTCATATTCTCAGAGAGGAAAGGACAGTAGAAGAAGACCAGGTAAGGACATATGTATGGATGCAATTTACTGCATATTATTCAGAATCATCTGAGTCACAGCCTAAATCTTCAGCACATATACAACTAAACAAGGAATTTCAGGTCACTTCAGCATTATCTCTATGGGGAGCACCTGCACATCTTCCGCCATAGCAACCTCTCCTTGAAATTGTAAGCACTACCACTTGAGCACGGTGCATGGGACGACAACCAGGTAACCACAGTGATTTCTGTTTACATTTAGTTATTTAGGTGAGGCTTTTCTCTAAAGCAATTCACAGCTATCTCCACGACTAACCATTTAGAAAACTGGGTAATATTTATTAGAGCAACTGCAGGGAAGTACCTGGAACAACAAGTGACACGGTAGCGCTGCAGGTTAAGCCAGTGCCTCGCAGCTCCTGGGCTGCTTGTGTGGTGTGGGGTTTGAGTCGGACTCGGCGTGTGTGGAGCTCGCGCCTCCCTGTGCTTGCACAACTAAAATAATGTGCACAAGAAGACAACAGCAAACCGCTTGCGACAGAAACCACACCCATGCTTGCCAAGCTGAATCCGACCCAACGGCACTTCCATCGCATCGAAAAGGGTAGCAGAGCGGCAAGACACGGCATCTGAACTTAAATCCCGAGCGTAAGCTGGCAAATTTAACTGCCAAACCAGCCTACCGCCTGCCCCAGCAACGCAGAGCCATACAGTTTGTCACAGAAGGCAAACATCGTCATGTGAAAGGCAAACTCAACACATTCTGCTATGGAAAAATAGTCCATATGTAATAAGAGATATTGCAATATTCGCCGGGGTGTCTGGGCCACTTTTAAACGTGCAAATCTATTTTGTTTGTGTTCAGCAGGAGTAGCATAGGAAACCAAAGTACAGCAGGAGGCCCGACAAACACTGCTTTGTTTTATGAGATGGCCTGGAAAGTCTATTTTGGGATGTTCTTTGATGACTGAAAACACGATGTCTCCTCCCTACCGTTTACACCACACACACGCAATTGCGTGTAAGTAATGAAGCCAGTGTTACGCATACATGGACCTTGCCACTCCAGCACAGCTCCACCATAAGGTATCCCCAGTCGAGAGAAGGAAGCAATGGTCCAGCAAGAAGCAGGGAGCATTGCTGCGCGCAACACTGGCTGCATTGTCCCGGAGCGGCCGGGTTCGACCCGACCGCTGCGCATTCCTCACACCTACGCAAAGACCAGGATGGGCTCCCCAGAAACCTCTCACCTCCTCCAAATTATCTGAGCGTGGCAGCATGCAGCTTTCATCACGCGAACACAATGAGAACCCAGCAGAACAGTACTTCTATCCGTCTGCAGCCATCCCAAGAAAAAGCCATTCAGGAAGGAACAGAGGACGGACAGCAGAAATTGTTAAATATGTAAATAATAAAGTAAGGAGGCATTCTTGTTATGAATTGAGGTCAGTGTTCCAGTTTTTTCCTCATTCCTTGTTGTCCTGGTGCTGAGGAGTCACAAGAGTTTAACTCTGGGTGAATGGACTGCACACATAATGGGGAAGACTGTTGGGGAGAAGTGCGATAAGACTAGGAAGAACGCTACGGTTTTTCACAGATCTGCTGCAGTCAGCGCGCTTACTGTCAGGACATCTCATTGCATCGGTGACTCGGACACCGCGTGCACGCCATAAAATACAGCTGACCGCGGCGGTTAAACATCTGATCAAAAAGGCATGAGGTTTAAGTCCTTGGAGAAAGCATGCAGCCGGATCCTCGAGTAAATGGCTTGCCACTTCAGCGACTGAATGAACTAGGTTATACCAACAACGGAGAGTTTACGGATGCCGAATAGCACACGCAGGACCCACGGTGACGCATTAAGCGAAGCCTCACAAAGGGACGGACTGGAAGCGCACCCCCCCCGCCACTGGTGCTGTGAAGTGGCAGGAGCCTTATCGGGCAGCCAAAGCATTTCGAGAATGTTAAACAACATCCTGTGAAGAAACGCCAGAAGGCACTTGCATTGCACTGCAGTGACATCACCCAGGAATCTCCCAGAATGCTCCTCTGTATCACAATGCACATCCTTCTGCGCGCACATCCGCTGTTGTGGGACAGTGGCGCAACTTGGATGGACACATTCATCCGGCGCGACACACAACACGTCGCTCAGGATCGGGGCTGCGACCCAAGTTCTGGCCTAAGGAGCCCTAAGGACACTGGCACGCATTTCTGAGCAAGGTCCCATGCATAAAGTTAGGCACGCTCATCCGCCCAGGTACAAAGCTGGTGACATGTACGCACTGCTGAAATGAACCACAGAGCTTTCATATATGGCCAAGATTCTGCTCATAAAGCATTCACTTATCATTGCCAACAGGGAAACAAAGCTTGCTGCCCGTTTCTGAAAAAGTTTCTAGCATTTCATTTCCTCTTCCTTCTCTGCGATTTGAGAAATCAGTCTCTTTAGAAGTTCTCTGTGTAGGAAAACCCTTTACATTTCAGGATAAAATGGCTTTAGAAGAATCAGCCATCTATAAGCATTACCCATTAACTTAAAAGAAAAACCCAGTAAATCCATTACAAAATAACAAAAGATATCCTTTTTAAGTAGAAAGCATCCTTATGCTGTTAAGATGCAGCTTATAGGATCTAAATTTTCTCCTCATCCCTTTTCTGTCGTAAAAAAGGTTCCATTTAATTTGCCAAAAAGTTAATGGAATTACCTCTGTCTTGCGAGAGCTCGGCGAGCGGATGGGGGTCGGGTGGGAGGCGTGTGCCTCCCGAGTAAACAGATCAACCCGCAGGAGCGAAGCTTATTTCCCAGAAACACTACGTTTCCACATAATGAGGTCTCGCAGATACAGAGCATCTCACTAAGCTGGAACAGAAACAGGGTCTGTAAAAGTTGGGCCCGTCTGCACTTTTAAGTCTCCCGCTCCTGACCATCATTTGTGACGTCCATTAAACATTTGCCTGTGGTTTCACTCCTTAGAAATAAAAGGGGAGCCTCTGGCAGCTGTTATGCACACCAGGGCTGTCGCTCTGACTTAAAGGTAGCCGAGTCTCAGCGATCTCACCGCTCAGGCGGTGCAAACCAGCACCCAGCTCCCTGCTTCATTACATTTATATGTGGACAAACGGTGCGGTCAAGTTCAGGTCTAGCATAAATCGGCCACATCTCACAGCAAAAGTAGGGCACGCACGCAGACGGACGTGTCTCACAAATGCTCAATGAAGTACAAATACGATGGTGGAACACAGATGCTATTATTTCAGCCTGTAAAGTGCGAAAAAGACACACACACACAAGGACCCACAAACACACAGCACCTTCTCTCCAATCCCAAGGAATGCCAGTGACTTCCTCTCACCTGGGGCTGGGAGAGGGATTCATGCGTGCACTACGTTTACTGTGAGATGTGGCCACTTTCTGTCAACTTTCTCAAACCAGCAGCCACTGTGGCCATTATGTTCAGGGTGAGAGTTATTAATGCAACCACAGGGATGCCCACCGGTACATCCTAGTGAGAGCTTAAAGTTTTATTAAAGCTCTCTTCACAACAGCATAGCAGACTTTGGAAGACACAAAATCAGTCAATTTCCACCATACATGTTATGTTGTGTTGCTAGAAGCTGCCAAAACTTTCGCCCAGAATATTCTGTGGAAATGCTGGCTTTCCAGGCCACCCTCCAGTCTGTCCCACAGCCCCTCTCGAATGTGCAAATATGACAGTCCACCAAAGTGGCACAGGGTGATGCAAAGAAATCCAACACCTTCTCATCCATGTGAGGAATGTGCTTCAGTGAAGGCACCACATCCATCTACTTCGCTGCTCTTCAGGACCCTCTGATCCAGCCACTGGCATTTTAGCAGTAACATCCATAGCCAAGACCTGATGAAGAGCAAGAGTTTGACCTTTGCATACCACACACACACACACACACACACACACACACACACACACACACTCTCTCTCTCTCTGAACAGTGTGGAATGACTAAAAAATTTCTTCTGGGAAAAACGGTTACTTTTTTAATAAAGTTGCCATTAAATTGATGCCACACAGAAGTGATGCTGTGAATTGCTAGCAGGCCTTGAAGTATCTGATGTACCACTTGTTATTCACATACAACTGCAAACTGCATCTCAGCAGCCGTTTCTCCAGCATCCTAATGGTGAACCCTCTGAGCCCATCCGTCATTGACCACGTTTAAATGATAACCGCTTATTACGGCAACCTTTGCAATTGTGCTAGCACAGATGAAACCCATTATTCTGTTCAAAAAACAAGTAAATTGTCTTGTCATGGACTGCAAGGCACCGGGATCCCCAAAGTTCATTTCTGTTATTTCATTTATTAAACACAGGTGAGCAGCAAAGGTTAACCAAGGAATCCAACCGGCAATGCTGGCATCAAGGTGAAAGCAAATATGTTGTCTGTTACAGGTGCCTAATTTAGCTCATCGGAATCTAGGCCATTTCTAAGTAGATCTACACTGACTTGAATAAAATAAACCCAGATCTAATAAGAAATGGCCTCAAATGATAAATTCATAATATATACAGTACATACAGAGATCAGAATAATTCCACTATAATAAGCAGCCTATACTGCACAGCTCAGCGGTGTGTGTGTATATATACACACACACACACACACACACAGGGTCAAGGCCTATGCCTGCCGTGTTTGTTTGCTCCGTTCTTCCCTCTCTCCGCTCAAATTAGAATGGATGGACGTGGGTCAAAGGAATACAGAGCTGCTGACCCTGCCTCTTCTATCAACAAATGCCCTCATGTAAGAGGAGGACAGCAAAACTTCTCTCCTTTCTGGTACCTTTGGACTTTGTTCTCTGCTGGGCTTTAAAAACCACTGATACTTTAGGCAAAGCTTGTGGATACAATATTGTCGGCAGTGTCCCATTGCTATTTGTGTGTTGAGTTTAACAGAGTGGCTCATCTCCTCCACGCATTAAGGTACGCAGGTTTTCTCTTGTTCTCATGGCAGCACAGGGGCCAGGGCTACTGGAACTCCACACAAACAGATGTCAGGATTAAAGGAAGGGCAGTACCGCATCGCACAGGTAGCAACAGGTAAGAACATGCCATTGGCAGAGTTTGCTATGATGTCCTTGGACCACACATGACCCCAGAGGGAGAGGTGATTCAAAATCTCATGACTATGGTCTCAGATGGGCATGTGATACAGACAGGAAGGTGGAAAAGAAGCGAGGCAAGAGAAGAATAAGCACACCAACAGGAAAGGGTGAGGCGGGATCACGCAGCCTCATCTCGACACAGGAGACTGGCAGGCAACCCCCTTCACGTACATCCTGAGAAGGTGCTTTAGGGGCCACACCACCCACAGCCCATCCGGATACAGAAGGGCTGATTCTGCACATGGCGCTAGAAGCAGTTTGCCACTTTGCCCTCCACGACCTGTTTAAAGAGCCTGTCATCGGGCTGTACAACAAGATTCCCCCTGCAGCCTGTAGCACTCTGCTAGCCAAAGTTACGGGCGCATCCATTCACTGGCACCCCTACAGTGGTCACCACTGGAAGATGAATCTCAGCCTGTATCGGTCAGTTTTGAGCAATGGAGGCAGGATGGTGGACACTCTGTGTGACAGCACAAGTCAGCAACACTCTGTGCAAACCCTGAAGAGAAGCGGCGGTCCAGGGGCTGCTCAAGAGAACAAAAGCAGTGGTGGGAGCATCACTGCGGTGAGCACAGTGTTCCTCCCACTACCATTCAAGCGCTGGCTTCCCTTGGCTCACCAAATGAACACTTCCATGTCTGTCACAACCTACAAGTTCTCCCGCAACCTCTAAGTGTTCGTACACCTGCATCGCAACCCATCCCCTCTAAGGGTCACTGCAGCTCTGCTGTGTTTCATAGTGAAACACATTTCATTGACAGCTGAAAGACTCAGAGCGAAAGCAGGGGTATAAACCTGCTTTAGGCACACAGATTCAGTCCACCTTAGACTGCCCTCTGTTGGCCGCTGGGGAGCACCGCGCACATTTTGTTCCTCCAACAAGTGACAGCTAAACCGCGAGGAAAAGAAAGCAGGTGAAAGGAAAAAGAAGCAGGTGAAAAGTAAAAAGAAAACGGTTCAAGGTCCAGATGGTGGGCAGCAAGTCCACCTGTTCTTATGCCCTCACAACAGGAAAGGTGCGGCCCATCCTCAATCTGGCTTCACCAGCCACGCCCCGGTGGTCCGGCGAGCAAACGCACACATAAACACCCTTGCGTGGCCTCAGATCAAAGCTGCCGATACGAGCGGAGTAATGAGAGCAAAACCGGAACTAGAACACTTCCTTCCCCAAAGGACAAACTATGAGTGAGAAGCTGGGATTTGAGCTACTTTTTTTTTTTTTTTTTTTTTTTAAATACACCTCCTCAAAAGTGGAGTAGGCTAATTGGAAAATCGGCCCTTGATGTCCAAAAATAATAACCACAATAACAGTTTGGGTTCCTGACTGGGCATTTTGTGGGCTGGAGATGACTATGCAAGGTTAGGGAGATAGTCTCCTGACACAGGACAACGAGTCCCACATTTCCAGCTTTGGCTGTCCCATACCATCTCAGCAGGTGCTCAAAGGCAGGAGACTTGGGGCCTCCAGCATTCCAGTGGAAGTTCCATCATGCAGCTATCACCACTGAATAATGAGGTGGAAAAAGTGTGATGCTTAAAGGATGCAGAACTCTTACTGTAAGTCACCAGCGCATCCCAAGAGCAAAAAGATCTCCATTAGGGAGATGAAAGGCACACAGGTGACAGAGAGAGAGCGAGGGGGAGAGCGCATGACTCCTGGCCAAGGCACCAAGCACTGGCATGTGCTAGTGACCAAGAAAAGCTGTGCACCAGGGGACACAGCGCGTGCCATCTTGCTCTGAACCCTAATCCACATTGGCTCCATCATACCAGCATCAATCAGCCCAGGCCCACTGACCCCTGCCAAGGTCACTCCTACCCTAGAGAGACAACAACAGAAGATGCCTCAACAGCCAAACAAAAAACTGTCAGCAAACCAATTCGATTCCCAATTTATCCACTGACACGTTGCTCGGAATCCACTGTCTTTCACATGTGCACACAACTGCTTTGATGTAGGCTGAGCTGAGCCAGGCTAGGCCCGTCAGTGCCATGCAGGCACTCCAGCTCACCCGCACGCTTCTACTCGGAACGTGGGGCTGTCCAAAGGCCACTCCCTTACGCCGCAGCAAACGCACAAATAGAGACACTTACAGCCACGCCGCTGCACCGATGGGTTGCGCTCAGGGCCAATCCAGCTCTCCATTCAGCTCGAGGAGCAGCAGCATTGATCTCCATGACAGTGGCTGGGCTCCCAGTGAAGCCTCCCAGTACTCAGCACTGCAGTGAAACATGAGGACACTGGGGAACTCGGTGATTCTGTGCATTTTTTTGTTATTTTTAATGCTTTGTGGCCTGTTCATTGCATCATTTTACATTTCTAACACTTTTCTCAAATATGACTTGCTACGATTTACCCATTTATACAGCTGGGTAGCCATCACTGTATCTTGGTCAAGATTACTGTTGGGTGTCTGCAGGAAGCTGAATTTCAACCTAGGTCATTTGAACAAAAGGTGAGGGTTAGGGCTCTGGCCACTACACCCCTGCTAATTTTACTGTGGTCTCTAAGCTGTGTACCATAGTGACTCCCAGACCAGCTGAGAAGTTCCCACTGTGCTCAGGACAGCTGATTCTTGCCTGAATAAACACTACCGGGCCAGCTTCGTCTCCGACTACAACCTTTCAGAAGTGCAGGGACTTTTCAGGCCTGTAGGAGGCGCTCATGCTTTCATATTCACAACCGAGCAGCCAGATACAGAACCCAAAACCAGGGCCCCTCTCACACACACACACACACACACACACACACACCTGTCAGCTGTAAGTTTCACGTAAAAAAGGTTTGCAGCTAAAAGTGCCTCCGCATCTTGGATTATGAGGGGCCGACTGCCCGGACAGGACGGAAGCCCGACTCTTGTCATCCTACACCACTGTTAGGTTAACATGGCAGAAATACGCTGCTGGACAGCTGTCCAAACCTATGGTTGCATGCAGTAACAAGAGATGTCATTGCTGTCTCTCTTCTTTCAGGATTTCAGCGTCATTATGTAAAATAAACTGCATCTTTCTATACAATTCATTATGCTGCTGGCGTGCGTCATCCCACTGCCCGTGCCTGTCCTGGAGCTAACAGGCTAATGGGCTCGGGCGACGTGTGAGCAAGGGATTCGCGTCTAGGTTGTTGCTCACTTGCCAACACGGTAGCATGTTTGCTCCAGGCACGCTCGCACTTGTGAACTGCTGACTGTCAGGGCAAGTGCCTTCGCTGCGTTTGTCAGACGGGTACGGTGAGTACCCACAATGCCTTGCAATGCCCCGGCGCTGACGGGTGCAGCGGTGCGACGGTCGCCGGAGGACACCGGGAAACAGAGCAGGTGACAGAGATACAAGGACAGATGAGGAAGCTCTCCATCCTCCTCAGAGGGCGCGCGAGCATCTGGAGCCACCCCACCAACTGACACGACATCCTGTCACGGAAAAGGCTCCTCATTTTGATGAGCAGAAACCCAGAAGCAGCCCCTTCATCCTGCTCCCATGGCCCGGCTAAGCAGTCCATTCATCTGCTCGCTCGCAATGGCTCTCGTCCCCGACGCTTCGGTTAACACGTTTGTTGCGGCAGCTGCTAAACCGATCGACGGCTTCCTCACGCAAGCACAAGTTTCCGCTGTATATGAGCAAACCACAGTGCTGGGAAAGTAGAGCACCTTCTGCCCATTTAGTTTGGAAAACAGAAGCGCACAGCAGTAACACACACGTGGTTCGCCGCAAAAGACAAATTGAGAAGATGCGAACATACTTATGCAGCAAAAGAAGTGCCCGGGTGAAATGAGGCAAGACCATTAAATGGGCAGCAGTTTTTCTGAAACACCACGGAAACCCTTGGATTGAAACCCAGCGCATCTCTTCTTCAAGACTTTGCTTAGCAAGGAGCATAAGTCAAACCAAGTAGACAGCAACACCAGGACAAGTGAAAGAGGGACAGACGAACAGGCAGACCGACCGCACAGTGCAACCTAGGCATAAAAATGTTGGAAAATGTGAAGTACGGTGTCCGGGAGCTCGGTCGCAGAGTTACACTTACAACAGCAGGATGGAAACCGCCTATCTGTAGAGCAGAAACAGAACCACATAGAATCAAGCACATACATCACTGCGGCACAGTTAAGAGTCAGCTGGCAATAAACAGTCCCAAAGCACCAGAAAGAAGGGCAGGCATCAAAGAAAAACATAAGCAAAGGAATAAGAGAGTGGCCCTAAAATGCAAATATAAATGGAGGACGATCCATGTCCCTGGCTTCTGCGAAACACCTACATCCCAACGAGAGAAGAAACGACCAAAACCAACAGAACACAGAAAATGCAACAGTCACCCATCTCCTTTTTGAGGTCCAACTTCATGCAGAAACTACAATGCAACCTGATCATCTGTCTTTATCAGGAGGAGCAATGACACTTCATTATTTTTGAAAATTACTTTGGTCCCAGAAGCCTAGACCCTGAAGCACACTTTGTCTCAGGCATCTGGGCTATGCTAAACTTAGACATCTGCTGGAATGAGAGAGACACTGCTGTCCTGCACGAGTTCAAAGGCATCCAGCCTGGAGCTACCTGGCGAACCCCAAATCAAACCTCTTGGCAGCATTTTCAACAACACTCTCCTTCCAAAAACTGCAGTTCCTTAAAGTCATTGTTCAAAAAGACCAGAGATTTTATATTTACTGATGGTTTGGGTCTATGAGTTGTACTAACTTTGCCATATTTATTGGAAAAATGTTATTTAACACAACAGACTAATAATGTACAGGAATACACCTTCAGGTAAACAAATACAGTTGAGGTCCAAGGTTCACAGGCACTTGTAAGCAACATGCATGTGACTGCAATCTTGGGATCTCAACTATTTCTTCTGTGACAGAATGATTAGAAAACACACTTCTTGTTCACAAACAAAACATTTACGAATTTGGCTTCTTTCACAATTTTACTGTGGGGCTTCCGAGACTACAAAGAAATCTGCTGGGTAAAAAATGTACCGTACATGCAACCTGGTTCTGTGATGTTACTCAGCTCTGAGGCCTGGCCTCCTACCTGCTTGTTAGTGCTTCTGGTTGACTACGGCCGGTCACTTCTCTGTGCCCTTGTAAATGGGGCGAGGTTGACTGCTGCCACTGCTTTGAGCCACAAGCATTACAAAGGGGAAGTCTAGGGAGCGCTGCAGATCACAGATCCACACAAGTCAGGATGCCCCTTGGAGCCGTTTCTAAGCAACTCCAGGTTCCAAGATTATCTGCACAAATAACTGTTCCCAAGTATGTGGAAGAGTGGTTAGGAAGAAAACCCAAACCGTCACCTTCTGCTTCAACAACCACAACAAACACTGCACCTACTGTCAAGCACGATGGTGGCAGCGCTACGCTCTGGGCCTGTTTTGCTGCCAGTGGATCTGCTGCATTGCAGAGAGTGGATGAAACAATGGAGATGACCCCCAAATTCTTCAGCACAACCTGAAACCCATCAGCCATGCGGTTAAATCTTGGATGCAATTTCATGTAAACAATGAAGAAGAAGAAAACACAAAAATCGACGCAAATCACAACCAAGGTAACCCTAAAGCAACGAAACAAATGCAGAGATGACTTTATTTAGTAGCAAATAAACTTTCACAGGGGACAGAAGAGAATGTGGTGCAGGTGTACTTCATTCGTGTGTGGAAATTCAGCCCGAGGTCCCGAACACGAATGGATGGGGCCCACAGCACCGTTTCCACTCTCCAAAGGTTTACACGCCCTTTTTCAGAGCTCAATAAATCTTCGGCATTTGCTTCGCTTTGTCAGTATCGGAGCTCGGAAATGCTCGGCAATCCGCTTTTACAGTAGCTATTGTGCGCTTTTCCCTGCCAGGGACAGAGGAAGGCAAACCTGCAAAACACAGCAAAAATCCTAAGGAACAAATAAGCAGCTCAGCTGCAGGACAGGAAACAGGCGCAGCGCTGAGGCTCAGTACACAGCAGTCACAGCTGGAAGCCTCCTGGCTCCCAGCACTCCACCCCTCTCCATCTCCGCTCCTGTCAGAGGGCCTGCCCTTTCGGAAAGCAGACAAAAGGCTTTCCGGGCAAGGCCTCGGGCCAAAGGGCAGAGCGAATGGGCCGGCCCATTTCCAAAGAGCCTGCTCGGTTCAGTGGCGAGCAGAGCAGCCGTTGAAGTCAGGTGGACTCGCATGAACACCAATGTCACCAGCAGGGTAAACATGAAGTTCTTTGATGGAAGAGCGTCACATACAAGGTCCTAAGATCCATTTGTTTACTTTTAATTTTGACTGTCCAATGATGGTGGTGTGTTGAACGCTTAAACCAGGTGGTGCCGTGTTCAGCCACCGTCCATATTCTGTGTCCACGAGGCACTCTAGTTTTACTCGAGATCTGTAGGCAAGTTTGTTCAATGCAAGAGCTCAATAGTTGAGTCTACAACAAACCCTTCCATGGGCAGCAGTGTGAGGAATGTAGTGGCAACCTTTGTGCAATCCAACCAGAGGGCGGTTTGTTGATCATCCCTCCTTCTGCGTGCGCTTTCTTCTGTGGCCATCTATCCAGAACATTTACCGGAGACACTTCTGCTTCTCCATTCATCACCTGCCCATGTACACGAGCAGCACACACCTTCACGAAGCGAAGGACCAAAACGTGACAGGTGGCATCACTGGAGAATAAATGCTCAGATAATGGTGGGCATATTAAATGTAAAGCACTTTGTCTTTGAAAGGTTTTGTATAAAAGCCCCCAAGGCCTAAGATCAATTTGCGCTCTTTGATTTTTCCATTAAAAAAAACAAAACAAAAAAAATCATTCAAAGCCAATGCAGCAGGCTGTAAACTGCGAGAGTCGGACTGGAATAAACATGGCCATAGCACCAGTCCTAGCTGGGTGGAGAAAGCGAGGCCTTGCACAGCACAGCGCGGCACAGCACCCCTCACTACAGCAGTCCAAAGTCCGTGTGCCAATTTTCCCACCGGCGGCTTATTGAAAATTAATACCTAAATTTCCGTATCCAGACGGAAACCTTTGCCACTGGAATTTTTTTTTTTTTTTTTTTTTACACAAAGTTTATCCGTGATAAAAAAATAAATAAAAAATGTACATTTAAAAAACAACTACAAATACTGTATGCTAGTGTACTGTGCACTACAGCATGCTCTAATAAAGGGTACTAATAAAGGGTACAGTATGTCATTATGAATTTATCCAGGGCAAAAGTGTGAAAGGCGCATGCCCGCGTTGGTGTCTTATTGGAGGCTTCCGCTAGTTTGGCTCCGTGCGAACGCGTTTGCGCCGCGTCCGAAGCTCGACGCCCATCGGCCCTCGGAGGAAGGATTTTCGCGTGGCTGAAATTGCCGGTGCAGGGATACACGGGCGCCGTACAGTTACGGCGTGCGACAGAGGGCTGCTCTGGCTGCGCTTTCGGCCTTCGCTCGGCTAAGACAAGAAGAGCCCTCACGAGTAGAGAAACAACAAAACCTGTGCGTCTATAAATGAACAAGCAGTACTTTGGGCTTGGATGCTTGTCAGAGGTAAAGCATTCGTTGGTTTAGGCAACAAACGCTGACTTCAGTCGGAAGCGCAACCGCGTTCGCGAGCAAAACATTCCTCGAGGATAAACAGAGCTGAGATACGCAAGTGTGCGCGTAGGTGCGTACTTGCGAGCGCATACGATTCGAGTGCGGCAAGGCGCAAACACCGGTCGATAAACAGCTCTGGGCCAGTGGTCTTGCGCTGCTAGGCCAGGAACAGGCGCACACAAAATAATCTTATCGATACAAAAAGCAGAGGCAGTTTCTGTGTACAAATGCATTATTTCAGAGCCAGAGAGGCTCTTATCTAAAGAACAATTCTTCCACAATAAGCTGCTTTATTGTCGGTGAGGCATTGCTCTCTTCAGATCTGCAAAGACAAAAACACCACAGCATTTCTTCAGTTTTCGCGACTGAAGCTTAATCTTTAACCTGGCAGTCACGGAGCGAAAAGGAATCGCAAAGGTCACGCAGCCGGATCGACGGGACCGGCGCCGCCGTCTCGGAATCGCGACGGCGTCCTGCAACTTTGCCGCTCGCTGCGACGGCGCTGCTTGAAAGAAGGCCTCTGGTTTGCGTCTCCTCCTCTGCCTTCCCTCCGCTCGAGTCCCCCGATCGCACCATCACGACCTCGCCGACAGCAGGGGTCAGAGAGCACGAGCGAGGCATCGCCAACCCCGGAACGACACGCTTCCGTTTAACCCGGGAGGAGACGGACTCCACAGAAGATGGACGGCGTGCAGTGTTGGCCAGGGTGACATCAGAATGGGATTCTGCCACCATTAAAGCTCTCATGAGCTGCCATTTTGGCGACGGTCCTGTCGTGCTCTCGCCCGCAACCCGTCGCATTCCCCGGTACCAAATCGGACTCGGCTGGAACCGAGAAAAAAGGCCACGATGCCAACGTGCCCGAAACGCTCACACTCGCAGAGCAACGAAGGCCAGGACGCGCGCTAAACAACGGCAAAGAGAAACGGCACGCCTGAAGCGTTGACTCGGCTTACGTTGGGAGTCCATCTTGCGACGAAAATGGAATCGCACTAGGAGCTCATCTACCATCACGAAGCTCCACAACACTCGTGTAGCAGCGCCTCAAATATGAGCACAACTTTTTGCCTTTGTCACCGAAAATCTCTCGGGTTTATTCTTACTGTGAAACTTTGTCCACGTGCCTATCTACGCGTCTGTTTCAGAGGCTAAAATTCCCCTTGCGCAGGTTTTCGGCCCCCGTTTTCCACGCAAAGAAACCGATGCTGCCCGAGGCACCGAGTTCTGCACAACGTAGACCGCGCTGGCCGCACGCAGATACAGACCGCCAGTTGAGAGTCTACAGCGCTGGGCTTTCGGGTGAGGTCGGGTTGGCTTTTTTTCAGAAAGCGAGACCGGGGCTCCGGTGGCTCGCGCACCGAAGTCATTCGCTGAGAGGAGGACACGAGCGCTACGTGTGCGGCGCAACTACACTAATGGGAAGAGGACAGACCGGGTACAGCAACATCATGCACGTGCTTGCCCCGTTCTCCCTCGGCGCCGCAGGGACACCTTGGCCCTGCATGCCTCTATCCTGTACCCTGCATAAGGCAGTAAAAAAGTGTACCACAAAGTGGCAGGCGGCAATGCGAAAGGCAGCTGCCGGCGTGCTCCGACGGGATGCCGGGCCTTTTCTCCGTCCTGCCGCTGCTCCTCGGCGTGATCCTTCCAAGACACCGCACTGCAAATCGGGGTCAATTTATAAGCTCCAGCTGTTTGAATCTGCTGCCACGCCGCCGAGCCGACTCGACACGGAAGCGGGCCCATCGCCAGGCTTCCTTCCCTTCCCCCACCCGGTGCGCGACACATCCGTAACACAGACCGCCGAAGGATAGTTGGCCATCGACGCGGTGTCGACGCAGTAGGCGATGCTCAGCAGGGAGATTAATGGGGGAGAGACCTCGCAGTAATCGTACAACAGATTCGGCCAAACCCACCACGAGCCTGCCTTCCTCCGAGCACGTCTCGCCTCCCATGAGCTCGAAAGCGAGGCGATGCACCGGCCAACGCAACCTCCACGAATCTAAAGGGACCCGGGTGAATTTCACACCAGGCTGCACAAACCCAGTACGCCGTAATCCGAAACACAACGTCCACTCGCGCTAAAGATTGCCCTCGCGGCGCAGTGGGTTGCCATAGCGACGAGGAATTAAATGGCCCACGGAACGCGCGGCCGAATCAAAATCGCAGCGGGCAGCGGGCAAAGCAGGGCAGCGGGGCTGGCAAATCACCTGCAGTGCGGCTCGGAGGGGGAGGTGGAGCCTCTGAATGGGGGAAGCGCTGCCACAGGAAAGAGAATTAATACCAACAGAGCTGTATCCTGCCTGCGGAGCGCAGACAAGGGACTCCCAGTGTGTGCAAAGACACGGTTCCCTGGAGATACATGCCCGCTGCTTGTGGGAGCACAAAGGGCCGTCTGAGCTCTGACGGTCAGTCCCGTTGTCCGCCGTGTGAACGTGTGAGAAGGAGTAAGGAACTGGGTGCAGGGCCTAGTTTACATGCCTCCAGTTCCTCATCTCTGGTACAGAAGTCAACCCCTTGACGCTCTGTTCCAGCAAGGGGCTTTGTTCAGCCACTCTGTCAAAAACAGCTCTAGTCAAAGGGTTGGGTCATCTCTGAGCAAACCAGAGAGAAAGGAGGGAGAAGCCGGCGAAGAAGATCCGATGAGACGGAGCAGAGAATGACGACAGCATGGCTGAGCTGCAGAGGAGGAACGGAGAGATTCTGTACGTGCAAACATTTCGATCCGGACGCGGCACAGCGCTCGCACGCCGAATCCTCCGCCGGCACAAACGTCTTACTTGTCGTATTTATTTAAGATTTATCCGTTTCCACCGGGGCAACTTAAGCGAATTACTGCTGCGCTACAAGTAGTTTGTCGGAGTTTGGCCGTTTAGGAGATCGAGGAGACCACGAGCGCAGCACGTTTTGCGAGTATGCGTGCGGCTCCAGTCAGGAAGCGGGCAACCGGTGGCGACCTCTGCATCTCGGCAAGAAGAGACGACGGCAGCAACGGTGCCGAAACGGGCTCCTGAAATCCAAAGCCCTGTCTCGGCACTCGCTCGGGGACTACGCTACAGCCCCCTGCCCGCGTCCCATTTATGAGGGAACGCTTTCACATCCGCAGCCCCGTGCCTCGAGGGCCCCCGGCGGTGCCGGAGCAGCCGATCTCCCTGCTGGCAGGTCAGGGGCATCCGTTTCCCTCCCGCAGTCCCTTGCGGCAAAACCTGGCACAGCGGACGCCCTCCGAGGAAAGGAAACGCAAAGCGCAAAGCCAAAGCATCGAGAAACCTCGGAAAAGTGGGCTCTTCCTCGCACAATGCCCTTTTGAGCATCGACGCTCAAGCTGAATGGCGGCATTGAAGGCAGCGGGCAGGGCGCCGCGAGGTCACGGCACGACCCTCCGGCCGTACCGCGGCGACACCGGAACCGCAGAGGCGACACGGGCCGTGTTCTGCGGACCCCCTCGCCCGTGCGTGCGCGGAGAAACCCGACAGGCGGACCCCACGGGCCCCGTGCGGCCACGCTAGGGAGGCTGTCCTTACAGGAGAAAGGGCCGCCGTGCCTCTTCGCGTCAACAGCTATGCCTGCGCTGCCTCAGGCTGCTCTGTGCAGGGGCAGCAAACGGCCGGCCTCCCTGTCGCTCCTCAACCGGCTCGAACCTCCGTCTAGTAAAGTACGAGCGCTCGGTGTCACTTTGTCCCCGCACTCTGTAACTGACACTTGAGCGTTTTGGCGGCACAAGCAGCAGCGTTCAGTTATTCGACTCGGATCGGAGCAAACGGGCGAGAACAACGAAATCCGCAGGAGATCAGGAGGCGCCCAGCCCGGGGACAAACCAGAGCCGCGGGGATCAACTTCGTTCCATCGTCCGCTCCGCTCGCCGTGCCCCGCTCTTACCGGGACGGACATCTTGGCGCGCTGACGCTGGCTCTGGCTCTCCGTCGCGACGGGGAAACACACGCCGTTCGCCCTGCTGGCCTCGCCGACGCGCAGCTCCTCCGCAGCGCCCGCTACTCCATGCCTCGTCAGCGCCGTCCGCCCGAAGCCCCGCGCCCCACTGCGGCGCTCCGGCGTGTCGTCGAGGCCCCTCCCCGTTAAAGGGGAACCGGGCTGAATTCCCGCTGACGCAAGGGGACAAACTGGCGACGTACGAGCCGAAAGCCGAAAGCCGGCGCCAGCGTCACACCGTTGCTTGGTAACCCTTTGCCGAACGAGGGGACGTGAGCCCCCGGAGAGCTCAGCGGTCGCTCCGCCGTGCTCATAACCCATGGCCCTACAGCTCTCTCCCAGAATCTCTGTCCCCGAATCTCAGCTGGATGCCCGATGTTTCCTGCAGAAACGCGGGGGGCCTCGGCCCTGGGAGAAAGGAGGGGGTGGGGGGGAGAAAAAGAAAAGAAAAGAAAAGAAAAAAAACTACGTTTGTCCCTCGGCTTCACGGCCATTGCATGCCTACTGTGCGTTGACCACACAAAGAGGCGGCAGAAGCGTCGGAAAGAAGGCCTGGGAGAAAAGCCGTGCGTGCTGCGGAGGCGATGGTTCATTTCTGTCACAGCCACATGCCAACGCCATGGGTGACCCTGCGGGGGTGCGTGTCGAGGTGCACACAGCTGGAGCAAGGCCGTCCCGCCTTTCCGCTCCGAGGGACTACTAGCCACGGGGAAGACCGGAGTGTCTCGTCCCTCTCGGTTCGCATACGTCTTCCGCCGACGACCGCGACCGTTGGCCATTTGTCCAGAAAGACGCAGAAGTGTAAAACGCTGCGCTTAAGATAAAACCTTTACTAGTAGAAGACCAGCTCTTCATGCAGAAATGCAGTTCATTCCAACTGTCTCACAAACCTCTCGCAGACTGCGGCTGTGCTCTTTTAGGGAAACCTCATGTGCCGTGTGAGTGGCAGCCAGTGCAGACCTCTGTAGGAAAACGTCTTAGCGTAGCAACAATAGGCTTTCTTTTCCAGTTTCCTTGGGTGCAAGAGTTTCCCTTCCAGACTGGACCCGGACAGGCGCGCACGCGCAGACACACACACACACACACAGTGTAACTGAGGGGCCTGGTTGCAGCACCTCTGCCCCTGTTCTCGCTGCGCTTGAGTGTTTTCTTTTTTGCAAAATACAATTGGCACAATTTGACTGTGAGAGGCATCATCTCTTGGTACAACCCCGTGCTTGCCTTTAACAAAGTACGTCAGCAAGGCACGTATTGATTTATCAGTCATCTGAGACCACATAATGAAAGGCTGCAGACAGAACTGGAGCAGGAGCGGGAACGAGAACGCGAGAGTGAAGGAAAGACGAGAGATGGAGACAACAGGCTGAAAGGGAGCAGACAAGAGGGAGGGGGTGCTACCACTGGGGACCGTGACAGCAGCATTATCACCCAAGAGAGGAAACAGGAAAAAAAACAACGGCAGACAGGAAGCCAGCATCCGCACCTCTGGACGCTTTTACATAAATACGGGAATGACCGTCCCTTTCAGATCCCAGCGGCACAGATGTGTTCATCTGGAGAACGGAGAGAGGGTGGCCATGAGGATCTCCTGTGTGTTTGCTCCAGATGCTAGAGAGATGGCAGTGATTAAGTGGAAAGTCAACACAACAACTGTGCTGGGACATGGCTTTGGGAAACCTGCCCTCCGCCGCTTTCGGCTGCCGGAGTGCAGCTCCGCTGCCGCAACCAAAACAAGGCGTGGAGAGCAGCGGCCTCGGCTCCAAACTCCTTTTACGAAAAGCCGTGTCTTTCCTGCTAAATGATGCAAACAGGAGGCATTCAAAGAGAGGGAAGGAGAGAGAGAGTAAGGGAATGGGTTTAATGGCAAAAACACAGATGTGAACAGCAGGAACGAGGGAACAGGCATCCTGAAGTCTGCAGCTGGGCTGGTTTGGGGCACGCAAGTGAAGAAATGGTGTGGGGAGAGGATGTGATGATACGGAAGGCAGCTGGTGAATGGGCCAGTAGTCAACAACTGTACATACACGCTGGTGGCGAAGCGTAGAGAGGAAAGATGGCCGTGGGCCTCGTTTCGCACCCACCACCACGCCTTTGTTACTGGGGACGTGATGACAGGCTGATGGGAAGAGCGATGGAGTCGTGCAACGGTTTTGTGCACATTTATTCTCCGGAGGGGCAACTTCTCCTGCGGCCTGGAGAAAGACTCAATCTGCACAACTTCCAGTGAGCAAAGTGCAGCGGCCACACAAGAGGCATAAACGGAAACGAAACAAACGTGACCATGCAGACATTTGAGCAGTAAAGACAAGACACGGGCAAAAATGAACACACAACCTGCTTTATTCCTTGTGACGGTCACGGCATTTGTACACATCACCCTCACGGTCATAACTAAACACAGAGCAGCTGAACAGGATGCGGTGCGCTGTGTGGCAGCCCATCCACCCCAGCGCATCTCACCAGCTTCACACCTCTGTGTAACAACTGTGCTCAGCTCACTGTGCTCAACAGGGCTGTTCAGGTACAGCAGCATTACGGCTCCACCTTCCTCTGTCAGATTGCATCAAAGTCCAAGTTGTCGCTGAGCTCTGAACTTTGTCACTCAAAGGTAAGAAGCTACACACACAGTACAGCACATTATTAATTGGTAAGGGAATGCAACAGAAACAACACTGTACAAGAAGCTGAAACCATAAACATTAAAACTGACAGCACCCCATTTCAAGGTGAAGTTCTAGCGTTACTAAAATTAATGTTAATATTCAAAATTTTGAGAAGTGGCAATGGCAAAATAGAGCAAAAATGATCTTTGTATCCTCATTCATTCACGGTTGGGTCAGCGGGAACTTTGTTTAAAGTTGTTAAAGTCACCTGATTCACCAAAATGCCTTCTGCCCATTTCAACAGAAGGAGCAGCAGAGATGATGGTGTCACCTGCATTCTATGTGCAGCTCTCACAGCAGCGGGTGCTGAGGGGCCTGCAGTGTCACTCTGTTGCTGGAGACATCACCTGGAGCCCAGAGAGGCCACCGGCTGCAGCCAGAAAAGCAAGAAGTGTTGCAGTGGCAGGCGTGTGTGTGTGTGTGTGTGTGTGTGTGTGTGTGTGTGTACGTGCCCACCAGTCCCAAATCCTGTCATCGTTTCATGTTATTCAGACGAACGTTCTTCTCCAGCTCAAACTGGCGGTAGTCGACCCTCTCTAGGAAGCTCTTCCTTTCAAGGTATCTGGGGGGAAAGGAACAACATTTTTGCTAAAACAATTCCTTTTAGCTCAAAGACATTTATGTGTGGAACATTAAATACACAACATCCATCACTGAAAGCAGAATGTGATGCTTATGTTAATCCTTCCTGTTTGTAAGTGGAGTCTCCCCTTCCCAGGGAAACTGCTGGACTCGGTGAATCGGTCCTCAACACAAGCAGTGACAACTGAAACTTATGTGTAAAAATGATATAAACCCTTGCACCAGGCTGAACCCATAGAGGAACACACACTCAACCCACCAGCCTTTGTCATGGTCTCCTTGTACACAAAGGAAAAAAACAAAACATGCAGTCGTGCTCTTACCTGTAGAAATATTTGGAAATGTACAAACTTTTGAACATCAGAATGTTTAAATAAGATGTCCAAAGTTATATAACAACCCCCCCCCACCCCCACAAAACAAAAACAAAATGACCTGTGCACAGAATTAAAGGCAGCTTCCCCAGCGCTTGGCTGCACAACCCTTGGCCATGACGACATCTCCAAACATCTGCAGCATCTACAAGCATGTTGGCCCTTTCTGCTGCTGGTTTCTCCTCATCTTCAGTTATAGTTTGCTGTAGTTCTTAAATGTTGGCAGGATTCCGTTTACCAAAAGCAGATTTCACTTCTTTCCAAATGTTTCCCCTCAGATTAAGGTCAGGACTCACTGCTGCCCAGTTTAACACAGTCCATCCTAAACCCTTAGTCCTTTTCAAACATTAATTTGTGCTTCTGGATGTGAGTTTTGGGTCATTGTCCTGCTGGAGGACCCATGATCTTGGACCGTACCTACTTTTCTGACACCGGGTAGCACGTTTCACCCTAACATGCAGAGGGTTCTCTGCTCTGCAATTCAAGTAAATCAGAGTAAGCACTGGTGGGCAAGGGCGGGTGCTTTACAAACAAGCAAACATGAAAATTCCACCGTAGCAAACAAGGGAGACTGAGACCCTGGGCACAAAAATAGAGTGGCGATTAAAGGCCAGACAATGGCGTAAATCCAGAGGAGCAGCCCGGGTCTGACAGCAGGGCGTCTGTTACCACAGAGTGACCGCAGCTGAGGCGGAGGCCACAAACAAGGTTAAGAAAGGGGGTCTGGCCTGCCTGTCAAAACGGTTGTTTCGATGGCAGATTCCACAGCTGCCGAAGTGGGGGGGGTCCTCGTGCAAAAATGTTCACCATTCCACTGTGTGCACTTGCAGAAAACTTTATTTCATAGCTTCCCAATGGGCACAACGGTCAGTCCTGCTGCTGTCGTTACTCCCACGTGGCCAATGGGATCCGCCACTCTCCTGCTCCTACCATCTCCTTCGCCGTCGTTCTGGCCAAAACATCTTCTGCGCTACATCTTACATCTGCAAATGCAAGCTTAGAACGAGCAGCCACACTCAGAGCGTCACAACTGCTCAGTCAGCGTGTAAGCAAATTCATCTGTGTGTGGGAAGCGAATCCAGAGCCGCTTAAGAGTCCTTCCTGAAGCCCCAAAGCGGCGCTTTAAGCCTTCTGGATGGCGGACCGGACACGGAGGCAGAGAAGCCACACTTCATATTCAGCCGAATTCCGTGCCGTCCGAGCAGAGAGCAGGAACGGCCGCCGTCCACAAGTGGCCGATGCGCAATTTCTGAATTGGCTTCAAGAGGCAGCGCCACATTCCTCCTCAAATCCCAAACTTGCTCACGCCACAAAATTCTCCAGTTGGAAACGCGTCTCTCACGGGGGGACGGAAACGTGGGGGAAGGGAGTTGCTGCACAGGGCCGTAATTTGCAAAGGCAAACTCATTATTTTCAAAGCCTCTTACAGATGTGTGGTGCGCCTGTATTTTGTTCTCCCTACCACAGCTCGAGAATGTTTGGTTTTCGCTCTTTCAGTCTCTTGGCCCTCCATCTCTTACGTAACCATGACAAACCTGGCACAAAATGGCACTTTACTGGTACAGAATCAGAGGTTCACCCCATTATTACTTCTATCTACACACACGCGCGCCAAATTATTAGGAAGAGCTCTTAAAAGCAAACTGCTGCTTCTTATTCCCTTAGAACAACCTGTCTGTGTGAATAAGCGCGGAAGAGGGAAACTGGGCAACGCGGACTCTGTTGCTTCCAACAGCTGGTGGTGGATCTCTAGATCAACTGGCCTGGTTCACCTCATCCCGCAGGTGCTCAAATGGCCCGAGATATGGTGTTACACAGGCACCATTGCTGCACCACTGCCAGCCTGACTTCCTGCCACCCGACAGGATGCATCTATGGACAGATACTCACTTTTACTACAGCGTAACGTTTCCACCACAGCAGAAACTGGGGTCATGCCTCCCATTTCCACCAGTTATGCCCCTTATCCCAGTGCCGCCACAGCTCTTCTGCTGGTAATGCCTTTGGTCACGAAACTTCATCCATGGCAAGCTTCACTCTCGCGTTCAGCTGCGGGCACCACATCAGCCTGTCAGCCTCCATGACCAACAAGCTTCTTTCAACCGTAGCCCCTGGCCGGACATGCAACAATAAACCCAAAAAGGCCACCGTTTAACACATGGTGATGGACTGAGCAGTTTGCCTCTACGTTTGTCAGTATACTTGTGAGTAGTTTTTCCACTTTCCTGACCTTCAGCAAGCAGCCTCTTCTACGAACAAACAGGCATCACTGCTGCTGATGTGTAGCCACTTCAGAGGGTCGGAGCCATTTCTATGTACAATACATGTAATTCACAACTGTGCCTGGATGAGAATTACAGAGAGATGCTACATTTATTTGTGCACCAATTCACTTTTGCAATCGGTTAGATGGTGTTTGCTGAACCACATCTGGCACACTGGCTCCCTGATCTTTAACTAGGAAGAGATTCCGTAGGCTGTAGCCTTAAATGCTACAAAAAAACGGTTTCTCCTTCTCCTGGGCTTGTGAAGATGCCAAGCTTCTCACTCCGGTCTAAATGGGCTGGTGCTCATTGTCTGCTAGGCAAAAAAAAAAAAAAAAATTCAGCACTGCAGCCATATTCCCCTTTCAGCTGTTCACCTCGGGTTACTTTTCTCTGATGTCCCTGCTAAAGAACTTTCTCGCCATTTCTGGTTTCCGCATTTAATTAAAAAGACAACAGAGAACCAAGCTTCTTCAGAACCAGGGTGTTCAAGCAAGCAGCGCTTCGAAGCAGGCCCGCAGGTCCTGAGGGCCTCGTGTTGGGCAGCACCCTGGTGAGCAGCCCTTTGGAGGACGTAAATCAGCCCTCGGAAGAGAGACCCTGAAAGAAGCCATTAAAGCCATCGCTACCAACTAATCCACCTACGTGAAAGGGAGCAGCGAGCAAATCTGCTGGTTTTGGGGACAAAGCTGCGCTGGGGCTTGGCTACTACACAATGTGCACGCTGCCAGTAATGGGACTGTGCAAAGGGAGAGAGAAGCACATTTTGAAGACACCGACTGTAGCGCCACAGCCTTAGGCTGAAAGTGCGAAGCACACAGAAACACACAATGAGCTGAAGTGCTTCAACTCGCAGAGGTTCAGTAACTTAGAGACAACAAGCAGGTCTTCCCTGGACCTGGAACCATCAAACCACCACTATTTAAAGTCAAGGGATCACAAAATAATGCAACTGTTACTTGAGCCGTTTTACATTCAGGGCCAGAGAGCTCCGAGAGCAGCAGGCCTACACAGGCTGCTCGCCTCCTCACATCCTTTTCTCAACTGCCTGCCAACTGAAGACAGAGCAGGCAAAGCGATGAGTTTGGACGTTGAGCTACAAAAAAAATGACAGCGTGTCTGCGTTGCGATACAGCAGTAAGACACAAAAATCCGATGCTGCAAAAACAGTAAAAGGCTGAAAGTTGTGTAGGCACAACATGAAATCGACTGCCAGCAGCCCTTGAACTTTCCCGAACCAGAAAGCGTGTTTTTAAGCAACTTTACCAACTACTACAACTTGGATATTTTAAGCTAAGAAACTTAATTATGAAAAATATTTTATTAGCTATACAACCAATATTTTTCTCTTTGAACATGCAGTTAACTTTCAGGTTACAATTTTATCAGTCATTGGTTATCTAAATTACGCAGGCCAGTCCAACTGAGCATTTAAATATAAACCAACAGTTCCATTTTAACTGGATCGCTGCTTTTTCTTATTCTGCCAAGCTTCAGCCTGCTGAATAATTCACTATGATAAGATTGGTACTATAAGCATTTCTGGTTTTACAGCGACAAAAATGTGCTGAAGTCTGCTGTCCTTAGTGCTTTGTTTAGAAACGACTGCGGTACAATGTGTGAATATGTGTACTGTGTGTGTATAAACCAAGCTGTAGACCAGCAAAATGAGCACTAGGCACAACATTTGACAAACTTCCTGTGCCAGGCGTCCCATCAGCAGCTGTTGTAATTCAGGACTGAGGACAAAAGTTTGTTAAAATAAACCAGTGTATTAAAACAATGAAAATGTCAACATGGCAGGATTGCAACTCCCAGCAGCACTACTGCACTTGGGAGTCCACATGCCTGCTCACCAGGGCTGGCAGGGCTGGAGGTGTTGGGCTTTGTCAGAGCTGAGATTGCTGGGGAAAGAGCTGCTAAGGCTCTCGTGCAAGCACTCTGTGTAATGCAATGTGTAATGCATGCTGACCGCCAGTGGAACAGGACCACGGAGCCACTTCCTGCGCTCAACTAGAACGCACCGCAGGGGACAAACCCCCATCTCCCATTTCCAAGTAGGATTCTGGGTGCAGACCAGCCCAGGGCCTGCCACCAAATTTCAGATAAGCACCACACTTACAAACAAGTGAACTTGAAAACTGCAACTGTGAAACTGCGAAAGCTGCAAGCATGACATCAGTTTCAATTTGGCCTCCACCGCTGAACAGCGACTCAGAACGACACGTCTCTCTCGATCATAATTCTAGCCGTGACTCAGTGGTACCCACTCTTGTGCGTGTCAAAATGACTCAGTGGCCTGGAAAAAACCGCACAAGAAAAATTAGCATCCAGGCTTCTCCAGGCATGCTAACAATTAGAAACCGCGCGCTACCCATGACGACAGTCAGATTTAACAGCCGCTTTTTATTAGAGCCCTGACACATCCCAAAACTCACTGAATTATTTTGCATACACAGCTGTGAAGTTAGTATTTATCTCAAGTTCTCTGCAATGTATGCACTACTCAAGTTGACCTTTTGGCCCACCCAGTGCATTTTGCTGCTCATGTTATGTTCCCAGCGCACACTGCTCAGTCTGTCTTTAACCGAAGGGACGAATCTTCGAACGGACGGACGGACGGACCAACAAAAGAGAAAGCAAACTGCTTGCTGCAGCAAAATCAGCAGAACACTGCATAACGTAACCAGTAGAAGAGCAACACACAGAACAAAGTCCTGCGCTCTCAGGAAGCTCGATAATAAAAACTGCGCCATGCACACAGACAAAAGCACAGCCAAACGCACTCCATTTTTTCAGGCTCCTGGCACCCCGAGATCTCCGGGCATCCAACCTGCACCTGGTGGGCTTCATGTGTTCACTTGAAACCATCATACATAGCCAAAACAAGCACGAAGAAACAAATTATATGTGATATAATTGGATAAATTAAAAATAAATTATGAATAACATCACAATAGTCACAGCTACGATTACTGACAACTCATAACCACAAAATCACCACAACACAATTCACATTTTATTACTAAAAATAGATGCTAATATTGAAAAGAAATTTAAAAAAAAAATAAATAAAGAAATACAAAGAGCTTCACTTCAAATAATCTTTACGGTTTAACAGCTAATTTCCAGCCTTCTTCTTTTGCTCATAAATGTCTCTCATGGACTCATCTTCTCTTCTGGCCTCTGGTCTCCTGCCACTCCTGGCCCTCAGCATGTCTGCTCATTTTTAATCCTTACTTTCCTTCATGTTCTTTCAGCAGAGGTAACCACCATGCAATCCCCAAACCACTCTTGGCTTGCGGGAGACACTGGTTTGGCCCAGCGCTGTTATGTAAACATTTGCAAAGCACTTTCACGTAACCATGACGCTCCTCTCCATCACTCACTCACACCCAAGATGACCAACTGTTAGTATTCCCAAAAAAAAAAAAAAAAAAAAAAAAAGGTGGAATCACCTGCATTTCTGCATATTCGGATGGTAGACCACCATGTACACCTTCTCTTTTCTCGTCAACAACGTATGGAGACTGGTCTAAGCCAGCTCATACAGAGCATCCCTACAAACAGCCGCTTGTTCAGTAGTTCTCCTAAGATGCTGACCGATACAGTATTATACATCACCGGTACCTTCCTCAGTCCTTGTGGACCAGGATGCTGCCAAGAGGAAGCACTGATGAAACTGATGTACTCAGACAGACACAGTAACACTACAGGAACCATGCGCTTCCAGATGTAACACACCCGGCTAGGACTGGCTGTCTGTGGGATTCACTTACCCTTCCTTGCCCCGGTTGTGTGTGGCAAGCTCTTCTCTGATGCCTTCCTCGTCCTTGAAGGCGTCCCAATCCAGGCGGGACTTCTCCAGTGTGCTCATTTTCTGCTTCTTGCCCCCAATCCGACCCAGGACGCTGTTAATCCCTGTGGGCCTCTTAACGCTGTGGGGAGAGGAAAGGCACAAGTCACACACATGGAGTCATATGCCTAAAACCTGGTCCTCCAAACTGGGGCTGAGCCATTATTAAAAAAAAAAAAAACACACACAACCCTACAAGCCTTTAATTCCCCTTACAGTGAGTAAAAAGAACAATTAATACACATCACAGCTAGAAAAAAAAAGGGGGAAAGTATCAGTTTCATTGTGCGTCTGTAAATGCATGCTTGGGGAGGCTGGACCAGCATCAGGCCAGGACAGGAAGGATACATGGATCACAGTACTGCCTCCAGAGACTGTTCAATCCAGCAACAAAGTCAAAGTCAAAAGAGTTTATTTGTCACATACATGGTTACTGAGTATACCATGTAGTGAAATGTGCCCTGATTCAACAGGAGACTGCATGTGGTTACATACCAGAAAAAAAATTTACAACGAGTAAAACAAACAACCAAACACCAAGAAGACAAGAAACAAACAGCAAATAGATAAATAAGTAAGTAAATAAATAAATAGATAGATAAATAAAACAGTAAATAAAACCTTAAGGTGCACTTTGGGGACAGTAACAGTGACAGTGAGGGGAGCGGTCAGAGGATTTTGTAGACCCTAGATTGCGAGGATTGTTATGGGTTCAGAAGTCTTATGGCCTCTGGATAGAAGCTCCTCCTGAGCCTCTCCGTTCTGGCCGTAATACTTCTGAAACGTTTGCCTGATTTCAGCAGGTCAAACAGACAGTTGCTGGGATGAGACAGGTCACCGATGATCCTAGTTGCTCTGGTCCTGCATATCCTGATGTAGATGTCCTATAGGGATGGCAGATCAGATCCGGTGTAGCGTTTCGCTGCCCGGATCACTCTCTGCAGTGCCTTGATGTCGCGAGCACGGCTATTCCCAAACCAGGAGGTGATGCTCTGAGTCGGGACAGTTTCTACAGCACCAGAGTAGAAAGTTTTAAGGATCGCCAGAGAGACCTGTTGATTCCTCAGCTGTCTGAGGTGGTAAAGACGCTGGCTTTGCTTTACCGGCTTGAGCTCTGATGTGCACAGTCCATGTCAAGTCCTCAGTGACATGAACGCCCAGGTATTTGAAGCTGCTCACCCTCTCCACTGCAGTCCCGTTGATTTTAAGGGGGGTGTAGGACCGTTGCTGTCGCCTACCAAAGTCCACCGCCATCTCTTTAGTTTTGCTGACATTCAGCTGGAGGCAGTTCTCCTCGCACCATGATGCCAGGTTATCCACCTCCTCCATGTATGCTGTCTCATCGTTGTCGGGGATGAGGCCCAGCACCACTGTGTCATCAGCAAATTTGATGATGGAGTTGGAGGCGTGCGTGGCCACACAGTCGTGAGTATAGAGGGCATAGAGCAGAGGGCTAAGTGCACAACCTTGTGGAGCTCCTGTGTTGAGTATGATGATGCCAGAAGTGCAACTACCGACTCTCACCACCTGTGATCTGCCTGTGAGAAAACTGAGAACCCAGGCACACAGGTGGCTATTCAAACCCAGGCTGAACATCTGGACATGGTCGCCCTCAAAGGTAAATAAAGCTGACGTGTGTTGCCAGATCAGGCATTGAGCAACTAAACAAACACTTGCCAATAAAAATCAAAGAACAGAAGAAACATTGCCCTGGCAGCTTCTCCTGTGTGACTTGAGCTCGACTACAGAGCACCTTTTTTCGAACTGAGGGACAGACAAAAAGATGCTTTGTTTCCTGCTACAGATTAGTACAATTTCTCAGGCACACCACCAGGAAAGGGTCCATGAGGTTCTTCAAAGGGGTTTTGCAATTTTCTTCAGCATAAAGGCATAAAACATATGATGGCTCTAATTGTTGAGTTAAATACACTTGTGTGCCATTTGCTCAGCAACACTTACCTAGAAAATCCATTACATATTTTGAATAGCCAATCTGCATTACAGCAAAAAGGTTCTTTAGTATGACACCGCCAGTTGACTAGATGACAGTCCAGTGAGCCTTGTGTCTGCGTACAAACAGAGATGTGAACTGAAGTGGCTGCAATCCCTGCCCATCATCAACAGCTTGTGGTCGCCTGGACAACAGGCCTCCCCTGGCAACTCCATGCCCACAGCAGGTAGGTGATGCAGAGGCCTCCCACTCCACAGCCATGCCACCCGCCTTCCACTCATCACATCACACAGTCACACACAATCTCATGGAAAACAAAAACAAAAGCAGCTCCACATATTTGCCTTTAACAAAAGACATTTCCCTGTTGGGAGTGATGAGCTCCAGAGCTTAGGTGGGAGGCTCGGCACACATGTGTATGCTGCTAGTTCAAACCTGCACTGACAGTAAATCGACACGCCATTAAAGTTTGCTGATAGTCAATCCAAACATCAACACTGCAGTGCAACAAGGCCTAGTCCCACGGTAAGAGGACAGACAGCCCTTCATGGCCCAGAATAAGAGCTGAGGAAGAAGGGGCATCAGACAGCTGCCTGTGACTGACTTCCTGACCTCAAACTGATGGCCTTGATGGACAAACAGGGACATCCTGAAAGGGTGTGGGGGGCACAACGTGCAACATGATTAATACTCCGAAAATATTGCCCTTTGAACAGATCCTGTATGAGTGCTAGCTGATGGAACAGCGATGGCGTTTTCAAAATAAATTCAGAAACTGGCTGCATGGTGGTGCATTGGGAAGAGCTGACACTTAACAGCGTTTGGGATATGCTATTTTACCATGGGTTTGAATTCTGTCTGTGTGGACTTTGCATATTCTCCTGGGTGGGTTTCCTCCCATAGCCCAAAGACAAGCGTTTCAGCGGAATTGGTGACTCTAAATATGCCTCAGTGTGTGTTGCATTGCTCTGTTGTACAGATCCATGAAAGGCTATAGACAGTGGACCTAGCAATATAATTCACCTTGAACAATGGGATCAGGCAGAAACAACTAAATCACTGGATGCCACTTTGGAGCAAAGCTTCAGATAAGTGAGTCAGTGTGAGTTCAGCAGTAGCAACATTTGAAGCACCCAATTCAGGTCTGAAAATGTGTTCCCACAATGGGGTTTTAAAATCAGGGGTATTCGGACAGTCAGTGTGTTGCATTCGCTGGGAGGTGCAGTGCATGTTTTGTGACCACACCACTCCACCCATTTCCCAGATGTCAGGAGAAAGTGGGAAGAACAAAAGAGCAGATGTTCTCTGGGTTATTTATACCGATCCTGCACAAGTGCTCATCAGACCGCTACTGGCCCCAATTCCTCTCTTACCACGGGAATCCCACAGAGCCTGAATGAGATGGAAAGACCGAAGCACGGCCATTTTTCAGTCAGTAATCTCCTCCTCACATCCTTCCTTTGTCACACCCTGTTCCACTGACATTAGAAGTGTTCCACATTGAACCGACTAACCCTGTGAGGACCACCTTTATAGCAGACTGTGTCGCACGGCACCGACCAAAACAACCCTGTTTCTCGTGTCTCAAATGGGCCGAGAGCCATCCACCTCACGTGTCGTGTGTTCTGTTTCAGTTAACACCTGGGATTTTTGTCTATGGCTGCATGAAGCTGGGTCTTTCAGAAGACCACAACAGTGTTTAGGGAAAGGACAAAATAAATTTAAAAAAAATTCTTCTTAAGAAATACACAATCAAACCAAATAAACAAAAATGGCAACCTGTTTGGTTCATGATTCTTTGCCAGCTTTTACATGCCATTAAAATAAAGAAAACGCATTCATCTCAGCTACATTTGCACTAAACTTTTTCTTGGAGTTACTTGTATTGCAGTGCTGATTTATTAACACTTATTTACCAGACTACTTTCACATTTCGCCTGCAAATCTACAATGCATCCAGAGCTATTTCTAACAGTGGAAAAGCAAGCAAGCTGTGCCGCCAAAGGGGGTTGAAGTTTGATCTGCACAGTTTGGTCCAGGAAGGTCGAGCGTCGTATAAGGACAACAGAAACGTGGTATCAGAAGCAGTAAACATCTTTGACAGCGCTGGGAATGAGAGGCAGGTCTGGACAGATAATCAAGTGGAAACAAAGAATGGTGAGTGGCTGAAAAACTCTGTGTCAGAGATGCATAAATAAAGTTGCACTCACTCACAGGAGCAGTTTAGTGGGGGAGGAGAGATTTTTAGCCAAAGTACTCAACATTCCCAGACTCCCATGGACCCTGTGATGGGTAACCCACACATTTTCTCCCCTGGCTGTCGCCCCGGCATCTGCAGCTTACAGCATGGAGGGGTCTTAGCATTAAATGTAAACCAAGTAGATTTGAAGTCTTTTGTGATCTAAACACACACACTCCAGATAAGTACATGCAGACAAAATGAATGACGTCATTGACCTGCAGTACCCAGTGCACGTATTTCATATTTCCATGCAGCAAAGATGCATCATTAATCTAAAGTGAACACTTAGGATACTGGAGTAACATCTGAGGTATGGCAGGCATTAATAATAAGCACAAATGCATGGGTTTCTTATTGGTCACACAGCGGGTCCTGTGAACTTGAGGACCAACAGCGCTGTCGCTCAAAACGGACCACAGAAAGCCACAGCTCACAGCAGCCCTGCGGGAGGCAAGCAGGACAAAAATGGAGACACGAGGCACTCTGTGGCCTGTTAACACTCAAGCACAGCAAAATGAGAAGCTAACCAGTCAGCTGAGCAGAACGCCCGATCGTCCTGCAAGACATGAGAATTAACAGACATATAAACACACACCAACAGATAATCATTGAGCCCCCAGGGATCTGTGCAATGGATACAAGCCTGTTAATCACAGACAGCCACTTGGTGCTCTTCTACTTGGTCTCCTAACTGTGGGAAACCCAGGCAAATTTCCCCCAGGGAAAAACAAGGTACAGGGGTCCACATGACATGGCAATGCAGAACGTCAGCAGAAACCACACCCCTTTTTCTAAGTTGAGTTCAGGGACAGGGTTGGAGCAGAGAGCCCTCTCTTTGGCCTGGGTACTTTGTGTGGAGAAGTTCAGTTTCTTCCAAAAACACCTTCCCCATCAGAAGAACAGCTCCCACCCACCTGCCCCATCATCAAGACCATAAAATGGACTCACATGAGTCTTTTGCAGTGTCAGTCAGGATGTCAGCTCTGACCTTCAGGGTACAGAACAAGGGTCTCACCTGCTTTTCACCTCCTTTCCACATTCTCAACTCCACGTCAGCAACTCATGAAGAAACACACTGGGAAAACCCCACCAGGATGATTCCGGTTCTCTTTCTGTGGCAAGGTTGCTGTGGGCACTCTGAGGACACTGCCTTTCAGTTAGAAGCTTCTGGAACAAGACGGCCCAATTCTCAAAGAGAAAGCATGAGAATCTACATGACCAGGGCACTTGGGTAACCCTCAATCTCAAGTGCCACAGGTCCATAAGATTCGATAAAAACATTCACTGTCTCTGTAGCCAAGCACTGACCACACAAAGTAGCGAACGTATGAGCAGCAGCTGCAGTCTCTCCAATGAAACCCTGCAATGCAATCACAGTGTGAAAAGGTGACGGTCAACACGAGGGGTCTTTCTCCATGCAGGGTCACTCAGGTCCCAGAAGCTGGCCTACTGTTAACTTGTGGGCAAATGAACAGTGTCAGAGAGAGGACTACTGTGCATAACTGTACCATCTGGTAAGGAACAGAGGACAACAGCAGATGCGCACTTGTCACATTTGACCTATCCAGCAACTTCTTATAACAGAATCAAAAGAATCCCAGCAATAACTTGGCAGATGGTTCCGGAAAGGCTGCTCTGCATGGAAGGACTGTGGGACGCTTTAGTAAAAACACTTAGCATCGCGTCTCAAGTCGTCCTTCAACAGCCATTGTCAGGACCGCACAAACTCTCAGGTACTTAACAGCCTGAGACAGAAGGCGTCAGCATCAACGAGACACCATTCCAACTACAGCCACCCAGCTTTCCTGTGGGCCTATGACGCTGGAGAGGCTAGCAGCCCGAGACAAGCAGAGCTGTCAGCATCTGGAGCAGCCCTCCCTACGACAGAGGCACTGCAGCGTTCAATGCATTCACATGTGTGGCGGAGGACCTGCCGCTGTCGTCACCCCGTCACCACCTGCTTGTGGTCAAAATAAAAGCTCTTAACCCCACTTAGACCGTGCAACCCTACCATGAAGGTGCATCTTACACGCACTGGCTCCACCTTCTTGCTGCGGATTTCACCCATTCGAAGATAAATCTCTATAATTAGAAAAGCAGGCCTGAGGGCCCAACACATATGGGGACCATTAGCATTGCTAGCAAAGTGCAAGGAGCCAAAACTATGAGTTACAATTTCATATCGGTCCAGACTTACTATGTAGAAGTTGGAAATAAAACTTTTTAAAACTGATTTAGTATTTTACTGCATCATTTCTAACATTTTTTGTATTAATTCATTTATAAAAATGTATATAAATATAAAAATTGAAATTAATGAAGTATATCATTTATCTTTTACACCCCCCAAGAGAGACACTGACATTCTGACACTTTTAAGCTGGATTTTGCACAGGGATAAGTACTAGTGTGAAGCACTGGGAGATTTAGCATCTCCTTTCCATGGACCAGCCTCTCTTGGCCCGCTTTAAATAGAGCTCTCTGGCACAACAGCAGTGCCACAGCCCCCCTCCACGTAGCCTTCCCCAGCCTGTCAGGTAGTCTATCTCCATTCAAGCCTCGCTGTGGAACCTTCTGGAACTGGTGGCCAAGCAGCCCTGGAGAGCACTGCCTTATTTCTGTGCTAATGAGGTTTTCAGCCTTCATGAATAAATTACCTGCTCCTGTCAAGCTTTATTACATCTCCTGCTTTGGAATGAGGCCTCAAAATGTCGGGCCAACCTGGACTCCAACCCACACTAAGGCACTAGTGTCCAGAAACTGTCCCACCACAGACATAAAAATATGGAAAAACACATTTTTATCATTGTTGCTTTAATCAATACCATTCCCAAATTCATGTTGTTTCTGCAGACATTTCTCATCTTTGTGTGAAGAAGCAGGTACTAGCATAAATGGACCATCCTGAAGAGTGTGTGTGTGTGTGTGTGTGTGGGGGGTTGACACATCAGGACCAGTTAAAGTGCACATGTGAATGCTGATGGGACTGCTGAGGGCTACTGAGAAACATCAAAACCCATGTCTGAGCCACAGGGGGCCCAGTAATCCATACCATTTAAAGCTCCAGCCTATCAGTCACATGCATGACCCACAAGGCATCACACAGGTCCTGCAAAGCATGAGCAGAACTTACTTCTGTATCATGTAGGCACACAGCTGCCTCCCAGAAATGCAAGTTTTGACACCTGTAGACTCATGACCAGAAATGAATCATTGTACCAAAAAATGTCTGTGTTCACAAGGGACTTCAAAAATGAAAGAATATGCGAATACAGCACTTTCAATAACAGGGGTACAGCACTGCAAGGCCAGGATGTTGAGGCTGTTACTCCAGCAAGTTGGTTCTGAAACATTAGGAGTTATCTGGGCAGCCTTTGATTTTATTACACTTTTACACTCAGGTTTTATTTTTACTCAGCTCTTCCACTAGAGCCACTGTACTTCCTTCCGCAGAAAAAACCCAGTTCACTTAATAGCAGTCTTCAAAAAGGGGCATGAAGGAGAGCAGCTGGGAGAGTGTGATCCTCCCCGCTGGATCGCTTCTTGTCACAGTCAGACTTGGGGTGACGGATGGTTGAACAAGCGGGCAAGTAAAGCCTGTGTGTTCCTTTAAGCGAGGCTCATGGCCTCCAGTGAAGAAGCTGGGTTTCTGCTGACTCAGACCTTTCCTACATAAACCTCAAATCACATGGGTGCTTTTTCCAGCTGGCAGCAGCACAGTACCTCCCCCCTCCACCCCTCTCTTCCGGGGATCTGCACACTCTCACATACACACAGAAAAATACACCCAGCTCTTTCAAAATGCTGCTCATACCCAGGTCCTAAATCATACACTTTGCATTTGTGCTTAATCTGGAGGGGCTGACCCACAGAGCAGCCTGCAGGAGAGAAGAGCAGTTTCTCCCTCTTCTCCTGCATCTGGTTTTGCTGTCAGAGTGCTGGTTCTGCAACAGCGCTGGGCCATGAGCCCTGGCTCACAGCACACTGCTGCAGCTGAGCTCCCTTAGCAGGGTATGGTTTATCTGAGTAGGGAATAAACACACACACACACACACACACACACACACACACACACACACACACACACACACACACACACACACACACACACACACAGCCAGTCACTCCTTTATTAGAGAGTACAAGGTATGGTTATTCTGATGAGAAACACCTTTACCTGGGGACAGGGTCAGATGCTGCTGCATGTTTATAGACATACAGTAATGTATAATTATAAACATTGTGAAAGCAAACAGAGACAACAGCCTTCCTCTCTGCTGGCTTAAAGGGCTTTTTGATCCACTAAGGAAGAGTAACATACATAAACACATCTGTTCCACAGGGATGCTGGAAGGGCCTGATGAAGGGGACTTCCTCTTACATATACACCTCCCTAACCCCCCTGCTTCAGAGGAAAGCCCCCCCAAACATGCAGCACTTCCTGATGAGCCATGGCCCAGGGCCACAGAGGAAGAAGGCTCTTGTCCATCTGCAATTAAATGCTGTAGCAACAGAGGAGCAGGAAGGACAAACAGAGACCCACCAGCGCCTTGCTCACCAGTGTTCATGGAATCATGATCACAACCGCTAAGATTTTAGCCACTGCAAATGCTGAAAAAGAGGACCTGGTATCAGAAAGAACTATTCTGCACCAAACAAGAAGAGACATTAAACAATCACTCATTTAAAAACAAACACTCCGTCAATGCTTAACCCTAAAGATCCAAGAGCAGCACTCCCTTTTGTATTAGAAGATGAATAGATTTAAATGGTGAATGGATATTCATTTGCTATTAAAAGTGAAAAATAAATAAATTTTAAAAAAAAAAAGAAAAAAAAGGGAAATTTCAAAACTGCAGTTACACAACCTGATTCAGAGTCAAGCAATTGATAAATACCCCATCTACCTTTTGTTCAGTGGGTTTTATATCCAACTTCACCCTCGACTGGACAAAGGGGCTTGACACAAACCAACTGTCTAATAAGGGATTGACAAGTCATGTCGCTACCAGCAGATCATCGCTTACATGCAGTCCTGTCCAGACAGACATGGACACATCCCTCAGATCACACCTGAAAATCTTATGTTGGAGGTGGGCTGGGGGCTGTTACAGCAGGGACTTCAGCACAATACACATGGCACACGCACTCACATACACGATCGGTGGCAGTCAGTGCTAATAAGCCAACTCTGTGTTTTCATACTGCATTTTCTTTCAGGATGTGTAAACTGGAAACCTCTTGCTCTCAGTTTCACATCAAGAAGGACAAGCAGTAACATCTGCTAGAATGAGGGAAACACCTAATCCCTGGACTGTGGCACCTCTTGCTTCCGCCACAACTAAAAGCTGCTCAAAGGATGATGAAAGACACCAGGTTGTGTGCAGCACACAAAGGCCTAAAGAACCACGAAGATTACCAACATCTCCCTCAGACACCATGCATATGCACCTCACACTGTGCTCATACAGAATTATGCACCGTTTCTCCAAAGTTTTGACACTAGAGGCCAAACATTACTATAGTGTTAAATGGTAAGAGAGGGAGGTGTACCTGGGTCCAGGGTTTTCAGAGGGTACAGAAGGCTTGCTGTGGAGGTCTTTCTGTTCCTTTTCCTTCTCAGTCTTGAGAAAGCTCTTGGCCTCCCTGGAATCAGCATCTACCTCCTTAGTGACCCTGACAAACACAAGAGGTGACACGTGAGGCAGTAGAGAGAGGTGCTTCAACAAGAATCAATTTTAATTCATCCATCCATAATTATTTCATTATCAATATCCAACTTGTCCAAAGCAAGGCTCTGAGGTCTAGCAAAGAAGCACAGGGTGTGAGAGAGGGTACACCCTGGACAGGATACCAGCCCATTGCATCGCAATCTCACTCATTTTTTGTGTTTCTGTATGACAAATTCACCTGAAGCATTTTGCAGAATACAAACATCACCACATTTGATCCCAAAACCCAAGACGTATAAGGCACCAACACTACCCATAGTACAATTGTGTTGCTCACACTTTCAGTTGCTACAAATTTTTTTTTTTTTTTTTTTTACAAAAATATGAAATTAGAGGTGGTGAAAACAGAGACAACCTTGTACATAGAGTTGTGTGCCCCCACAAACACACCTCACTAAAGGCATAGCTCATTCAAACCAAGTGCTTGCTGTACTTAAAAGCCATTGCAGTAAAACAGTTCAATTATTCACCACACCAGCAACCCAACCCTCAAGCTAGTTCCTGATAGTAGTGGCTTGTGAGAGAAAGAGAGAACGTATGATTGACAATGCGCTTGGATTTTGCTAGTACTTGGTGTACTGGATCCATCTAGCCCACCATGCCAACTGACCCTTCTGTTCCACTCACTTCACATCAGTCCTGAAACAGCCAGTTAGGAAGCTCTCTCTCCATCACCATTCAATGTTGTACCTTCAGCCTCATTGTTACACACTTCTTGTCTGCTTTCTCCTTATTTCTTCTGCTGTCAGTCTGAAGGGTGAATGTACACAGCACTGCTCTGTGCTGAATACTCAACAGCACAAAACAAATGTGTGGACAGGTTGAAACATACAAATCCTTACTCTCACACAGAAGCTGGCTCTCCTGCAAATCCAAGGCCATCCTCTGGAGTTCTATCACATGAGAGCACTGCAAAAACCAGTTTTTTGGAGAAACCTTTGTTTAAAGCTGAAGTTGTATAAAGGATGAGTAAGGTCAGAGTGGTAGTCCAGCTTTTAATACTAAGGCCCTGGTTGTGTTTCTGATGAGCTGTACATTTCCCCGTTTACCTTCTTACCTCACAGAATTTTTTCTGCCGTGCATTTCTCATTAGTGCCACCAACAGCTCACACCTGAAATTTGCTGTGACAATATATACTGTCTTGTACTAGAGGCATCGCCACAATTTGTGGCGCTGACTTCCTAAGTGACGTAGCCTGGTGTCACACTGTGTGGTATTACACTGCCATCTGATGGCCACAAGAAATTATGTGCTACATCAATCCCACTGCCAAAGAAAAGAAACACAACTCATGAGTCACTGCTCAAAAACAACGCACATCTTGGGTTAAACACTAATGAATGAGGTACTGTAACTCCACGAGTCATAACAGGTTCAATGGGGTTTTTAATAAAAATTTATAAAAAAAAAAAACCTTCATACTGAACTTGGGACAAATGGACTTTGCAGCCCCCATGCCTCCTTTGCACTAGAAAGATATTTAGGGAGTTAACTTACTGGACTTCTTCTCCAGCAAAATCAAAAACCTTTGTTATCGTGATCTTGGCAGACTCTTCTGGTTTATCCTTTGGCTTTTCCGGGTGTTTCAGTTGCTCTGAGGGGGCCTTGCCAACCACATCTTTGCTTTCCGAGTCCACCTGGGGGCAGCAGAAAAGGTCAGGGACCATCAGTACCATTAATGAGAAGCAGCCCACTGCATTAAGCAAGTTGATGAAGAACTAAATCAAATTTTGATTCTGCAAACCAATCACAGTAAAACACCACACAAAATTGATTTATATGCTATCAAACGTGGAATTCGGAAATTAAAATCTTATTTAGACACTTAAATGAGACATTTCCAAAAGAAACTGTCAAATCAATCCTGTATTTTAGTGGAAACCTCAATGAATATTTTCCACCCTAATTCTAAAGTCCATGAGATCACAAAAATTCAGATTTAACTGAATGACTAAAAGTCCACCTAATGCAAGCAGTAAACCTCAAACCACTTTAATATTTGCTACTACTAATGCTTTCAGCAACTACAGTATTAGCCATCTTACAGAATATTCAATTTGAAAAGAAAAAAAAAAATGCTTCCTGAACACAACCAATGCAGCATTTCAATAAAAATGATTTCATGTGATTCTAACAATAGAGCATTTTATCAAAAATATTTTTACACAGCTAAAAATTATAAATAGGTAGGGTCTCCTAATAATGTTTGGACCTTTCCTAATTCTTGCGTTTGCAACACCATGTCCAGAACACATGGTAAAGTGCAGAAATTTTTCAATAAAACAAGGCAGTCTTTTTAAAACAGTCTCATGAATGTGCCAAGGTTTTGGCAATGTCAAGGAAACATTTAAAAAAAATATATATATATTTTACACGTGAACACAAGGAGTACTCGCCAAGGCGACATTAATCGATGGCTCTCCATCATACCTTTGACAGAATAACGCTTGTTGTTTGTGCTGGAACAGACGGTTTAGGTTTAGGCCTAACATCACTCAGAAAACTGGCCCAGAGGTCGTCTGCCTTCTTTTTGTCCATGTCTGTTGATGAAGGACCTTCATCTTCCTCCTTTAGTTCTCCATCCTTCAGCTTGGGTACATCACCCTCCTCTGTCTGCTTGCCACTTTCATGTTCAAGGTTCAACCCTCCTCTCTTCCTTTTCCTGCCAGAAAGACTCCTGTTTCAGTAGTTGCGCAAAACAAGGGTTTCTAGAGTGTGTGTGTGTGTGTGTGTGTGTGTGTGTGTATATATATATATATAAACAATCACTCACCAACTCCCCGTGACTTTTCCTCTCTTCCTTTTCTTCACATCCTTAGCCGGTCGGTCCGTTCCTTCTGGTTCCAGCCCATCCTCATTCACACACTGGGCCAGGTCATCTTCACTCAAGTTGTCCTCTGGAAAACAAACACCAGCAACCGCTTAAACACAAGCACTGCTGTGTGTGTGTAGTAAGGTGTGACTTATTTTTGGATGTTACAAAATCCTTACAAGCTGCTTGTGCACCATTAAAGTATTTCGAAAAAACACCAAGTACGTAGAGGCAGCAAATGGTGCAGTGGTTAGTACCCCGAAAGTGGTGGTTCGAATACTACTACAGCAGGACTAACCCTTAATTTGTATCTGAAAAACAAATAACTTAAAACAGTAGACAGAACCATCAGTGCATACTGACAAATACTGGCTGTAATAAAATGCGTGACTTCCAGCAAATAGCTACCTAGGCCAAAAAAACGTTTCATTGACCTACCAGAAGGCACGTAGTCTTCGTCTTCACCCGAAGAATAGTTTTCTGAATCATAATCTGAGTAATTCATCCTATTTTATGTAAAATATATCTCTAAATATTTTTTTAAAAAATCGAACGAAAGGTTTAGACTACAACGCTTTCTTACTAGCGAGGTGACGTAAAAACCGTGCGACAAAACACGGACGTACGGCAGCCGAGAAGGTTTAGAACAGACTCGAGTTTTTATACGTTACTATGTTAGTTGTGTTTATTTTTTCACTAGTTTACTAAGCAAGTTTCTGCAAGACAACATGCCAGATTTACACTGAAGCGGTAGTGCTCGTAACAGTCAAATCCGTTTAGCTTCATTGTCATCTTGGTCATGCGAATACGCAAGCGGTTTATGTCGGCCACGTTTAATGACGCGAATTGAGGAAGGACGCTTGTCTGAGGGCAGCGCTGTCGTGCTTCTGTTTTGCGTCTCACACGAGTCGCTCGATGCAGCAACGATGCAGGCGGGATACAAAGACATCGGCTTCGTGCAGCAAATTCTCAGTCTGAATTTGGTCCCGCGAGAAAATGGCACCAAGTGTGGCAACACGTCGCTGTGTGACTTCTCTGGTGAGTCGCCACTGCAGTTTATCTGATCGGTTTCACGCGTCACTTCGGATAAGCTAGCTCTTAACCGTTTTAAGAGTTGGCACCTGGTGTTCTAACTGATCGCTTCGTTTTCAGTTGCTACTTAGCTAGTTACTAGTTGCAATAGCTAGTATTTGTTTGTAGTGTTACGTGTAATCGCTTGTAAGTACTGTTGAATTGCAGCCTCGTAGTGTTCATTTCTTGTCGAACACCTTGTCGGTAATGCTGAACAAAAGCCTTGTAACCTACTTCTGGAAAAGGGTACAATAACAATGCTATGACAAAGCTCTACGCAGGCAGCTTACACAATGAAGTGTACTTAAGTGAGCCAAGGGGCAGCAATACTTAAAATTAAAACTACTTGTATTAATAGCCAAGGGCCACTGAAAGTCAAGTCAACTGGACCTCACTCTTGTAACTGGAATCATTCCCTCTTCTGACTGTACAGCGACTTGTGTTTTTGCCACCTCGGCACATTTGCCGCGTGCGCTACTCTGAGCGAGGAAGCAAGTGACCTGATGTGCTCTTTCTGGGCCTCTCGCTCCCTCAGAAATGTGGTATGGGGTGTTCCTGTGGACCGTGGTCTCCTCCTTGGCGTTCCACCTGCCCGCGGCGTTCCTGGCGCTCGGCACACTGCGGAAACACAAAGTGGCGCGCTTCATGCCCATAGCCATCCTGCTGATGAGCATTGTGGGCCCACTCTTCAGTGGCGTCCTCACCAGTATGTGCATTGACTTTGCCCACTCCTCGTGTCTTTTCATTCTCCTCTGGAAGCAAAGTGTCGTCGTTCAAATTTGGTAAACAGGCAAGGCTGGTCTTCAGGCAGTGTCACTTGCAAGTGGGAATATCCACAAAAATGTTTAATCACCGTATGCACCCTCACACAAGGGCTTGCATATAAAGTTATCCTACAGCATCTTAGGAAAGTACATCACTTTTTTTCACACAATGTTTAAAATATAAAAATATGTGAGCCAAATTATCCCAAACTTTCTATCCAGGGTGCACCCTGCCTGATACTATGCTTCCTGGATGGACTGTGGGCCTTTGTGACGCTACATTGGACGAGTGGTTACTGACAGTGTATAGTTGAAAATATTGGAAGACAAATTAGAAATAATTGTTGTTAAAGATTATATGTTACCATGTCTTGGTGTCATAGTGAAATGCATGTGTCTGTGTTTATGTTCTTATCTGTGCATTTTTACAAATCCCGTGAAGGTTGTGTATCCAACCAACTTCATTGTCTCTCTCTGTTCCATAGGTGCAGCTATAGCAGGGGTTTACAAAGCTGCAGGGAAGAAGATGATGTCCCTGGAGGCTTTGGTGTATGGAGTGGGACAGTCTTTTTGTGTTCTCATCATCTCCTTCCTTAGGATTTTGGCCACTTTATAACACGAAGCACTTTGTCACCACATAAAAGAGAGTCAAAGCCTGACTGCCACAGCCTGAAATTATGGCTCCTGTTTTTGTCTTGTCTGTTTTTTTTTTTCCTTTTTTCTTTCTGTGAAGTGAGCCTCAAGATCTTGTTTGTGGCACTCTTGTGGTTTAGGTAGATGGACTGCAGTGACTAAATGAAATGGAAGGAGGAGCAGGGAAGCTTCTTTCACTTGAGAAGTGCATGCAGAACAGGTTTTTCATTTGACATAGACTTTTTCACCCCAGAAGTTTTTTTTTTTTTTTTTTTTAACTTTCCCAGATATTATTGGAAAAGGTCAGTCATCATTCAACAGGTCAATGTCAGCGAAGGGTTGGACAGTGGACGACACCCGCATTAGAATAGGGCCGCTGTGTGTAAAGCTGACAATACGAGTTAAGGGACTGAGGGCATCGTGTAACTTCTGGAAGCCGTAAACTTAGGGGGTGCTTTTGTCATGTCTCGGCACATATACACAGGTACTGAAAATGTATGGCCTCATCATCCAAGGGGAGTCATTTGTTTAAAGAGAACTTAATGCAGTTATGCCACATTGGCTCTAACCCTCCACATGTTTCATTTTACTGGTTTATCCACAGACCCAAATGAAGGATCTGGGTAAAATGATGGGAAAGGTGGAACAAAACAGACTCAGCGTAAATGGACACAGTCAAATTAACTGCATCCGTTTCCCTTAATCTTAAGATCCGAACTGTAAGTTAAGAACGTTTTTGTCCACTGATGTGATCCTGGCAGCAGTGCAGGGAACCCTTTCAGAATAAGTAGCAACTTTTCCTGTTTAGCTCTGTATGTCATTAAAAATATTAACTTATTGTTTCTTTATATGGGCATTTTCAGATTTACTTTTGATGATATTTGTACTTTAATTTTTATATTTGTACAATAAATAGCTATTTTAGACCATACTAAACACACTACACGAATGTGTTCATTTGCATCGAATATCCAATGGCACGGAATGTACAATTCTTTTTGTTGTCGGTGTGAATGCAAGATTTGCGGCGGATGATAAATGTGCCACCTTGATGCTCCAGTAAAGCTTGCTCGTTGTTTTTCGACCGGGTGAACTTACAAGATTATAATACAAATATGTTCCGATGGGGCCCGACTGTCGTTATACTAAACTAAATGTGCGCTATTTTGCGTGCCCGTTTTCCCCAGTGCGAGTCATGCCCACAGATCTTCCTGGGGGTTGCCGTCTTTTTTCTCGGTGGGTTCAAACGCTACACACTTACTTTTAAATAAACTACATTCGGTGACTGCAGCTTATTCCTCCCTTGGTTGTGTCGCCTGTGCTCAAATCTCAGAAACACACGAGTGTGACGAGGCGATGAGCGTTTGCGCCACATTCCCGTCCTGTGGCGACTTGAGCCACCGCGGATTCCGCCCTGTGGAGCGCAACAGCGCAACTCGTTCCTCGGATTCGGCCGCGAAGGCTCGGCGTCGGCCATGTTGTTGCGAAAAACTCTGCTTCCGGTGTCTCACGGCCACTTCCGGAACATTTGCTCGCGGAAAAGGCAGCACGGCGACTGCTGCGCGGTAGGTAAGGCGATGGCTTGCGGAAGCAGTGGGCCACGTCGAAATTCCGCCTCATTTCAAAAACGAGGAAGCCACTAGCATGGGTTTCTAGGAGCGCGTCCCTTGCTTGACACCGGGAAGCACCGCACAGAATAAACGCCGCCCCCCCCCCCGGTAACACATTGTTCGCATTTTCAGGTGTTCACAAAGAAGGGTGATCTTTCGACGGTCCGCACGGGCGTTTCAAAAAGTCGGAGGGATGTTTGAACGCGTGGATTCTCTCGTGGGGCTTTTATTTTGAAAAGCGGATGCCAGCGCTTTAGCTAAACGGGCTTCTGCCCCGATGGGGGACGAGCGAAAGGCTTCCGACCTGGACTTGATCACTGACTTAATGTACGAACGTAGCAGCAGTCGCCTCATGGCACGGCTCGACAGCGGCTGACTCATGAAATGCAGAAAAGATGAATCTCCTACCCCTCAAATGTGTGATCCTTCTTCACGGCTCACCCCGATGTGTGCGAAGCGGGTATTAAGACCAACAGACTGTGTGCGAAGTATGAAGCTCACATTAGTACTCATGGCAGGCAGGCAGGCAGGCACCTGTCTACAAATTGGCACTGGCATTTAATTCCTGCCACGCGTTCGTCCTTGATGGTTGACATACGGCGGCGATACTTGGCGAAAACTAACTTGTGGACGGGTTGCGGACCACCGTGACCCCGACAGCCCACCCTTTCTGGCTGCCAAAGGTCCAGAACTACGTCTGGGGTTTTGCCCCCGATATGGAGCTCCCTCACAGCTGCTGAATCCTTTCCAGCATTGAAAAGGAGGTCTCAAAAACGTGTTTCTGGCCCACTTATCTCCCACTCGGATGGTCCGTTCTAGAGAAACAAGAATATTTCTTTAAACAAAAGGTGTTGGTGGGCTTTCGGGAAAGGTATCCCATTTGTGCGGAGGAGAAACATTTTTTACACAATTCGATTCAGTGTTAAATATAAGTATTAATTATCCATCTGGACTTTTTCTTTTTGTCTTTTTTTAACAATATAAATTACATTTATGTTTATTTTGTCAGCAAACTTTTCTAGGGTAGATCATGGGACCATCAGTGGAAATTATGAAACCCAGTAAAGGAGAAAGTAGCTGTGCATGATCCGAATATTTTATGATTAATATAAACTTAATATTTTGTAATATTACTGTGTTACAGTAGTGAGAAAGCTAATGTTTGCTGTACTGAGCAATAGTTGAGTGGGTAAGAGCTGCTGGAAGAAACTGAGAAAATAAGGATGAAGTGTTAGACTTGCAGTGAAGGCCTGGAAATCCATTGTAATAGTAAGTGTGAATTTTGTCCCAGCTGTGGGGCCCAAAATGTGCACTCAATGACGTTTTTATAGCTTTCTTGTCGCTGGTCACGATTTGTGTGCTGTGCTTAGCGGTAATGCAGTTTCTGTTTCAGTACCATTTTATTCACAGACATGCATTTTACCCGTTATTTCGAATCTGCTGTGTAAAACTGTCATGGCCATGTTGCAGTGTGCTCTTCTGACTGCGTTCATATCGGTGGCTGACTTTCAGACCTCCGAAGGGAGGAGACTTTCTCTCACATTCTGACACCCGATTTAGGTTGCTTCACCACTGCTCAACTCGCGTTAACGCACAGCCGCTGTGGGCAGGTACGTACATTAGGTCAAGCCCTGGTGGTCCTGCAGCTTCTCCTCCACTGTTGTGGTGCACAGCTCTACCTTCCTAAAGCTCTGGGGAAAAGCGCCAGTGCTAACACACTGCTGTCTCTGTGGTTTGTCCAGAGTACGGCGAGATGGCACCGGGACGTGAGTGGCTAACAGAAAGACTGAACTCTCTGCTGAAGGACATGAGACAACAGCTCGCGTCAGCCCCACACAACTCCACCTCCCAGGACCAGCCTGCACCCTTCGTGGCCTCCATCTACCAGACCAGATGGGATGCAGACCGGATCAGGTTCAAGGTAGTTGTGTACAAAACAAGACATTAGGCTGTAGAACACTGGAAATTATTTTTATATAAGATGAGAAAAAATTGCACTAAACTCTGGTAAGCCTGAGAAAAGACTAATATTTAATCGTTCACCACTGAGTTTGACTTTCTTGTTTACTGACCTACACAATCAGACATTGGCCAGACGGAAGCAGACTGGGAAAAATGCAGTCCATTGTATTTGAACTGAATGAGAATTTGAAGCGTACAGTGGTGCCATTCCTTCTCTTTTTACTTCAGAAAGAGGAGACCTTCTCCATCCCCGTGTCCCGGCTCTACATCTCAGCACAGCAACACAGGCAGATGCAGATACGGTGTGGTGGCTCACCTCTTTCTGTCACCTCACGTGTCTCAGCTGGTCATAAAGGTGTGTCACCTTTTACTGTAGCCCACAGACCTCTTTTTGGATCTGTATAGCGCATCCTTATATCAGCAGCTGTAGATATGCAGTATATTAATGGCTTGTAGAGCAATATCCACTCCAGATTTAATGGGACTGATATTAATTCAATACAGAATTCACAGGAGAAATGAGATCAAACAGCTCCGTTTACAGCTGTATATTTTGAAATAGGTCTGTGCAATGAAAACGCCTGAGGAGCTGCTCTTAGTGCAGAACTCTCCTCTTGACGGTACTACAAAGTGCAGGTGGATCTCTGTGATGTGCCTGAGTCATGGCTGTTTCTCTATGTTAATGCAACATTCTATAACAGAATATGAAGAAGATGACTCTGACCTTGAAGGAGATTCTCTCATGGGTCCTGGGCAGCAGAGGAAAGTACCCACAAACCCCTGGGACACTGTTGCACTTGCACTTGAGCTCACCACATCCTCAGCTGAAGGTATTTTCACTGATACCCTGCTTCATTTGATCCCTGCTGATGGCAGTCTTTCACTACTTTTTACTGGTTAACTAGTCTTACATCAGAGGCTTTAAGTATGTACAGAGCCTATAAAAGTATTCACCCTCCCTTTCCCCCCAGGACCTTTCCTTGTTTTATTGTCTTTTAATGATTCGATTAGATTTTTTGACACTGATCACCAGAAAATGTCAAAATGAAAGCAAATCTCTAAAAACTGATCTAAATTTATTACCGTTATTAAAAACAAAATAAAAATTGCCTAAGTAACACCTAAATCATTACTGGAACTGCCAGTTGAGGTTCTACAAGTCAAATAATCAGTTAAATGGAGATCACCTGTGTGCAGTCAAGGTGTTCAATGTGACTGTAGGAGAAAATAAACCTGTAACTGGGAAGTCCAACTGGTGGTGAGCCAGTTTCCTAGCAAAAGCTAGAGCACAAAGAAACACTATAAACAACTCCAGTGTTTGACCAGGTTACTGAAAAGTTATCAGTCTAGGATGGATGCTAGAATATTTCCACATCACTGAATATCCCTCAGAGTACACTTATATCAGTCTTTAAAACACAGAAAGGGAACAGCACAGTTTTAAATCTGCCTAGAGCAAGCCATCCTTAAAAACTGAGTGACCCTGCAAGGAAGGCTCTAGTGAGGGAGGCCACCAGGAAACCTGTGATGACTCTGAAGGAGCTACAAGCCTCCATGGTTGAGATGGGAGAGACTGCAGACAAGAATTGTTGCCTGGACGCTTCGACGAAATCCATTGTTTAAAAAATTTCATATGACATCTCGGCTAGAGTTTGCCAAAAGGTATGTGGGAGAGTCTGAAGTCAAGTGGAAGAACGTACTATGTTCTGACAGACCAAAATTGAGCTTTTTGGTCATCATACTAAACACTGTGCTTGCCGTAAGCCAAACGCTACACCTCACCAAAAACACGTCATCCCCAGCATCAAGCATGGTGGTGGCAGCATCCTGATGTGGGGAAGCTTCTCTGCAGCAGCCCTGGAAGGCTTGTGAAAGCAGAGGCTAAATGAATGCAGAGAAATCCTGGAGGAGAACCAGCTGCAGTCCACATGAGAATTGGGAGAAGATTAATTTTACAGAAAGACAACCCCAAACATAAAGCCAGAGAGAGAGCTTGGGTAGTTTTGGAAAGAAGAATGGGGAAAACTGCAGCGCGCACATGCGCAAAGCTGACAGAGACCCATCCACACAGACTCAAGGCTGTAACTGCTGCCAAAGATGCTTCTAATTAATACTTACTTGAAGGTGGTGAATACTTGGGGAATTAACCATTTTGTGTTTTAAATTTAGATCAACTTGCAGAGGTTTGTTTTCACTGTGATATCTGAGTCTTTTGATGACCAGCGTCAGAAAAGCCTGACTAAATCCACTGTGATTCAGTGTAAAACAGTGAAACATGAAAAAGTCCAAGAGCTTGAATACTTTTTATGGGCACTGTACAGAACTGGCGAATGTCATTTTCTAGGGTCTCCAAGGAGTGAAAAAGACAAGGAACTGGACGTTGTTGAGAGCTCTGGTGACCGGATCCAAAGTTCAAACCTTTGTGCATTTGAATCCAAAGGGCCACAGTGCTCTGCAAGGTCTACCATCTCCACTCGGAGGCCATTCTCTCTGGTGTCAACAAACCCAACCCTATCCCTGTACCAAGGGCTCTCCAGCTACTCTGGCTCTAGAGACTCTCTGCTCCACCCCCTCCGTCCATGTCCCCTGCAACATTTGTCCACCATCTGGAAACAGGAGAGCGTTGGAGAACAGGAGGAGCAAGAGGATGTCCTTGGGAAGAAATCCACAGGTGTGGGGAGGAGGCAGCAAACAGAAATGAATGAGGAGCTTTGGCCTAATGAGGTGGGTCCTGGCCCAAGTTTGCCAAGTTCAGGTACCCAGTATTACCACTGGCTGGTGTAAAAGAGACAGGAAGGTACTGTTTTTTAAACCGGAGGACAGTTCAGGACCAGCTTGCACACCAGCATGGTCCAAATATAGTGAGGCAAATAAAGTCAACATACTTGTCTCTTGCTTAGAAGAGTGACTCGATGAAATGCGTACTGCTTATTTATTTGCCCAGGGTGATCGACGGACGCCTTGACAATGTGTCTTCCAACAACATATTTATGCTGCTCAGCTAAAGGTATATAGACCAGATACAAGAAGTGGGACTCATTTGAAACCCCATTTGGTTCCATCTCCCCACAGAGCTGCCCAGATGCTGCATGTTTCAGCCCCAGCTGGCAGCCTAAACACCGGCAGGCGTTTGCTGTCATAAGGTGAGGCTGGTGCTCATCAGGGCGAAGCCCCATGTCCGTAGGTATTGCGGTGATGCGCCTTTCCCTCTAGCCGAGTTTCTAGCCGTCTAATTTCGTTCTGTCTTCCTGTAGGATTCCAGATGATGTGGTGAGGTGGGCAGCGAGGTATCTACTCCGTACAGCCCCTCCTGAGGACACCAGTTTCACCACCATCAGAGGCTAAGAATTGGACCCTTGCTGGTCTAGACCACCACGTAATGCTTCAGTGACCTGAACTGTGCCGGTATTTGTTCTCCTCTTTTGTGTGGATTTGAGCAGCAACCCAGGGATGTGTACACGTGTAGCGCTGTGGGTATTTGCTTTTGTCCCGTTTTGCTTGTCGCTGCGATTAGTGGGCACTGCTCTCTTTAACTGTTGTACTGTTTGAGTGCGGTATTCCATGTGGCGTAATTCCCCATCAGAAGTTGAAGTTGATCGGCCTTCGTTCACTGCAGCTCGGTCTTGTGTTACAGGGTTTGTCCTTGCAAGACAGGCAGTTCACACGGTCACTGTCCAACCACAAATGGTTACGCAAATGGTTTACTCAGCTACATGTTCAGAGTAGGAAAAAAGCTTCTGAAAACCTGTCAAGATAATTTTGCACATTTTATTTTTCCTGTTCTGCATTTTCACTCTGTTTACTCGATTTGACCACCCATCCCCAGTGCTGCAGTGACAGCCACTTACCCATTACTGTCACTTGCTCCCTGTCGTGCCTGGTCCCAGTCTCTTGTGGGTTCCTGCCTAAGCGGTAGCCCCCTGACACCACTGGGTTGGGTGGACAGAGATTGGGAGCTGTGCTTTCATTACTCAAAAACAGGCAGGTAACCAAGTACGCACTGAAACAAAACTGCCCAAAACAAAAACCATAACTGGAGAAACGCCTTTCCGCAGTCAAACCAATGACAGAAGCACCAGTGTAGACGTAGATCCTGATAGGACATCTGAATGAAATCTTTAATAATATTTAACAAGTATACGCATTGTCTTCCTCTCTTTTTTAAGGTTTTCTTCATTTTCTTTTTTGTACATAGTCTGGCGTGCAATGCAAAGGGACATGGTAGAAAATAGACTCTGCGTGTGATCAGTTCATGTCCTTCAGGAGGAGGGGCATTTCAGTTCTTTGGTCCGATGGTTCTCCTCGAGGGATGTGCTGCTGTGTGACCATGGCGCCCCCCGCCTCCACAGACCCGCCCCCCACAGGGCTGTGCCCTGCCCTCGTCTCTGTGCCAAGCGCTTCGCTCCGCCCGTCGCTGTCGTGGGCTGCCTCTGCCGCTGGGGAGAGAGGAACATGAGCTCGCGCTAGGTGGCATTTTCATAAAAGCACCGTCGGAGTAAATTCACAAAACGGCTGCGACAAGGTCCTGCTGACTTTCACACTGTGAACCCATGTGAGCTGCTTTGCTTTCTAGTGCTCATTAGATGTTAGAAACAACGGTGGAACCCCAGAAGAACGAGAACGCTAAACCCCACAGTTTAATGGCATCTGTTTTCCGATAAACAAGTGTCCCTTTGCTCATTAATGCTGTGTTGCCAAACAGCGTAGTACTGGCGGGCTGCTTTTAATAAATCCGTTACATTGGTTGCATGTCAGCTGATCTCCATCTAGCCTGGCCCCAACCCATTTTTCGAAGGCCTCACCTTCCTTCTTCTTCATCTTTTGGCTGTTCCCGTTAGGGGTCGCCACAGCGGATCAATTGTTTCTACTTCTTCCTGTCCTCTGCATCTTTCTCCGTCATACCCATCACCTGCATGTCCTCCTTCACCACATCCTTAAATCTCCTCTTGGGCCTTCCTCTCTTCCTCTTGCCTGGCAGCTCCATCCCTAGCATCCTTCTCCAGAATCTCTCCTCTGCACATATCCAAACCGATGCAATCTCGCCTCTCTGACTTTGTCTCCAAACCGTCTAACCTGTGCTGACCCTCCAATATACTCATTCCTAATCCTGTCCGTCCTCATCACACCCAATGCAAATCTTAACATTTTTAACTCTGCCACCTCCAGCTCTGCCTCCTGTCTTTTGGTCAGTGCCACCGTCTCCAACCCATAAAGCATAGAAGGCCTCACCTTCCTCTACCTCCTAAATGCAGGCATTTGTCCAAGTCATGACAACGGTTACCACGAGCAGTGCTTCCGTGCAGTAAATTGGAGCTATAATGCAATAATGGCACTTAGACAGCCTTGGCACTCGCCACACAGCCGTACATGCAGCATGTGTGCGGGCGCAGCGCTGCTGGGGTCAAAGGGAAACAGAAGGCAATAGGAGCAGTGAGTGACAACGCAGACAGAGCCATCCTGACAGCACCCCTGCAGTCCCCTGGAATGCTCCATTCCCCGCCAAGCAGTCCAGTACTATACATCTGTACCAAATCTCTCAAGATCCTGCAGGGTAAATTCACCCCTGAAGCCAACGCAGGTACCCCCCTCCCCACGAGCAAAATGCGTTCCTGGACATCAGCGCACAAGGTGAAATCTCGAAGTTGATGCCACTTACATTACGGTGCGAGCTTTGAAAATCCCCCCACGGTTGCCTCTTGTTACTCGTAACACAAAAGTCTGCCTCGTATTTGACGGTAACTCAGTAAGGGGCGTTAAATCGTTTTGCTCACGTGCAAGCCAAAGACCCCCATCTGGAGGGAAGTCTGTATTTGGGGTTTCTCGCTTTCCCTTGGTATCTGCACAGACCATCCCATTACTCTTCCACCAGGCAAGCAGCTCACCGTCGTCTCCCTGGGGCGCATCCTCGCTGCAGGGGGGCAGCTCCCCAATGTTGGCCCGCTTCCTCCCTGGCGACCTCTGTAGCCGTGGCAATGCAGCCTTCAGCTCTAAGAGTTAAGAGAAACAAAAGCAGGACACAAAAAGCTGAATCTAAGATGGCTGCCAAATGGAGGCCTGATGTTTTAGTCTTCTCATGGTCAGCATCGCCATAGATTAACCGTGTTTGGGCAGCACTGTGGCTGTGAGGTGGCTCTCCGGACCGCTGTAAGAAGCATAGTTCCGTTACAGGTGAGGGTAATGGTGCACAAAGACAACCTTGGTGGGAGCAGGGCTGCTTCTGTCTGATAATTTTGATGAGCTGAGCTGTCATTCGAGACCTCATCTTTACAGGAAGGCTGACATTCATTCATTTCTCTGCTACTTTTCTTCAAAGTGACTCTCAGCGTTGAGCTACGTACAGTGGTTTACCCATTTTTTACTGGAGCATCTCGATCAAGAGTGCACTTGCAGGAAATGAACCTGCGTCCTTGGGGGCCGACCTCTACAGCGCTGACTTCTACGCCCGCTGCTGTGCCCATGTACAGTCTGAGAAGTGACGCCCAGAACTCAGCGCTAGAGGACACGGTTCCAGGTTGCGGCTCACCTTGGGGGTCCAGAGCAGCCGTGTGCTCACGGAGCGACTCCTCGTGGACGGACACGGCACGACGATGGGGCGACACCCTGGTGCGCGGCCGCGGTTTGGGAAGGATGTCTGCTGGGCAGAGGACAGAGGGGCAGAGCTTCTAATTGCAAACGCCGGCAGTCTACACACAGAAACTGCAGTTTCCCCAGGACTCTGTTGTGCATCTTGGACACCAAATGAGTACGAGCTGACAGTTGCTTGGTGCCCCACTCCCATTTCGCATTCTCCTCTCTCTCTTCCTACTTCATTCCTGCTCGTGCACCAATGAGCTCTGTTATTCTTTAGTTTCGCCCCATTTTTCATCCTTTCCTTTTCAGCTGCTTTTCCTGAATTTCACTTGCATTTTTCACATCTCAATACTTGTATTTAACATTTCCTACTATAAATAGTAAAGTATTAGTAAATAGTTTGACATTCATTTATTCATGCCTATAATCCCCTTCTTTTTTGCACCACTCCCTTGTACCTTCGGTGACCGACTGCGTTCTCTCTGCTCGATCTCGGACCTCAACCGGAACAACCGTTCTGCGTGGCGACGGAGCTGGGGGCGTCTCTCGGCGGGGGCTCAGGGTTTCTTTGCAGGGGTTGATGGAATCCGGCAGCTGGGGGGACTCTGGCTCCACAAGGTGGCCCTCCCGGAAGGGGCTGGGATGGCTGGGGGTCCGTGGGGGTGTCTTGAAGGCGGCAGGGGATTCGGGGGCTGGAAGCGGGGGTTTGACGACAGGTTTGGCAGCAACAGGGCCGGGGCCCTCAGGGAGAGGCAGCCTCTCAGCTGACTCGACAGCTCGGAGTGACTCCAAGGCAGTCATGCCGGGCCGCACAGGCCGCCTCATATCTGCAGGAGACATGGGGTCATTTACACTTATAGCCACTACTCAGCAGGGCAGTCCCAGATGAAGTCACTTATCACTTCTGAACATGACAATTTAGGAAAACCATTTCATAGATACATAAAAACAGACAGGTGCTTCCAACATTTTTAACCTCTCTGTGTACAGTCTTGCCCACTTTTCTCACCAACCTTGCCCCTGCCCTCGCCATGCATGGAATGTGTCACTGCCTGTGCAATTCTACCCCATTATGGCGCCACTCACAGGGAACAGCGTCCTTTGATGCCACAACAACGTGATGTAAAATAACGTCCTCTAGGACACGCCTCCATGCACTGCTGCTCAAGTCTTGTTCAGTCGATTGTCCGCTGCGTTAATTGCGGCTCTAAGTGCATTTCATTTCTTTTCATTTTGGAGTAAAATATTGCTTTTTCTGAGGGCTCAACAGAAGTTGAGCATCACAGTACAGCAACAACATACTGACACACCTACAGCATCCTCACCTATCAGCAGAAATTCATATTGGATGGATGTGGGAGATGAGACGAGGTATGACTACTCATGCTTATTGTGTGCTTGTATGTTACCTGAAGAAGTAGACATGGTGCGGGGCTTCATAAATGTGGCTGGGGGTTCAGGTTTACTGTCAATGATGGTCCCTGGAACACAGAAACGCAGAGAAACATCAAGGTTCCAGCCCCAACCTACGACTGACCCTTATGGGCTCCCCACACACACACACACACAACAAACATAGAGCCAACAGCCAGGCATAACCCCTGACCTTCTACGTGAAGATGTCTACCATCACTCAGGCTGTGACCAATGGCGCCAAAGGGTCCCCTGTGGAAATGTGGCCTCACGTGGTATTGGTGGCTCTCTGGCACACTGTGACCTCCCAGAAAGGATGTCTGTATCCACTCGGCTGAATGAGGACAGCCACGGCAATGGCTGAATTGGTTGCCCCCCACCCCCACCTGCAGACGTTCCCCCTAACATTGTGCTCTCACTTAGCTACTTAACTAATGTGTGTGCACGCGAACTGCCATTGTGGCACCCAGTCACCATGGGAACTCACACACCATTTGGTCTCACAACATCCGTTCCACGAGCAGGAGAAAGAGGCTCAGTCTCACCCTCGGAGTCGGCCTTCCTCAGCTCCCCCTCCTTGTTTTGCTGGAAGAGAAACGTTGACGTTGAGATGGCTACTTGCTCTCCCCACTTTCCCTGCCATAGCATCACGACCTCTCTTGAGACCACGTGATCAGGAAAAGAATTATGCTCAGGCCTCTCACCTCCTAACCTCGAAATGCAATAAAAAATTCGGAACCCTCTACTGAGCTACTATAACTCCTCAGCTCTATAATTTTTTATTCATTTATGCTGCTACAGTAGCACAGCTGAGGTGCCCATCATACAGCAGGTCTCCCCAGCGTTGTGTCCTGGGCCCTCTTTGTGGGACACTGCAGCATCACCAGTGCCTCGCCGTAGCCATCTGCCCAGCTGTCCTTTACCGCAGGCCAGGAGGACGCGGTGTTTGGTTTCAGCCACCCTGGGGGACGAACTCCAGAGAGCCAGCTGTAAGGTAAACCCACTCACCTGGCTCTTCTTGGGGTCAGGGTCCAGCGTCTTGGTGACACCCATGCGGTGGAGCATGATTTGGACTCGCTGCTCGAAGCTGGGGGGGCCCTCAGAGGAGTGTTTCTGAAAACACGGGCAGCACAGTGACAGGCCTGGACACCGACTGTAGTTCTACCTGCTCAAATTTTCCTTTGCACATTTGTAAATAAAATATTGGCAGGTGTCCACCAAGCTCCTTCTACTTTATCAATAATGCTGTGCAATTTTGTAGAAGCAATTTTGATGAAGGGGCGGTACAGAGAGTAGCGTCGGTGCCGGTACCTACAGCTCCTGGGCTGCTTTAGCCGCAAAATAAACTGTGGCTGAGTCTCTGTGGAGCTGGCATCTTCTCTCTGCGTATGCATGCCTGCTCCGGGTGCTTCAGTTTCCTCCCACAGCCCAAAGCCATGTGTTTCAGGTGAACCGGTGACTTCCTTGTCCTTTGTGAGCACGTGTAATGGTGAATGTGTGCGTAGGTATGAGACGGCCCTGAGATGGAGGACTGGGGTCCTACCTGGGATGTTCCCTGCCTCACACCTTGTGCTTCTGGGATATTCTGAGCGCCTTCACAATGCTGCACTGAAAAGGTGCTTATTGGTAACAGCCGGATGGATTAAGCTAACTTATGCAAAGTAAACTGGCAAGGGTGCAGCCGCAGGGACAACTGTGTCATAAGTGTGGCCTGCCGCCCCGTGCACACCATGCATTTACGCCTGCACATCAGAGCTGCACTGCACAGGTGTTCTGTCCCAGGGTGCCGCAGTACTGTCACTCCTGCGCTTATTTAGAGCAGCAAATGCAGACGGTCAGCAGGGAGAACACGGCGCCATCACGGGTGCCCTGGGGATGCAGCCTGCGCATCCGCCGAGCGGCGAGGGGACTCGGTTTGTTTCCTGCGTCTGGCATTGAACTGCAGCAGCAAATTTAGAGGTGTGGGGCGTTTCTGTCGAGATTGCGGCTCGCTGCTCTGTGATCCCAGGAAGGAACACGTGGCCGAAAGCTTGGAGACGCCGATAAACTTGGCAAAGGGAAAGGGATAAACCCTCTCCGCATCGAGGACCAGAGCGAGGGAGGTTCTGCTCGCAGTGGTCACTGTAATGAAATGGCAGCCATGGCTTCCTGGTTGTAAAGCCTCTTACGCTCTCATGGATGCCGAGGTGGGCGCTAAGAAAATGCTGTTCGTCCCTGTGGCTGCACACAGGCCAGCTAGCGGAAAGCTAACGGTGGCAATCGGCAGTGCCAAACAGTGCCATCTGTGCACACTTCTCCAGGTCTGCATTTTCAAAATGGATGAAGTTCACACACAATGGCAGCCCACAGGCCTGTAATGGCCCACACGGTCCACGGTTTGGCTCGGTTGACTGCAACGGTACCAACATTATTTTGTACCGAGTGCAGCAGTAAAGACCGGGAGTTGGGAACCCCTTCCAAACTGCACATCCCAAGATCAGGAGTACCGACTGGATTTCTGCATCGAGGACTGGATGTGGCTGGCTGGGGGGTTGTGGTCATACTGCTGCACTGCAGTGTGGGACCCGGGGGTGGGGGCTTTAATTGTGGCTCATAGGCCCCGAATTCCTCCCTCACGAACCTCCAGGCCTCCTTGTACCTTTGCATGTGAGGTGGCACCTCCATCCTCCTGATCTAGTCCGGTCAGCAGGATGAGGGACTGGGACTTGCCCTCCCTCAGGGAGCGCCGGGTGACCTTCAGCTTCCTCTCTCCATCCGGCGTGCGGCTCTTCTCCAGGGTGCGGCTCTTCTCCGGCTCCACGGCAGGGAGTGGCACCGCGACGATGGCTGGGACGGGCACGGTGCTGGTGGGCGAGACTGGCGTCACCGCAGGGGCAAGGCCAGGCCTGGGTGAGATGCTCGCAGGGGCCTCATTGTCCACCGTGGGGGCTGCTGCCGCAGGTAGCAATACAGTCCCCTTGATGGCGCTCTCCACCTGCACTTTCTCCCTCTCCCGCTCCCTCTCTCTCTCCCGCTCCCGCTCCTTCTCAGCCCGCGCAGCCTCCCTCAGTGGCCGGATCAGGTCTGCTATGGATGTTTTTTTGATCTTGCCCTCCTGCACCCCCTCACTCTTGGGACCCCGACCTCCCCGGACCCTCTTGAAGGCAAAGAAGTCCCCAAACTTCTTCTTGATGTTCCTTGAAGGACCCGTAGAGGGCGTAGTGCTGGAGGGCTCAGCAGCCTGAGCTTTTACCAATGGTTCTGTCCTCCAGCTCTTTCTGGGCATGGAGAGAGCAAACGGAACCATGTCAGAGCATGTAGAGCGTGCGTGTGTGTGTGTGTGTGTGTGTGTGTGTGTGTGTGTGTGTGTGTGTGTGTGTGTGTGTGTATATAAAACAGAGAGAGAGAGAATGTAGCACGGGTAGTTTAGTGTTTAAGAACCTGGACAGCTGCATATTCATTCGAATCTCCAGAGGGCTTCCCACTTAGTAAAGAAATCCAGCAGTAAAAATGATCATAAGTACATAATATAACACAGTATAACATATAACACTGCTGAGATACAATACACGCTCATGCATCCAGCTGTGTGTGGGAGACTGTGAGCAGTGCGTGTGCAGGGTGTGTGTAGGGAAACTCACAGGGGGTTTTCAGGGAGGATCTTCTTGGTGAAAAACTCCTCTACGCCCTCATCCACTCTGCCCATGGTCTCGTTTTCGTCATTCTGGCTGTCAGCGGCCGGCTCCTTTCCCACACACACACACACACACACAATAAGGGGCGTCACTGAATGCTCTGTGCGCTCAAGACAGCAACACAAACTGTGTGCCTTCCCGCATGGTCGTAACTCCGGCACTGACTGTGCTGCGTTAAGCCTGTGGTCAAAAATCCATCTTTTGGCCGATTTTGCACGTTCGCTGGGAACATCTCCTCTCCTCCACTACCGCCTGTCCCTATGGAAACATGAAAATGGGGCTCCATGTTTATCCTCTCAGGTTCACTTTTAATTACTCTTCTGTATCAAAGTCTTGCCAGAATTTGCCCAAAGCTGTGACCCAAACCAAACACATAAATAAATAACCAGTCGGCCATCGTAGGTGCTGTGTTGGAAGCGCGCATGAGCTGTAGCTGTGCCGTCCCTGGAGGTGCACCCACCTGATCCTCCTTCAGGTGAGCACATCGAGAAGCTCAGCGTGCAAATGAGTTCTGGCCCTGCCAAAGGAAACGGTCGCAGTGCTGCCCCCTACTGCCCACCTTCCACCACACGCAGCGGCCGCGGCCCTGATGGCAAGAACAGGACACCAGAGACCGCACGAGCACAGCTGAGGACAGCTTCGGCACAGAGGATCCAAACAGCCACGCTGCTGCGCGGCGGGTGCTGAGCTCGGATCCCGGTGGACAGAGGGACTCGACCTGTGGCGTTTGTGTGTGAAGATGAACGAGAGGTTTCTGCTTCCCTGCTGCTGCCATCGTCTCCTCATGCAGAGCTGCAGTGTAACTGCGCAGTTTCACTCCCAAGGGGATGTTCCACACTCATTGGCTGCACTGGAGGAGGGAGTCGACCCTCAGGGTGTCCTTTAGGTCGCAGGACTCCGCTCAGACAGGGACGTCCTCCGTTCCGGTGACCATTCGTGTCCCACTGTGACTCAGCCCGCTTCTACGGACCCTCACCTCACCAGGGAGGGACAGCAGGTCAGGGAGTGTTCACAAAAAAGTTTCCATGACAGCAGAGCTTGAACATCTCCCATTATGTTTCAGCATCTATGGTTTAAGTGTTTGGACAGAGCAGCAAACAGACATAACCCAGAGTGCAAAGAAGGGGCGAAAAATAAACCTGTGGGGCTGCCACTGTTAAGCAGCTGCACAGCCTTATGGGTAGTTTAGGGGGTGACAGAGGCCTGAGGTGTACCTGTAGGCCAGCATGCCAGGACTCTGAGGACAATAAAGGTGTCACCCAGGCCTGGTTCCTGCTGTAGGTCCCCATGTCCCACTGCTCCGTGCCGGGTGTCCCTGTCCGACGTTAGGATCCGTGGGGTGAGCGCAGGAAGCTCGTGGGGGCGTTGCTCCTCCCCCTGCAGCCAACGCTCTCCTCGGCCTGACGTTTGCTTCACCTCCAAGCCCAGCAGCTCGCGGGTGTGAGCGCGGCCCAGCATGCGTGCGGGGAGGACGCCTATGCCGTCAGCCCGCTTTGTGTCACATTTGGCTTTGAGGGGTCCTCAGCCCTGCCAACACCACCATCTTCCGGCACCACGCACCAAGCCGCAGATAGGGTGGGCAAAGGACTGCAAAGCAAACGGCGCTGGATCAGGGTCTGAAGATGCACTCTGCTGGCGTGCAAAAATGCATCAACACGTGCGAGCGTGAACGAATCCTGGCTTCAGCTCAGCACCAGAACCTCCTGCTCACCTGCAGCAGCCATTTTCTCACTCGATCTGTCAACAAACCGAACCAGAACCGAGATGCGAGCGCTGATGAAAAAACACCAGTAAACAGCGCTGGTGCAGGGCTGGGGGGGTGGAAAGGAAGCCCTCCGCCCCCCACACCCCCGCGGACGGAGCAGCGACGGCAGCCACGGCGCTTTCATCCTCCCCATCGCCGTGGAAACGCAGGGGAGCACCACTCTCGCGGCGATCCATCGGCACTCCTGCCTCGCCACCGCAACACACACGCAGGTGCGGTCCTGGCAAGGAAGCCGCGGTGCAAATAGAAGAATCACAACGCTAAAAACCAGCAGCAGCGCTGGCCCTGATGGCAACAACAGGACACCAGTGACACACACACAAGCGCTGCCAGCAACGGCAACTGAAGGAGCACCCAGAGTCGTGCAAGAGCCGCGCGCGATTCATCATGGGGGGCCAGGTCTATAGAGGAGCCATTACACAGCACACCAGCATAGGGGCTCCTTTCCAACAACACGGCTGCAGCCTTTTATCTCTCTCTCTCTCCCACACACACACAGATCCTTGGGGAGGTGAGATCCTCATGACGGGAGAAATGTTAAAATCGCACATGCACCCAACCCCCCACAAGCGCTAGTTTACACCAGCTGCTCCCAGTGACATTCCAATCGCACACAAATGCTCTTCGGGGCTGTCAAGAGCCCCCCCTTTCCTGGGGAGGGATGCTTTGGCTGAGGGGGGCTGCAGGAGGACCCCCCCCAACCCGCCCCATCCCTTCGTGTCGAGAGGGTGGACCGCACCGTAGTGCTCGGAGCAGCGACACGGACGAGCGCAGCAAAAAGGCACGACGTGCAGCGCTGGCATTCGCGCTCCTGCGTCCCCCCTCCCAGAGTGCCGACCGAGCCCGGTGCACCACCCCCGGGGCACGGCGAGGACGGGAGCACCGACTGTCCGCCACCCCCTCTGCCTCCTGTGCTCCTCCACCTCCGTCCCCGCCGGCATGTCCCAATTTCCCCCGTCTTCTGCCGCCTCTGTGCGCCCTCACAGAGGAGGGGCACAGTGCCTGCGTGCCCCTGCCTCTCCCTCGCCACCTTCTATTCATTCCTGCCTCCATCGAGGCCCCCACCCCGGCTCCCCCGTACCTGCGGCTTGCTGGGGGGCTGCCTGTTCTTGCGGTTGGGTCTGGGCCTGCTGCGGGTGTAGTGCCTCAGCCGCTGTTCTTCGATGGGCAGGTCCATAAGGGGCTGAGGAGGTGCGGGTTCCGAGCACCAGGGCTGACTGTTGCTAAGAGCGGCAGCGGGAGCAGCAGCATCCTCCCGCGCATGGGAGGGGCCGGGCATCAGCTGTGCCGCCGTGACCGACAGCCACGGCAACGTCACGGCCCCTCCCCCTCCCTGGCAGCCTGCAGGCAGGGGAGGGGGAGCCACAGCAAAGGATGGGGAAGAAAACACAGCAACAAAGGGAGCGGAGGTGCGAGGGTGCCCGGCCGGAAGGGGGAGCGCAGAAGGGTGCGTGGGCCGGGGGGGGGCAGGACGCAAGGACGGGGCCGGGAGCTGAAGGACAGGGCGCGCGGGGACGCGGTGTGGACCATAGCTGGACGGATGGCTGCGGGGGGGCCTGCTAACGGGCGGTGGCCCAGGAGAACCCCCACCAAAGCTCCTCCGATCTTCCTAGGGTGAGGCCCCCTGCGGCCCCCTGCGGCCCCCTCTCCCTCGCACGACGTTAACCCCTTCGTCCCCACGCTGGGCTCGGCGGTGGGCGAAGGAAAGAGCGCGACCCCCCCGCACCAAAAAATGGCAGGACCGCCATTGGCAGCAGCTGGTGGACTCAAACACCCAGCAATAGCGCGTGAATCCGCTGTCAGGCCACTTTCAAGTTTAAGCTGTCGCTTAAGCGAATCTTAAATTGTTTCCCACATTTGCACAGCGGAGTGTTTTGCTGGAGCAGCAGCCGTCGGGCCACAAGGCCGTGCCCTCGCGTGCCGGCCTCTCTTCTGCACTTCTGTTATTTGAGGAAATGATTATAAGAACGCAAACGTAATCACGGCAAAATTTGCTTACCCTCTTTTTGTCTTCATTCATTTCCATCCTTTTCACGGCCCTTTGTTTGCGCCGTTTAATTGGTGAACGCAGGCAACCGGACGCAACCGCCGACCCCCCGGCCGGCACGAGCCTCACGCTGACAGCAGCATCCCGGCAGGGAACTCCGGGCCACCTGCAGCCGCCGCCGGCCGGGGCCAAACGCGGCTGTCGGCGAAACGGGCTCCGCACGCGTTTCTCGCACCCTGGTCTGACGCTGGAGGAGGTGCCTGGGGGAGACAGGAGATACCTGGCAGAGAGCAGCACACGACTGGTCGCAGCATAGAGGTGAAACCGTCAGAGGAACCAGCACGACGGCAGCTCCTGTCGGGCATCGATCCCAAACCTTCTCTGCATCTCCGCTTCGTTCACGTCGGGTAGCTGGGGCCACGGGACACATGGGCGGCTGGGCGCCAAATGACCCCTGACCTCTGCCTTAGCCCAGCGCAGCCCGATGTAAATCGGGGTCCGCAAGTGTTGGGGTCAAAGCCGCATACGGCGGTGCAGATGCAGCCCTGTGTGAAACGTAGTCAAACGACACACAGCAGCTCAAGAGAGCATTGCTGTCCGGATTTATTTCACTTCCATGTCTGGAGATGTAAACTACTTCGGCACTTCAAGATAACAAGTGTACAGACCAAATTTATACATATTAGATTATGTAACCCTGTGTTTGTGTCCAACCAGGGGTCTGACTGTCACAAAGCTGCGGTCACAGGTAGGGCTCCTGTCCACCGTGGAGCTCCTACTTGTGCATTTGTCTTTCATTAGTATTACAACCTGGAATCTGCTGTCCTGAGCCCTCAGGACCATTTTTGACTTCAATTATTGCAGTACACTTTCCATTTTTATGCTATTTGTTAGTCGTTCAAAGCCGCTTGCTGTATCGCTGCTGCTAATGTTTCTTAAAACTATGTATTTATCTGTCCATCTACGTAGCAGTATGATGTTTGTATTATTTTGACATCCTTCCATCCAACCATTGTCCATATTTGCTTGGACAGCAGCACAAAAAGGGGAACTATGGGGAAAAAGGGTGCTTACAAATTCCCCGAAATGAAGGCTGACCATCAGTGCTTGAGCGCCAAGTGGGTTCATTTCAAAGCCAACGCAGAGCCTACTTGCACACAGGCTGCACTAGATGGCGCCATCGCCCAGTCTGCGGACCGCAGGAGGACATCGCTTGGAGCCGACAGCATCATCCCTCAACTTTTAGAAAATAACCGTTCTTTAAATCCATGAACGTAGGTGCTAAAGGCCAGAAATGAGTCGCAAGGCATGAGGAGTCCTGACGCCAACACCCCTGCCATACGGTCACAGCATCTCCTGCGCCAAGAACACAACACACATGGCTTCCTGCATCCTCACACTTCCTCAGCGGCCCTGGGACCCCACAGGGGCCACTCGGGGAGCCAGCCAGCGGTACTTACTCTCAGAGGAAGTCGTTTCCACTTCTATCCATCCCGACTAAGGGTCAAGTGTGAGCAGGGCCGTGGTGGGCAGGCGTCCGTCCTGGAATCATTGGGCGCTGGGCTATGACACCTTCACGAATCACCAACGCGGAGCCGCCGGTGCCGCTCGGAGAAGAGGAGGAGCGTGAACGAAGAACAGGGCAGCGCAGGGTGAGGGTCGGGCAGGGCCCCCAGACCCCCTTTGCTGTACCCGCTCAGCCTTCAGCCACCAGAGCCGCAATCTCGAATGTTAGCATTTGCTTTGATAGGCGGGAACCGGAGAAGCAGCAGAGCTCAATAAGGTAATGAGTCTGGCGCCAGAGTCCCAGCTGCACCACAAGCAATTACAGCCGAGGCGCCGGCTCTGCGGAGGGAGGGGCCCTGGTCGCCGTGGACCAGCGGCGCCATCGACAGGTGGGACGCGGGTGCGTGCGGCGAGGGGCTGGGACCGGACAACGGAACGGACGGAGACGAGGAGCGAGGACCGCAGCCTGCAGCCCCCTCTCTATATCCCAGGGCGCTCCTGTGTTGCGACGCACAGGTTTCCTCCTTCGGAGAGGGACTCTGCGAATTCCCCCAGGGAGAAGCAGTCACTGGCAATAAAGGGAGCCGGAGCTTAAACAGCCTTTGCTCGGGAGTCTGTGGAGGACAAACAGCGAAGCAAACCTTCGGAAAAGCAGCGACTGAGCAAAACAAACACTGACAAAAGCATCTGTATACTTTGCAACGGTGCGGGCGAACGGATGTTGGGAGGAGCTCCTAGGTTCTAGGGATTCTGCAGTGCCGGGAGCAGCTGTCCGTTCACGTGGATGCTTTACCTTCTCCTCACAGTCACACAGGTTTTTACTGACTCGTTCATACAGCTGGGAGGTTGTCAGCCTTAAAGCACCTTCAAGCAACTCGAGAATCTGGAGGAAAACCGAGCGGAAGTGCTAAGGGCCTGCAGAGGCCGTGGGGCCAACTGGTTTCCAACCCACTGTTTCATTGGGCGTTTCGCTACCGCTGCATTTACCCGGTGGCATAAAACTTGATTTGTTCATCTTTTTCAAATTCTGTGTTTAGTCGATGCTGTTAAATGCTGGGATACTCACGCACGCACACACACACACACACACACACACCAGCAGTAGCGAGAAAACAAAGTCACAAGAATATGTTGTAACACAGAACCAACTAGAGACAGGGTATGACAAGAAGGAGCACAGAACCTAAAAAGGTCTGCAGCAGTCACATGACCATGATGATGATGATGATGAGTGCCACCTTCTCTGAGCTCCTCAAAACCACCTGCTGGCCCTGCTGTGCAGGAAGGTAAAGAAGGCAGCAGGAGGGAAACCATGGGACGGCACAGATGATTTGGCATCATGCAAACTGCACGTGGCAACTGGAACACTGCAGAAATTTCTGGCAAAATGGAACCAACACTGCACATCAACAGCATCCCATCCCAGTTTTTAAATATTCCTTGTAAAGCTCAGAGTGTTAGGAGAGGCAACGGGGCAAACACTCATTTATTAGCGGTGGACAAAGAGCAAAGCCGCAGAAGGAGCTGAAGGGCGCCGTGTTTCTCTGCAGCCAGGTGACCGCATCCTGGTGAGAAACAGTGGCGCGGCGCCACCAACCTGCAGTTCTGGAGCTTCCCAGCAGCAGTGGTGGAACCGGTTGCCATGGCAACCACCGCTTCCATTTTAAGTTCCAAGTAAAGTGGCTCTGAATAAGAACACAGTTTTTCATACTGGCAGAAGAAATGGTGGAATTCAGGCCAACAACAAACTCCTCCATTGTTTTTTTTTTTTTTTTTTTTTTGCTGCTGGGCTGGTGGGGACCATCTGGACGGCTTCGTGGCAGCAGCACCGAATCGGACATTTGGCTCAGCCACTGGGAGAAACGAGAGCTGTGACCGTGCGAGTTCGCCCCAGACACAACAAGGCTTTGGCTCCAGTTTCCTCTTACATGTGTCAAGTTATTTAACCCCCTTCGCCCTACAGCTATGGCCAACTGAGGCCGATCGCTGGCGTTCACGGGTGGCCAAGAGCTCATCCTTCAAGTTCGGACCACAATGATAATTGCATTCAATTTAGCAAATTTCATCTCCCCAGCCAATTTCCAGGAATAACCCGGTCTTAAACGCATCCCCTATATTCCTCCGTGAAGCCACACAAAGTCCCCCCATCCTGATGACAGGCAGGCCGCTGGGGGGGGGCAGAGAGACGAGCACCGGGCTGGCGAGCGGAGTCCTGTCAGCAGCTCTCTGGCGAAGCGGAGTTAAAAGGAGGGCCGACTTGTGCAGACACCTTAGGTTAAATCAGATGTGGCCACTTTTGGACCTCACCCGAGAAACAGCGCAAACACACGGCATGGCCCTGGGAAACAAACGCGTGACCCATCCCGATCCCGATACGATCGGTGCTAAAGGCGCACCGAGCACCCCCCTTTCAACGAGGTGACATGGCGACTGCAGCTTCGGACACCCGCGTGCCCCAAAGCAGAGAGCCAAAGAGCTGCCTTCACAGCAGCGGCGGCCCAGCAAGCAGGAAGTACCGGGTTTCAGCGCTTTGTGGCGCTGAGCATCAGAGGAGCAGCTGGAAAGCTGCCCGCAAGGCCCGTCGCGCCAACCGAGCGCACAGCTCCCTCTTCTGAGGCCGCACGAGCCGCAATGACGCCCGGTTGCTGCCAACGAGCCCAGAGCATCAGGGGGAGCCTTCAGGCTGCCGAGGTGAACCTGCAGCAACGGCAGTCGAGCCCCAGGTGCACAAGACGGCACAAAAGAGCACAGTAGGTCAAATTATTATTATTTTTATTAGCTGTACAGCAATACATTCTCCATCCTGGTTTGTTTTGAGCGCCACCCCCAGGCCTGATAAATGTCTCTATAACGTTGACTTTCAGCTACTGAAAAATTCACACAGTACAGCCAAGTACAAAAATGCATCAACCTATCATTTTAAGACCTTAACAAAAGCTCTTTTAATGCAATTACACATAACAGATCAAACTGTGTTCAGTATCAGAAAAGTTACGTAAAAGCTGATTTTTTTTAAGCAAACAAAACTTTATACACACACGCGCACGTGCGTACGCACACACACCCTCCAGGCTCATTCTGTCAACCACAACGTGAATTTGTCCACCTTGACCCCCGATCCACAAATGTCCCGACCCAAAGGCATAGCTTCAGCTTCAGGGTTACAGGTACAGATGAAGAAACAAACTTGAGTTGAGGGATAACTGAGGCTTTGCTTCAAAAGGCAGAAACATTCTTGATAAACTGCTTCTTCTTCACAACCACAGCAGGTTTCTGTTGAAAGATCTGCAGCTCGTCAAATTAAAAAAGGTCACATTTTAAGCATGGTGGTGTGAACCTAAGGGAGAACCAGACCCCCGCTTGCTGTGTAAATGTGGAGAATGAGGAAGGACTTCATCTCAGACATGATTTGCTCCCACCAGGCACCTTCACTGGACCGTCTGGCAGACCGTGCCACGTAAGCAGTGGAGGAGACCGAGCTCAGCTTCCCCATCATTTCAGTCAAGCATTTATACACATTTACACAATAGTGACTGACAGCTGTAAAGGCAGAAGTCCCAGACCTATGGTTAAAAGGTTCAATGTGTTCCATCACTAGAAAAGATTAAAATGTATAACAAAGAAATAAAAATAAAATATATATATTTACAAGCAAAATTAGCAGACATCTGTATTTGTACAACATTATGATTGCAGGCTTAAAACAATGCAACAGCAGTCCTTGTCTACATTCTATCCAGGCAAAGCTGGGATCCTTCTTGCCCTCAAACCCCGGTTTTAAGAACTTGATTTGAACTCAAGGCATCGCAAACAGTCAACAAGGACCCCTTAAAAGTTTAAAGACAAAGGGAAGAGAAAGCTTCCCACCTCCTTTCTGATGGTGACAGTGCAGGATGCTCGGCATGGAAGTGCAGCTTTCGCAACATTGTTCAAATCCCACAAGAGCGTTTTGTATCCGCTGGGACAGTTATGGGGAGTGGGGGGCTGTTACACCACCATTCACTGCTTGCAGCCCTTGTCAAGCACATGCCAGCAACACCTCCACCACCATCCCCAGGCACCCAGGGTACAACCAAATGATTATTACATCAAACTCAAATCTTTTTCAATTTGTTTCATCTCGTAGAAAAATAAAATGATGCATCTTGTGCTCTGTATACAGACCCCCCTACAAGATCAATGATCCAAACCTCCAGACTGATAGAAAACAAAGGAAACCACAGTAGAAGGAAGGGAAAGTTCATTTGGAAAGTGGGGGGGGAAAGGGGGGAAAAAAAAAAAAAAAAAATCTTTCTGCATTTACTCGGAAAAAAAAATTAAAATAAAAACAAACAAATCAAGATCCAAAACAGAGAAAGTAAAAATGAGGAGTGTCGAAAGTAGGACACACATTTTTGGGCAAACTCAGACAGTACAAGCAGGGCACCCATCACCGGTCCATCATGCTCAGGATCATTTCAGGGGTGAGGTCACCATTGGGGGCAGCGTCAACCACGGGCAGCTCCACAGTCTCAGGCGCCCCTCCAGAGACCCCCTCAACCTTAAGCTCCACCTTCTGGCTGGCTTGCTCAGGCTCAGGCTCATTCTTCACAATGATGTTCTCCACAGCTCCTGTGCTCTCGTCCTCCACCTGGATCATGGCTGCTGCAACACATCAACTCATTAACCTGGCAACCAGACAGCTGCACAAAACCACTCAAGTTGGTCAAGTTTTTTTTTTTTTTTTTTTTTTTTAGTTTAGCTGCCAGCTCATGGTGGATTCATGATAACTGTTTACAGAGAAAGTATGAAGCCTTCTGCTTTTTCAGGGGTCACACAGGGTCCCTGTCATGTGTCACGGGCTCAACAAAGTACACAGCACAACACCTGATGGAATTCACAAAGGTAGGAGATGCAACTTACGTGGAGCAGGTTTTGGGTGCTTTGGCGGTCTTCCCCGCTTCCTCTTGACCACCGGAGCTGCTGGAGCAGGTATCGGGGTAACAGGTGGTGCCTGATCTACCTCCATTTGGGAAGCAGCCAGTAGTTCCTCCTCTTCCTCCTCAATGTCATCCAGCCCGGTATCTGCATTATCATCTGCAGGAGGTTGCAGAGAAGACCCAGTTAAGCTACGTAAAGTTTGTTTAAAGGTTGGAACAAGAATAGCAGTGAGCCTGTAACTGGTGACCTGTCAACATCAACCAGTTTAAAAAAGCTGCACTGTAAAACAGATTTCCCAACCACCTCTGACCCAGCAGCTAGAACTGTGTAGCCCTTTTCCAAAGATGCACATCCCATGTCATCCTCCAATTGCATCTTCTTCACTTATCCATTTTCTAATGATCCAGTCCGCAGTGGAGCGAATGCAACTTGTGTTTAGACACCAGGCTGACAGATGGGAGTAAAGGGCACTTATGCATAACAGGAGAGTTGGACCCTTAATTCAGCCCACTTTCGCAGCGACTCAAGTTTTGAATGGACTTCTATTCCCAAACGTGTTTGTACATTCGGGAGCCCAGGGTATTATGCACAATTGCTATAAACAAGGACCTCCCATTAAGTTGTGGTTTCAAATTAGACAGGTTAACCGACATTCTGTACTTGAATGCAAATGGAGCTAAGGTGCAACTTTGCATTAACTACTCAAGCTTAATTTTTTCCAAGCTTCAAAATACAAACATGAACGAACTGCTTCGTTTACCTGGGCATTGGACCCCGGTATTTAACGTAACTACTGTATGTTGTCAAAAATAGCCTGAGCTTTGTAGCCTATGTCTAAAATACAGAAAGAGGGAGCAGTCCACCCGAGTTGTAAAAATATCCACAGCCGGATGTATTAACAGACAATGAGGCAATTAAAGATGGTGGGCTGAACAGCTTGTTCAAGCCCCTTGGCTGGTACAGAGAAGGCCTTCAGCTAAGGAATTATTTTACTAGTCTGATGTTACCGTCAACAGGAAATCATATAACTAACAATGACTTCACCAACTAATCATGTGCATTTCTAGTGAAATAAGAGAATATAATCGATAAATAATAGAGGTGAATAACAGATATGCAACTTTTTTAAATGGCCTGTTAACCACTAACATCCTTTGCTGGAGCCCTATGGTTCATAACAGGTATTAGGCCTTTGCTTCAGATCAAAGCGTAAAGGCAGATGCTGTACCGCTGTCGTCATCCTTCCGCGAGCGCATCTTCCTCTTCCTGCCCACTCTCTTCTTGGGCGTGGTTCCATTCTCCTCGTCAGCCGCATCGGGGCCAGTGCAATGCTCTGCATGTCGTGCCATGGTGTTCTGGGAAGGGACCCAGGGAACAATGGTCAGGCACCGTGCTACATGTCACACGCAGCTGACCTCTGACCCCATATAAACCCTTTGACTTAAGCATCCTACACGGAAGAAAATAGCCATTTTGCCAAATCAGGCACACGGCATGCCAAGGATGCATTTGGATGACTTTGTACGGTCATATGATAGCGTAGGAGGCACCATAAACCAATTTCTTCTGCTCAAGTCCTTTAATAAGAACTAGCATGGCAACTGGTGACTACAAGTCTTTCCTGTGGCCACAGCCTGCTTCTTGGGACTTACCCTACGCGTGAAGGTCTTGCCACACTTATTGCACACAAAAGATGCAGGCACAAAGCTGGGGTCATGGTAGCGACGGAAGTGCATGTCCAGGAGCTGTTTCTGGCGGAAAGTTTTGTCACAGTGGGTGCAGCCATACGGCTTCTCTCCCGTGTGGGTGCGCTTGTGCATCACCATGTGGCGCTCCTGATAGCAGCCAAAAACAGAACAAAAACCCAGACATTCATTTGCCATTTTCATTACATCCAACTGACATGACACGCAACAAACAAGTGTTCTGGTTCCCTCACCTGACGGCAGGCATAGTCACACTGGTCACACTTGAAGCGCTTCTCGTTCTTGTGGGACTTCTGGTGCTGGATGAGGGCGTAGCGTTCGTGGAACACAGCATCGCAGTAGCGACACTTTCTGCCCTGCTCAATGTATGAATGCTGCTTCCTTAGGTGCACACCTGTAGAGGCCAGAGAAGTCCATTAGCTGCCAGTTACTATCGAGTAAATTCACAGTTCAACTTTGAAATACGTTTTTTTCTTGGGAGATTTGGGACCTGACACTCCACTGCTCAGAAAGCACAGTGACTCACCCAGGTCACTCTTGCGTGCAATGACAGTGTCGCAGTGTGGGCAGTGGAACTTGGCTACATTCTCTGTGTGCTTCTGCAGGATGTGCATCTTCATGGTTCCACTCTGCGTGAAACGCGCATGGCAGATGTAGCACTCGTACGGTTTCTCGCCTGGGTCAAAACAAAACAGTTGCCATTTTTATTTAAAAGTCTGTCAGTATTTTTTTATAACCCCACAGCAAGGTCAAGAAATTGCAGAAAGTGTGGCGGGGTTCTCACCCGAATGCGTGCGCATGTGTCTCTTCAGCTTGTAGGTGTCCCTGCTGGCGTAGCTGCACAGGCTGCACTGAAAGGGGCGCTCTCCTGTGTGTGAGCGGATGTGCCTCTTCAATTTGCTCACCTGAAACGCACACACACACCTCTATGAGACTGGAACTGTCCGCTATGCTAAGTGCCACTGCTCTTCCAAGACAGCAGGACAGAAGGAATCAGCCAGGAACTCACCTCCACGCTGGCATAGTCGCACATGGAGCACTTGAAGGGCTTCTCGTGGGTGTGCTTGTAGCGCCGATGTCGGACGAGCTCTCCGCTGGTCACGAAGGCCATATCACAGTCGGTGCATTTGTGTGGTCTGGTTCCTGGAGGAGAAAAGGACCATTTTTAAAAGTGGCACCTTTGAACAGTTCACCACGTCAAGCAACATTCTAACATGTTTTGGTTGACAACTGCCCCGTCTCACGCCACCTCAAACACACAAAAAACAAAAGCAATAGTTTTCAAAACCCTTGTATCAAACCTGTGTGCGTGTTCAGATGGTTTCTCAGCAGGGTAACTGTCCTGAAGGCACGGCCACATAAGTGACACTTATGTGGGCGCTCGTCTGTGTGGCTCTTCATGTGACGGTCCAGGTTGGAGCGGCGAGGACATGTGTAACTGCACAGTTCACACTGGAATGTCTTCTTCACACCTGGTGTGATAAGAGCAGTGCTCAGCAACACAAAAAGAAAAATAAAAGAGCACGCCTCAAACAGTCACACGTGTGCAGCACCTCTTGTAAGCCCATGGTTTAAGAGTTTAAAGTTTATACAGTGCACTGTCCTTTATCTGTACTCCCTAAAGGAACCCAACAGTATGCAGAGTTTATAAAGCCAATGTGTTTAAAAAAAAAAAAAAAAATCTCCATTACTTCACAGAAATGCTGAGTTCAGTCAGTCAAACATACGCTACTGTACACTCATCACCTCAACAGGACTACATGGCATCACACCAAGAGCTCAACCTAACCTTTCTTCTTGATCTTGGTGGGCTTCGGGGGTTTCATGTTGCCAACCACCTTCTCAGCGTTGACCTCTGACAGGAGTCCTTCCTGCTGCTCCTCCTCAAAATCGTAGACAGACACATCCATGTCCTTGCCCTCTTCGGTGTTGTACCGCAGCTTGCTCTTCTTTGTTTTTTTGACTTTCTTCACAGGGGGTTGGTAGTCTGGGTCCTTTTCCCAGGACGGATCTTCGTTCTGGGGCTCTGGAGGCTCCTGTGCCTGCAACTCGTCCTGCTCCACTGTCTCCACCTCACCATTTGCTCCCACTTTGACTACCTACACAGAGGATACATTCAATTGTATTGCTGTATGTTGAGTTCCACGTCACCAGTGTAGGTTATCTTAGCACCTCAACCAATATGAATAGTGAATACAAAACCAGTCATTAAAGTTCAGTCTGCGCCTTATCTACCCCTCAACACCAATAACTGGTTAGAAGAGTTTAAACTTTCTGAACACTGACAAGGCTAAATCTGATCAAAAAGCAGGCATTCAATTATCATTTAGTGTCACAACTCACCTGGAAGCCTTCAGGTAAAGGCAGCGTGTGGCAGATGACTGGTTCCCCATCCTTGGAGATAGCAGTGGCATTGAAGGTTCCCTGGAGCTCACTCACCACACCAGCGGTACTCACTGGCACAGCAGACACGGGCACCTGCACCAGCTGTAACTCCCCCAGGCCAAGTGGCTGCTCTTCCATGTTCACCACCTGAAGCGTGATGATCTGTGTGTCGTCCACTGTGGTGACTGTGGCTTCGTGTGCTCCCCCTTGAACACCCACTGTGCCAGCCGTGCTTGCCTCGGGGTGCACAACACCCGTGTCCATGACTTCTGTCTTCATCTGCAGCATGGCTGGGTCCAGGGACTCCATAACCATCATCTCTATGTTACTATTCACCACATCCTGCACCAACTGCTGCTGCTCCATGTTCCCGTCAGCCTGCTGATCTACCAACTCCATGCCCACCGACTGACCGTGAATGAGCTCTACACCAACTTCGTCATCTCCCTCGCGACGTCTGTGGTACGTCTTGCATTCCTTTGCCTTGAAAGCATCCCCACCACCATCAACCACTCCGTCAGCTGGTTCTCCTTCCATGTCTTCCAACTTGAAAGCACAGACTGGATTGAAACATCAACACATTTAAGTGTGGCTCAGTCTGGAGCATGAAACTCACAGCCCAAATATCTTTACAGAAAAATCAATCAACAATCCTGCTTAGGAAAAAAAAGGACAGGTTTAAGGACAGATTCGGTGCCTGTAAGACACTGGCATTAAAATTTGCTTAGACAGCAAAAACACTGTGGATGCCCGAGTGCTTCGTTCCTAATTATTTTAACAAGTGGAGGCCTCCAAACTGTGTTATGAAGTGGAAAAGAAGCCGTGAAGTTGAATGACGCAGATGACGTGCATACAGGCCCACAACATTGCTTAGAAAGCACCCGAGGTACTATAAGTTCAAAAATCAAGTCATATATCCTGTTGCGTCAACCTACACGCGGGGCTGTAATGCCGCAAAGATTTACTGCACGCTTCCTTCCGAGAGTTACCTGCACCACAAGCGAACACTTCCATCTCTACGCCTGTGTCCTGGACGCCACCGTCTCCTCTGGGCTTGTCAAATACCTGCTTTTACTGCCCTGACTGCTAGCTACTCCTGAACCTGCCAGAAACAGACACGTACCTTGTGGATCAGCATCGCATGGCATCAGTGTACATTTTGTTTGACCAAATCCAGCTGGTAGCAAAGCACAGAAGACTAGAAGCGAGCCGGTGTTGAATAAAGGCTGCAAACACCAAGAATCTGCGGCCGCACGACATCTAGGTGGTTTGGCCTCGGAGGCTGCTGGGTCGAGCCCGCCTCCTGCTCTCGTACCTTAGGCAAGACGGCCGTCCCGAACCGACGGAATAAATTGCCCTGGCGTTTAAATGCAACTTTGGAGAGAAGCATCCGCCGAACTTCTCCACTCACTGGTACTGCTGCCAGTAACTGGGGGAACTGGGGCACTGTGTTGTGCCCAAAGAGAAGTGTGTGTGGCTACAGTGCTGTTGTGAGACGTCCAGCAATTGTGTGTTTGTGTGTGTGTGTTCGCCCCACCACTTTGCAGGGATCGTACAAATAATGTGGCACGACAGAATTTTTAACAAAAGAATTTTAAATAATAATAATATACACACACACACTTTTTCCACTCTTCAAAGTGAGAACGTTTTTTCTCTCTCACACACACATATAGAGCGGCGCGGCGACGATCGTGCAGCTCTCCGGGCGGCTTATAGAGGGAGCTCTCGGCCGCCGGGGGACGATCGCCGGTCCGGGGGTGACACCGCGCGGCCACTCCGCTGCCCAGCCCGCCTGCAAACCGACCGAGCTGCGGCGGAGCGGCACGACGGAACCCTGGAACTGCTGGAGCTCCGTGCCCTGCGGGCGCTGGATCGCCCAGCACTTCTTCCCCTGCGGAGCACGAAGCGCCGGGACAGGCGGCGGCAGCGGATCCCGTCTGGCAAGCGAAACCCAGTTCGGGACCCAGAGGGCACGGAACAGAGACACGTGGCCGCGTGAGCGGGGCGAAGCGTTGGGCAACAGCCCGCAAAGTCCACGCAGGCCACGGCGCGACTCAGGTGTCCGACCATATCGTTCGTGTCATTTGCTCCGTTTGTATTTGCTAGCATTTTGTGCGGTGCGCGTGTGCGAGTGCTTCGTTGCCGCCTCCCGGAGCGGATTTCTCACTCCAAAGAGCAAACAAAGAGGAGAAAGAAAATGGACGCCTGGCCTAAACATGTCCCCAAAATGAGGTCGCTGTGGAAAAATCAATGTGCACAGAAATGCGCAGTAATACAGAGGCGAGCGGCTTAAAGCCTCAACATTATCACCAACTTCTGGGTTAAACATGTTTTTTCGCTAAATTTTCGATAACGATAGAGGGAGACAAACACCCCCCGCCAGCCGCCAAAACCGGGAGCCCCATCGTGACACCTAGAGGCCGAATAAAGCTCCTGCAAAAATCCCCCCTTATTCTGGGAAGTGAGGCGGTGTTACCTGCTCTCTTCGCTTTTTTTTCTCGTTAAATTCGAACCAAAGACAACTGTTTGCTCCTTACTCTGTCGACAACGGCACAGAAATGCGCCTTTCTCCTCCGGCGGTTTTAATCCTCTCCCGCTTTAGCAGAGTGGGCTATGCACAAAATGGCGGCCCCGAGCCGCGAAGTGCGCATGCGCGCACACATCCGTCCAACTGAATGGAGAGCGGGGCCGCTCGGCGGGGGGGGGTGGGGGGGGGGGGGGGGGGGGGGGGGGGGGCTTCGTTTACCGGGGCGCTCGCTCGCTCGCTTGCTGCACTGCGACGGTCGGCCGTTCGAGGCGCTGCTTTTGAACGAGGATCGCGGCAGCCGTACGGGGGGCGGGGGTTACAGGCTTCTTCCGACTCATTCATACAGGCTCATTCTCGTGGTTGGTCGTGCACTCACTTTCCGGCTTTTCTCCCGTTTTTTTTAAAATTTTTTTAAATCTATTTCTTACAGTTCGGTCGTTTCCCCTCGCTGGAAGCCAGGAAGGAAAAGTTGTAACGCAGCTGTTTTATTTACAAGTAGCTTCTGATAACCCCAACTTAGGGTTAAGAATTATTTCCGAATATACATTTTGCATTTGAAAAAATAGCAGCTCGGCCGATTGCACATCGTTTCATCATATTTTCTGTTATATCATGACTGTGGCTCAAGTGCGCAGAATATGTTCATTTCATTTAGTTACTTTTTTTAAATAGATGGTGCCAAGTGATAGCTGCTTGAAAACGTGCTTTCTTTTAGGAATTCTGGTTCATGGGACGCGAAGGAAACGGAACAAACGTGCGCGCAGCTTCCCTGCGTGGCCTCCCGACGGCTCAGGCGTCACAACACGACTCGGAACGCAGCTTTGTTTCAGCATTTTTATAGTAATTTTGTTTACAGTTATCAGGCAATAGCTTATTATACATTTCATAGAAAAAAGTATATCATCTTTAATGCAACACAATCATTTAGAAAATAAAGCACATTTTTCCTGCAGCGTTTCTTCCACCTACTGCAAATCTCAGAAGAGTAATTCTTAAATAAAATGTCTTGAATGAATAGCTTTTCCACTGCTGCTTCAGGCACTTGTAGACTGACATTTCCCTTTGCCTTGCTTCTGAGGTCCAGCCAAGTGTTCCTCAGAAATCTCTTCAGTGAATTTCAGGCTAACAGCATTTGGATGTCCTCCGCGACGGAGGGACACGGACACCACAGCACGCGTGGATCCAAGCTAATCCAGTGGTTTCTAAAGGAAGAGGGCGTGAACATCTCAAAGCCCCTCAAAACTGGGGTGTCCGACGGCTGACAGGATTTTCATGACAAAACTGGTCTTTACAGCAGAAAACATCTTAGGGCGATTGGCCACACAGACACAAGCCTCTGGCTGTTTGCCATGGGTGCTTCATCTCAGCACCAAGTAGCGGTCTTTCCTTACCTGTATGATTTTAAATATTGCTAACTGAATTACATCCACAGGAAAATGTATGCACCTTATGCTGAATACACCTATACTTTATAAAGCAAATATGAGTGTGAAGGGAACGATGGCACTGTGTTACATTTTATTCTTGTCCTTCCGAGTGATCAGACAAGGTCCCCTGATAGTGAGCAAGCCGTTCAGACAGTAGCTCAGCATCTACGTCGTTTCCCCAAGCACACTGGTGGAGGTGCTCTTTCACTGCAAACCTTCCTCAATCCCATCTGCAGGCATCGTGCGTCCCTGAAGCTAACCTGTCTCTTCAGAAACACAGGCACGACTTGAATATGACCCACCACGGCCCTGCTTCAAATGTCCAACTTCCGCCACCTCCTCCTGCTCTTTGCCAGGACATTTTCCGTGGTTTCTTCCCTCTGGTCCATCATGTTGCAGTTTAACAGCTCCTTTTACAGGCTTCAAAGGCAGCTAAAAACACGCTCCCTCTCCAGCTTCACAGCTCTTCAGAAATAATCAGCGCTATTACTTCTACATTAATATACATATAAGCACATGGTGGGTTTCCACAGATTTTATGTGACAAATTCATGTCCTTGGGAAAGAATTCTATCGCACTAGAGGTCTATGCCCATGGAAGTAAACCTGGAGCTATGTGTTCCCTCACTAACACACCTCCAACAGCATAGGAGTCACCCCTGTGTGTAAAGCACTGGACCCTGTAACATGGCATGTCGCTTTCTATGGCCTGACAAGTATGTGGTGCTAAAAAGCGGTGCTGGCCATGCTGCCAGGAGCAAACAGGCGGGGAACGCTGTCCTGAGCTGACTCCACGTGGCGGTAGGCAAGCTTTCCCTCCTCACCTGTGAAGAGGCCAAAGAACAATGGACCTGCATTAAACCTCTCCTGGTTGCCCTTCTTCCATCTGTCACATCCTTTCTCACCCTAAAAGCTCCTGTGTCCCTTTTCTCAGGCCCTCTTCTGAACTAACTGTATTTTTGCTACAGAACCCAGCAGGCCAAAAGTTATTTATACACATACAGTAGACTAAACAATAAAATGTGTTGTGTGGAATGGCTGTACTGTTGTTCTTAAGGGGCACAACTGGTTTAAAGCTGCATTTAAAGCTCTGAGGGCCATGAGTGTTTTTCAAAGACAAAGGACAGACTCAAAAACTATTACAATAGGAATAACTTCACTGGCACAATATTAATAATTACTGGAATAGTAATTAAAGCAGCATAGTTGTTAATAATACAGCATCCTTATATGCTTAACATAACGCTTCAGTGTTCATGTCCAACTTTCACCGGAAGTAAAGAAGCTCTAGCATGGCAACAACTATACAAAAACAAGTTTAAGTAAATGCTGCTTGTCTGGCAATATCCACTCTCACCCAGCACAAGTAGAGCCTGCTTGGCTGCGTCCCGTACATCTTCCTTGTCGGTCCGACACAGGTACACCAGCTGCTCGATGCTCTCTTTGGCCTGCAGCGTGTACACAGCAGAAAGGGCCTTCAGTGTGCAGAACTTACAGTGCTGGGGGTTCCCTTTCTGTTCAGTGATGAAGGGGCCC